>MU224820.1:3164611-3212499 GCA_018584345.1 Thuja plicata
TTTGTAATCTAATAGTTTGTGCAAGTGCACCCAAAACTCAAGACACAAGGTAAATTGATTAAGCTCCAAAGTTTGAAATGTGAACTAAGCTACACCACCATACAAGCACCAATGTTCAATTTTAAGCGCAAAAAGTAGGTGTTGATTGCTTGTTCAATTTTAATGCACCAATTTGATAAATTTTTTGATTTCGTTCAATTTTAGTCCCCATGTCAATTTTAAGCCCAAATCCAAAATGTGAGATGTGATATGTTTGGCAAGCACTGTTCTTTTTAAACCCAAATCGATAAATGAATTCCTTTTAGTTTGTTTTATTTAGATAGGTTAGTATCGAAAAGGATTCTTGCAAAATGAGAGTATATGGAACTTTGAAACAATGAATGATTGATACTCACAACAACTTACCCTTCTCTGTTCTCAGTGATTCTCCCGGCCCTGCACAGAAAACCAAAAAATGTCAGTTTAGAAATAAATGGACAGAAGATTTGGATCTAATCTGCAATATTTCTTGCAATTGTGGAAAATTACTGGCAAGTGTGGCAAATATCTGGCCATTGCGGCAAAGCACTGGCAACTGCAGAAAAGTGCTGTCAATTGCGGCACAGATCGGGCAATTACGGAAAAATAATGATGATTGCGGCACGGATCGGGAAAATGTGGCAAAGTACCAAAAGAAATAAGACATAAGATGATAGAATAATACTGTAAAATACTGCAATCAATTATGGTATTAAACCATTCGATTGCGGCATAGTTTCATCGATTGCGGCAAAATACCAACAAAAGTGAAATAACACAAACATAAAAAAAAGATAGATTTTTAGATTTGCGACCATACGGCCGTGGTTGATCAATCTTGTTTGTCTTCTGCAAGAGATATTGGGGTTGTTTGTTTCACGTTGGGTTCACCAAAATGTACGCCTCTTTCTTTCATGATCTGTGGATTCCCAAGCTTTCCAAAGGCAAGGGTTAATAGCAAAGGTTTCATAATTGATATGAATCAAGTACACAATAACTACCAAAACAAATAACAATGAAATGTAATCAATAAAATGTACAAGCAATAGAAAGGAAAACAAATAAATGCAAACCCCACGATGCCTAAAGCTTCTATTGTTTCTCTCTACTCCTTCCAAAATGTTATTCTTGATGCTCAGTATTGGCGGGGCAGCGTCTATGACTTGAGAAGTGTCAAGAATTTTCTAATTGAAACGGGTATGTGATCGCAAGATGGCTTGAATGCTAGAACCAAATTGACATAGTAATGGCGCACAAGAGCTTGAAATCCTAGATCCTTCAAATGGTTATGAAGGGTTTATTATATAGGAATTGGTGATGATATGAACGGTTGAGATCAATCGCAGAGATAGGGAGATGAATGGTTGAGATTAAAAGGAACTAGAGAAGCCATCAGTAAACTCCACCTCTTCAATTGCTAAAGAGGAGATAGATTTTGGCTGACTGAAGAGCTAATAGTGAGTTACCTTTTTGAACTGAAGAGGTGGGTGAAGTTACCCACGTGGACTAGAGAGATGGGTGGAGTAACCCATGTGATCTGATTGGAGTTATCTCTTTGAAGATAAATGAATATTTTATTCATTTATTTAATTAATGTTTTCAACATGTGAGATAATTGAATTCTTTTTGATTAAGAATTTCTTTATTGAATGAAATTAAATTAATTTAATTATAAGAATTTAATTAGTAAGTTTAAATATTTGAATTCAAACTATAGGAAATTGAATTTAATTAATTAATTAATGGTAATTAATCAATTAAGGTTAATTAATTAATGGTAATTAATCAATTAAGGTTAATTAATTAAATAAAATTAATTATTTAATTAATTTTGGGAATTTGATTAGATGATTTGGGGAATGAATTTAGAGGAAAATAGATGATTTAATTAATGATTAAAAAACCATTAATTAATAGATGAAAATTAGTGTTTTTAATGTAAAGTCGCAAGCTTGTCTATTTTAGGGTGTCTACAGATTAATCAGGACTGTATGAAGTTCTTCTTCACCAGTTTCTCTTCAGCATCCTCTTTCTATTCACTCCCCTTCCCATGCATATAGAAATGAATTGATCTTGTCTCTTATATAGACATGATATTCTCCATTTCTTGATTCTTGATTCTTGATTCTTGGCGTGAAAAACAATCCAGCCAATTTGATTTAAAGCATAACTCCTCATTTATCTCACAGTTATCTTTTTTCCAACTGTACAAATCTTCTTTAAATCAATTACTTAACTATGGTCGAATAAAAGAAAGAATACAACTAGTTAAGTCTGTCTTTAGCTCTTGCCAGCTAGATATTTTGTCATTTTCTGAACTCTCTGTTCCGTCGGTCAACTTTGCAATTAGTTGTCGGTGACAACTGCCTATTCCATTGGTGTGATTCTAGTTAGCTTTGTGATCTCCATCCATCGGGCATCATTGGATTTTACTCATCGGGAAACTTTGTTTTCATCTCGTCGGGCATCCTGTGGTTTTGCTTTGTCAAGCAACACTGTCTTCTGCTTGTCGGGTATCACTGTGACTTTTCTTCTTTTCCTTTACCGATGGTGTGCACTCCGTCAGTGTTGTCTGTCACTTGGTGAATACTTAACATTTATGCATTGCTGAAAGCATAACCTTTATTCCATTGATTCTCTGAAGTCTTTGGCATTATGTACATGATCGTACAGATGATATCAAGTTGACATCAATGACAATACAAACCATTAACTGATTTAATGCCTTGCATTATCTTCAACTTAACATTTATCAAACATTCAATCAGTTACATGTCATCAAATAATGCCCACATAGTCATGTAGGAGTACCAGACCATGGGTAACTGTCAAGATGGATCCCTATTCATAAAGGGGGGACCGGGGTTATATGGATGCCAGGAAGGATCCCAATAAATAGGATATGTGATGACACTCACTTGGAGGGTATGCTAGAAACCTAACCCCTGTGTATAGTTAAGTGATATTTTGTTATTTCTTGTATTTGTTTAAGTTATTTTTTTGTGAAGCCTTAGATTTCTTAGGGCCTTGTGTGGACCTTGGTTCTATCTCCTAGCATGGGGGAGTGAAACTACATGGTTCGTGGTTAATCTTATCGAGGTACTATTCTTGGTGCCATGGATGACTTTGCCTTTGGATTCATGCTTGGAAGCTGCCAAAGATTCTACTTTTGCATCATGTACTTCAGTGAATTGTAATTATGATGTATTTATTTATTTAAATCCCTTGTTGGGTAATGTAATGAAATGTAAATGAAGGGTGAATCAATGTAATGGGAATGGGTATTTCTAGGTGAAATGAAGGGAAAAGTTATGCTCTTTTATGTCACAAACATTAAAATAATGTGGAATTTGTCTTTTGTTTCCCTCTAATGCTATCTTGCAATAAAGTAAGTGACCTCTTGAATGAAAAGATATTCTTATAGTTCTCTCTTGTTTTGTGAATGAGGACCTAGCTTATATTGATATGATAAGTACATTCTCTTATATAATTGATTGTAAAGGAATATTATGAAATGATAGGTTTATGAATGAACTTTTGTTTATGTCAAGATAAATGTTATTGTTAGATAAGAAGGTCTATAGGAATGATAAATGATAATAGAATTACAATTGTGGAATAGTTGTATAATTGTGAAAGGAGATGCCAAATATTAAGAGAAGTTTATAAAAAAGAAGTACAATACACTTTTGGTTTAGTGTAACCTATGATAGTAACTCAATAAATTGATTCACATATTTTTAACTTATGATTGCTATTAAGAATGAGTTAGGAACATTTTGGTTGGTGTCTTAAAATATATCTAGTACAATGTACATCTAGGTTGTAGGGTATTTGATAATGAATGATAATCTTTACCCTAATGTCTATATGAAACTAAATTTATAAGATGCTTTATGGATGTTATGAATTTCATTAGTTAGTTATGAAGAATGGATTGTGTTGGTAAATTAAATGTTAGTGACTACTCATTGAAACATGTTCATCACATAGTAGTAATTTATTCTAAAGGGTTATAAATATATTAGACTTGTAACTCATTATGAAACTCTTAAATGTAATTAGATTAATTAATATTGTTTGAGTAGAAGTGTTAGGGAACCTGTGAGGACTAGGAAATCTCAGTTAAGTTTCATTCATGTTTTCTGAGCATATGTGTATTGATTATTTTTAAAATTTGCATTGTAATAGTTCAAAAGAAAAATTGAATTCATCTTTAGAGATTAGATGGTCAGTCCTCTTGGGTTCCCTGGTGGGGCGTTACATCTATCACCTTCCTGCCTTTTTCTGCTAACTCCTTCAGAATTGTTTGACCAATCTTCAATGAGTTTAGATCTAATTGGAAGTTCTTTATCAGTTCATCTAATCATTCCTTTTTTTACTTCTCCTCTACAGTTTTAGTAGCTGAGTCTACTAAACTTGTGAAGTTTGCTTTGAAGAAAGTCAGGATGCTGTCAACATCATCCACTGACTGAATATTTGCCAATTTATTCTCTGTTGGCACTAGATTATTCAAAAATTTTACTGACTCTAGAAAGAGAGGGTTTCTCATAACTTTTTTCTCTTTGGCTTTCTCCATGGCTAATACACTGATTTTAATTAGGTCTTCTTCTCCCCATGCATCTAGGTTTGCTGAGTCAGGGGTCAAGCTTGACAATAATGATACTAATGGTTTGATAGATGGAGTGAATATAGAATTTTTACTATCCATATATTCACTTTTCACTGTGATCTCCATAAAGGGTGGTTCATTAGGTTCATCCTTTCTCTCTTCATCTTGTCCTGTTGTTTCTCTTGCATAAACTTGTTCTTGTTGCAAAGAAGTATTACCAGTGCATACCTTATCAGCTTCTTCAGTACTTACAAATGCTTCCTCAAACTTATTTAAGTCATTTTCTGAGGCTGACATGGTGATCTCCACATCATTGATCACAATGGTTTCATCTAAATCCTTGACTGTATCAGAGGGTGATGTAACTTTGGGCGCTAAATCCTGTGGACCTGTCATAGTCACATTTAGAATCTCTGGTTCTTTATCTTGTTTGGGGGGGGTTGGAGTCACTTTAGCTGTAGGTACTATTGATGGATACATGTTTCTATCCAAAAACACTTTCTCAAATTCTCTTTTAGTCTCTTTTCCAACTAACTCATACTCTTTGTTCATAATGTGAAGAGTTCTTGTTTTGGTTCTTAGATGAGGTTTTACCAAATCTAATAGAATTGCCTTCTCATCATGTGAGAAAATAGGGAGAAGATTGTCTAATGTTTCTTCTCTAATCCTAATATATTCCTCTATTTCTTGTCTTTTTAATAGGTCTAGTATGTTCCATACTTTGTATGGTATGACTGTCTTGAGTTCCAATACTGACCTTTTAAACTTGATCATATTAGAGATAATCATAGAATGTATTTATGATTTATATATCTCTTGGTACTTGTCATAAACATTTGAAATTGCATTTAGTTTTCCTTCATTAATGATTCTGTTCCTTAAGACTTCAAGACTAGGTCTGAATCCTACGTTAGGATGTGCTTGAGTATTCTTTACTTTTCTCTGTGTTGCTCTTAAAGATGGGTGACCTATGGGAACTTGCTTCCTTCTTCTAGTAAGTTTTCTTGGTACTAAAGGTGGAGAGGATTCCAGGTCAATATTAGTTGAGGGCACAAATGTACCTTCATCATAAATTTTTTTTTTCTTCTTGTGGATATCATCTGATTTCTCTAACTTGACTTCTATAGGTGTTTGTTTAAGCTCTCTTGCAATCTTAGCTTCCCTAGATTTATATAGGTCTTCTTGTGTGACCCCATGAACTTTTAGAATGTTAGATGTAATCCTTGATGCCTTCCTCTTATTGTCTACAATGTATAAGAAAAAATCAACTTCATTTGTCTTCTCTTTGTATGTGCCCCATCTAGGCTCTTTTAGATCTTTAGGCGCAAATTAAAGAACTTGTGCTTATCCTTCCAACACATGTTCTTCAACTTCATAACCAAGTGGGTGGATCCATTTGGTTCTTGGCTCAACTACTTCCATGCAAGTATAGTTAGTTTCCACCATGAAGCATATGGTGTCCTTGTACTTTTCAACTATCTTTTCTGGTATTCTGAACCTCTTCTGCATCTTGATCCTAAATGTCTTGATCTCCATATCCATAGAGTCCTTTACACTGCTTTTTGATGTAGCTTTTAATGAAATTCGTGACATAGTAGGTTTGCTCCTATCTAGGTAAATATTAGAGACTTTACCAAAAATGTGGAAGTATAGGTAGATAATCAAAGAGCCAAATATGAATATTTTTCTCTTTTCATGCTTAATAGCTCTAATGTTCTTAATTATTTGTGTGCGCAATATCTCACAGAGATTATACTGTGTGTTATCTCTTTCCATCCTTATTGTTGCCAAAATTATAGCTGAGGATACGTATTCAGTCTACTTGTGTGCTGAAACTTGTAACCAAGTATCATGGTGAGGAGTTTGATGTCTTATTCCACAATGGGATCAACAGTCATCCTGCGCTTGTCACTCCTAGACAAGCAAGCCTGCTCAACCTATTTCTTTACATCTTTTCCAGTAGGAAGAACATGTCCAACCTTGGAGAGTCTAGTCATCTCATGAATGAGGTCAACATTAATGCAGATAGGAACTTCACCAATCTAATACATATCATCATGAATCCTACTTAGTATAATTTTAACCCATTCTGGTTCATAGAACTCATGCACATTTGTATACTCAAAAATAGGGTTATCAGTGAGATGTGCATATTCATCCTTGAATGAGTAATCTAGTTTCATCATTGATTCCATGAGTGTTGTTATGTTGTTGTCACCCACAAATTCCTTATTATAGTAGATGTAGGCACGTATGTCCTCCACATGCACGACTCCTAGCGGAGTCTTGGAGAATGCCCCTTCTACATCATCTAGCACAGACTTGAATGGATGCTTCTTAAACACATCTATTTTTCACAGAGATTTCAAACACTATAGGAGTAGCCATTACTTACTTGTAACTTGCTTAAGTAGGGTTTCACAGAGATTTTGAAATGACGCGTCCGCTAGGGTTCTATTTCAACTTTGATTTGCCTTACTAACTAACCAACAGTTATCTTTTGATGTTTTGATGCTAAATTTTCCTGTTCTCTTTGAATGTTTCAATCTCAAAAGTAAAAGTGAAGATAAAATATTTTTTACTAACTTATAAAGAGTTTCCACATTGAATGCTTGATACTGTAATGCAGTTTATACTGAGAATTTCAATCTTTGTTCTTGTCAAAGTACAAGCTATTTGTCCATGCATACTTCCTCTATTCGTCATCAATTACATGAATCCATAGGTGCATACTTTGAGGTGAGTATACCAGCCACGTAGGGGTTTAGAGCTAGAATAGCTCCCCCTAAGACCACCAGGGTCATCTAACTAGAAGTAGAAATTGCATCCAATGTGGATGCATATACTACCTTGTTAACATCATCATCATTCTTTACTTCAACCCATATTTTACCTAAATCTTCTGTAGCTTTTACAAACTTTACTTCACCAGATTCTTCAAATAAAGATCCTTTAGGATTTTCTCATCTTTGCATTCTGGATCTGCAAAACCTTGAGATATGTCCAGCTTTGTTACATGAGTGACAAATGATTGGAGGTATATTGATATTATTTATCATGCTACACTGCTTAGCTGTGTGTCCATTGTAATTACATATCTGACATGTAATGTTCTGATAGTTTCTCTGAGGTTGATTTCTCTGATTGTATTGAGTCATATTTCTTTGGTTCTATTGTGACTGATTTCTTTGATTTGTTCTGCAATGTATAGCCCTATGACCAAATTTATTATAGGAATAAAAATAGCCATTGAAAGGTCTTACCTCTTTACAATCTCTTGCCAGGTGTCCATGTTTTTTACAGGCATAACAAGTTTGGTTACCTAGCTTGTGTTCGTCTTTAGGAGGTTCATCTTTACCCTCTGCAAGATTCTCAATTTTATTTTCTTCTGTAGATTATTCTTGTGCTTTCTTTCCTTTTTTCATTGCATTGATTTCAATTTGAGATACACTGTATCCAACACTAGTAGTATCACCTCTTATCTTTTGTGCATAAAGTTGTGATTGAACTAGATCAAAACTTGTGTGTAATTTCTCAATTTTGTCTTTTGCTTCTGTTAGTTTATATTTTATCTTTTTCTTGATGTTTTCCAACTCCAAGATCTTCATATTTTCTTGCATAAGTTCTTCATCTAATTGTTTACTTTCTTTGGTCTTTTCTTCAATAGTTGTTAGGCCATATGTAAGCTGTTCATTCAGATCTTCAATCTTGTCCTTCAGAGACATGTTTTCTTCATTCAACTTTTTGACCATTTTTCCCAAATCATTTGTAAAGCAATCTTTCAAATCTTTTCTTAATTTTTTGATAAGCATTTTGGAGCCATCCACTTTAAGTTTAAGTTCTTCATTTTCTTTTTTAGATTTTTCAAGATCATCAAGGGCTACTTCAAGATTCTTTTTCAGATGTTTCTCTTTTGCTGAATCCATGATCTCCTCAAGTGGTTAAAATTTCTTTCAGAGGACCAGAGCTCTAATACAAATTGTTAGAAACACTGAGAGGGGGGGTGAATCAGTGTTTGTCTACTTATCTTTATTTCATAAAATTGAAACTTAAATCAAATAGATAACAAATGAATCATAACACAATAACACATAACACAATATATGATTATGGGAAAACCTTGATCAGAGGAAAGTCTCGGTGGGAATTAGTACCCACAAATGATTGTACTAGTCTTATGAACTTGTTAGAGTTCCTTTTCCCTGTTAGGAGCAGTCTTTACAATGCAAGTACAATGACCCTATTAGGATTCTTTACAAAACCCTGTTAAAGGTGAATGGCTCACTACCAAAGCTCACTTCCCAATAGGATGAAGGCTACAACCTTCAAGTAATAGATATATACTATATCAGAAGATGAACTGTTGTAATGACACTATTATCTAACCAATTCCTTTTATGAGTTGATACTTTAATCTCTTGAAGACTTCTACTTCATACTTATTTTCTCATATTGATCTTCTGGATATCTTCTCTGCTTATTTTCCACTTTCACACTTCATGCAAAATTTCATGTCTAAGTATATATACATGCCTGAATAGACACGACCAAAAATTAGACCTTAGTCGGCCCAAAAACAACATACACAACGCTTCCAAATAATTTGGCTTAAGCATGTTTACATGAGTGTTAAAGACACAATTAAAAACATATTACAATAGGTGCATGGCCATTACAAAATAAAATATTATATGATAATCCAAAATTTGATGTCAGCTTCATACTCTATTTTCTGAACTGCTAGTGGCACTTAATCTTGTTGTAACTTCTCTTTACTTTCATACCGTACCATGCATGTATAGATTAATCTTAATGAAATATCATAAATCTTAAGTATGGAGGCACATAGTCTGATTTGATCATACACACGTGTTAGTGCTCTAATCAACTGCATATCTCTATTCTATTCTGTCTTTTGTACTTAGCCAATTTTATCTTCCAAGTTTACTTGAAAAAACTTCATATGACTTTGTTGCCATAATGACAACACAAAATTAGTCATATACAACCTGAGTGTCAACTTGCCAACACTCTAGAAAGTCCCATTTGATTATATACCAAAACTCTTAGTAAAATTATACCGAGAAGCCATCCAGACCAAAGGCTTTTCCTTTTTTTCATGTGAAAGACAATGTTTTCCAAATCTTTCAGTGAGATAGGGAAAACGAGATCCTCATTCATTTTCCTTGAGACAAGGAGGGGGAGTGTACTTAAAACTAGATAGTTCTTCTTCCCTAGTAGGAAGACAATTTTATTACACAAAGACAAAAAATACTAATGGGCTTCTTGAGAGGTGCCTGAGAGATGTCCCTCCAAGAAGAGAGTTGGGTCCCCTTTAAAGATACTAAGGATGAAATAAGATTTCCTATTCTTTGTGCCTTGACAAATTTATGGAAAAGTAGTGTTCTTGTCTGCTTCATGTAACCATTCAATTCTAGACTTCTATTTCCAAAATATCTCTTCTCAAAGCTCCTGTTCCTCTAGTTCCTTGATAGTGATAGCCTCTTTTTTATTCATCTCCTGGGTAATCCCTTCCTCCCGTATCAAGCGAGTAATAGAATCCATCCAAGCCTAGGCTTCCAGTTTGATATCATGAAAATTCCAAAAACATTGCATATTCCATCTCTTGAGATTATATTTTACATGTTAATATTTTTTAATAAAATAATACATATTTGTACCATGAGAGAGTTTCCCCGATATCCACCAATCTATGACCAAGTCTTGGAAAGAGTGGTCATTCGACCACATGAGATGAAACTTAAAAGAGCACTTTTTTGAAGAAATAGAAGAGACCATAGATAATTTGATTGGCCAATGATTTGAGCCTCTCCAATCCAAAATTTTATAAATAGTCTTCCATCTATCTACCATCTAGGAGAAAGAGACAAGGAATATATCTAGTCTCTCAGATATTGCATCCACTCCACTTCTCCTATTGTTCCAAGTGAAAATGTTATTATTTGGATTCACATCAATAACATTCAAAATCTCAATATTATCATTCAAGAGGATGGTTGAGGGGTCAAATATAGCCACGCCTCCTATTTTCTCTTTCAAGTTGCAAAGTACATTAAAGTCCCCAACCAAAATCCAAGGGAGAAAGGGGTGTAGAGAACGAACATATCTGATATGGTCCAAAGAGTATTTTTTCATCTGAATATAGACAATAGGAAACCATATATATATAGAGGAATTCCCTATAAAGCAAGTCATTACCCTAGAGATTCCACAAACTCCAACATACTAACAATCTCCATGCAGCCAAATCCTTATAGAAACTCTACTTTCCATATAGTGCACTGACAATTTGGTTTCCTGAATGAAGACAATGTCAAGAGAATGATAAACATTTAAATCTTGAATAACCTTTTGTCTGGGGATGTTGTTCAACTCACTTACATTCCATGATAAAAAAAATAATTTATAAGGATGGGAAAAGTGGGAATCAATGGGTTTCACATACCCAGACTCAACCAATATTGCCCCAACAATCTTCACCTTCTCCTGTTTTGTCTTCCATCCACTCTTCAACTATTTCTCCATAGGCCCCTTTTGAAGGGGTTTTTGATGCAAGCCCAAGATAGGAACATTCTTATTACTCTTCCTAGCCTCCACACTTCCCTTCTCTGAGAAAGAATCTAAAGCCACCACCACTACCACATCTTTTAATATTAAGGTCTTACTATGCTCTGCAACAAATGAATACTTCAATGAAAGATGTATGTCCATCTAACCATCCCTCTGATCCCCAATGGCTGCATTATGTTGATTATTTCCATTATCCTCCTCCAGTATCATTCCCAAAAGTTTAGCACCCAAAGATAATTCAATTAGAACTCCCTCTTCTTGAACCAAGTTTTCTAAAGCTTCAAACCTATTAGAAACTCCCTCATTCTATCTATCCATCTAGGTTCTCTACTATCCTCTTCCCTTATTCCAAGCTTTAATAGGAGTGAAGCCATCTTTAATTGTAGTATCTTCAAACATAGGATATTTCCCTTTATCCACCCTAGGAGCTCAACTGGAAGGTGCATTAGTTGAAGCAAATGACTTGGATCTAGGGAATTTAATTTACAAATGTCCATACTCATGATAGATTCTACCTCTAAATTGCATCTTTTCATAGACCAATTGTTGAATCTAAGAAGAGGATCCAAGACATATTTATATATAATATGGTAATGAGTTATTCAAATCAAATTCAACACAAAGGTGAGCGCAAAAATTTACCTTTCTATCCTAAGTTTGAGTAGCATGACCAATGGGTTTTCCTAGTAGAAGACCAATAGAGTGGGGAATATCGTCTTGCTAGTATTCTAAGAGAAGCCTTGGAAGATTAATCCATATAGGAACTCATGAGGTAAGCTCCTCTGCAAATTTGAAGCCCACCTGCCAGGTTTTGACAAAAATCCCAACCTAGTTAAAGAAATATGGGCCTCCTTCAAAAGCTTTATGTTTGTCCACCATGCATGAGAAGATGACTAAATAATAATTATTGGATGCCAATGCTATCTCCATGTTCCTTTGAGGTTCCAAACCTTCCTTGCCCAGGATTCTAGAATTGGTAAGGAAATGGAAAGCCCAAAAAATTTGTAGATAAATACATGATTTATCCAATATGCAATATTATCTACAACTAATTCTGGCTGAATTACCAAGAACACACGATCTTGATATCTTTTCAAACACTCATTCAGCTTCTTGATTTTTGAAACCCCCTTTAATGAGACATCACCCTTACTTGAGTTCTTATTCACATCTTTAACACTTGCATACATAGAAAGGGATGGATTAAAAATATCTATAGCTAAAGGTCACCAAGCTCTGAGATCCTCTAGGATGAGCCATGCAAACTCTAATGAATCAGAGAAACCCCAACCTCCTTGTGTAAACACCCTTTCAAGGAAAAAACAATACCACAAAAGAGGGTCTTATAACTAAATCTAATAGAGTCTTCTATAGAAAACTTAGCACCCTTGAGATCCAATGAAGTAAACCTTCAAGAAAAGGTAGAGGAAATGGCAAAAACATAGCTAGGGAATGTAGGCCCTAGCCCACTACACCTCCCAAATGATGCAGAGTCCCAACCCTACACATCTTCCCCAATAAATTGTAGACAAGTGTCGCTGAAATGAGTTACCCAACCAACAAAAAACAATAGGAAGAGAGCTAGAGCACAGGTGCCCTAGCTTGATACGGAGCTGCTGCACAGATTCGTGCTTCATCGCTGCCATCATCCCATTACATATTCAAAAATTTCTCTATTAAATAAATAAGTATTTTTTATTTATTTAATTAATTCATTAACCTTTTCCTCTATTAATTAAATAAATATTTTAAATTTATATAATTAATTAATTTGCCTCTTTCTCTATTATTTAAATAAATATTTATTATTATTTTTTTTAATTCATTAGCATTTTTCATCCCATGATTAAATACATTCTATTTTATTTTATTATCTAATGTCCACCTCCATTTATACTATTAATTAAATAAATATTATATTTATTTAGTTAATTCGTTATCCTTATTTTCTAATTTCATCTCACATGGATCATCTCTAAATTCATAGGCATATGACAAATGTCACTTGTCTCTTTATTTGACCTTTTCCTCTATTAATTAAATGAATGATTTTTTTTTTTAATTAATTAATTTGACTATCCATCTCTCATATCTCCCATCATGTCCAAATTCTATGCATCTTGTGATGTGTTAACAAAAAATAATATTTTCTACCTACCACTTAATCTCGTCCCTCCATTTTGAATCAACCTTTTAATCTCCTTTAATCCTCATTTTCTACCAACCATTTTATCTTAGTCATTCATATTTTAACCTCTTAATCTCAACCATTAATACTCTTCAATTTTTCTATAAAATAAGAACTCTCATCCTTATTTGAGCCCAAGGCAAAGGAGACTAATCCGATCAATCACTCAATCACGTCAAACATATTTATCTTGCGATTTTGAAGAACTTTTGATATCTTTTTTTCATATCTTTATCATTATCTTTGCATCAACATCAATAAACCACACATTATTCTTTTAATACACCATCTTGTGCATGTGCTAAATAGATAAGAGAAAAATTTATTACATACAAGATCCTTGAAACATAGGAGAACAATGGAGTCGAGCATTTCATAAATTTGATAGAATAGCTTTGTTTATTTTATGATTTGCATTCATGAAGAAGAGCTCTATTGATTTGTTGTTGAATTTAATTTGTAGATCTAGATTATTGGTTGGGTTGTTATTCATTTACAAGAAATTTTCAATTTTCAACATCATCAAATAGCATAGAAGAAAGTATAAAAAACACAAGCCTTTACACAACTCAAACAATTCTATATGTTTTATACAAACAATTCTAAAGAATTATAATTGTATGGAATAGCGATTATGTCATTCAAATCACTAATAGAGCTAAAAACTTATTGCAAAACCTAGTAATATGAGAGCTAAACTTAAGAAAATAAGTGAAATGTAAAATTATAGCTTTTCAGATGTTGTGTGGTTGGCCTGGGTGCCATGTAATGTAAGCTACATATGTACTTCTATTATTATTTGGTGACTTAGGTAGACATTGTTTAAAATATTTTAGTTTAGTTTGTTAAAAGCTAATAACACTATTGAGAAGTCCATTTTAGATTTCATTAGAGAGATTTGTTTTATGGATTAAGGATAAAAGTAGTGTTGAAATCTATATTTACAATTAAAAAAATATGTTGTGTGCATATCCTTGACTTTATCCCATTATCTCATTTATATTTTAACAATTTTTTCACAACATTGTCAAATTGATATAACTCTTATTTTTAATCTATGTATAAATAATATATTATCAACTTCTAGAGTCCAACCCAATACATAAAAAAATATCCATATTATAATATTGTAGGTTACATTCAAAATAGTTGTAGGTTTAAAACTGCTTATCTAGGATTTCATACCCACTCACAAAAAACTAATAATTCTTACTTAGCTAATACAAACACATAGCATGAGAATGAATTTTTATGTTTACATAAAAAGACCTACTATAGAATTGAATGATATCACCACTTTTATTTTATAAAATTAAGGTAGCATAATGGACATAATTATACTAAAATTTACAAATTGATTCTTTGTTCCAAAAGAAACAATTGTAAATTATGTTCTAATAGATATCTTATATGTTCTTAAGTATTCTACATCTATGAGTGTCTTGTCTACAAATGCAAAGAATATTTTATTTTTAAAAAAAATCAACCAACAATCATCAATTAGATTAGCATTTTACAATTATTATTTTATGTTGCTAATTATTTTGAACACAAATGTTAAAATTGTTTATATGTTGCAATATATCTTGTGCAGGATATTAAAAATACATGACAAGATTGATGTAATGCAACCTGATTCCAAATGATTATTTCACATCAAACTCATCATATATTATATAATAGTCCATGTTACTAAACAAGGGCTTCTTCTTTTATGATGATGTCACACTATCCACATATGATGATGTATGTGCATCCTCAATTCGCTTCTCATTTTAGTCAAAAAAAAATTATCATTTCCTTTTATTTTTGTACACAGTGCAGTATCCTTCTTGCACTTCTTAGTGTGCATCATTGTTAATTTTATCTTTTTCCATTAAATATGAATATACTACCTCTAATTGTAAATTCAAAAAACTAAAGCTATAGTAAAATTCATCTTAATCTTCCTTAATAAAATTATCATCTTAAATAAGAAAACCTAAAGAAAAGATGGACAAATTGCTAAACACAATATCAAATTATTAAGATTTAAGGAAGGAAAATCAACTAACTCAACACCTAAAGTTAAATTCCAAGAAAATATAACATTCTATAAAGACAAGGTGATATAGAGATGTTAGGAGAAATATATGGTATTGTTATGTTGCAAAAATTAGTTACTCTAAGTCCAAACAATATTTATAGCTTAGAACATTTGATAAAACTAAAGAACTTGCTAATGATTATGATATGGTTGGTAGGTCATTTTGGTTTCTTTTTATGTTGCAAATAAAAACAACAACCTCTTCTTCTTATGACTATTTTATAGAGAAGCCACCTCCAAATATTGGTTCGTGCAAGAAAAGGACCAACTAACAAGCACTCTTACAATACTTCTACTCTTTAGGTTCTGTTATACCAAGGGGGGGATACCCTATAATACCTTCTGATATCTCTATATGGTATTATCAAGTAGTAATCTCACCATAACTCAACATAACCGGGAGATACTAGATAATTGGCTAATTAGCCATTGAACATCAACTATGAAATGGAGCATGAGATAGGAATTCACAACAAACTTGCACAAATATAGACTTAGTGGATTTTAAATGCTTGTTTATAGGATAACACGACCAATATGCAACTAGATATGTAATAGTACAGAACTTGTCAGCTTTAGATCAATGCTTTATCCATTGGGCTACACTCAAACTCAGATACAATATACTGAAATCAATATTCATCAAAGATTCTTTACCATAACATGATTATCCCAAATCCCTACTACCAATAAAATCCTAGCATATTTCAAATGAATCTATGCATTAATCAGAGCCTAATTTAATCTGATCCTAGATTCGAACTCTCATATAAGTACATAAACATAGAGAAATTCTATACTAATGAATCAGAAAATTCATAACTCACAAGACACATAACATAGGAGAGATTGGAATCTGGATCTTTGTATTAAATTTAGAGAATCATATTCAAGTATACAAAAAGTACTCAGAGATAACCTCTTCAATAACCTGCAAAAGATCTCTCATCTTTATTTCTGATTTTTACAGCTATCTATTACAAACTATACTATATTTCCCCCTTTGACTGAAACTTTCCAAAATTGCTTACAATCCAATTTTTCCCGCCCTTTCCAATGATCTTGGGAATCCTTTTATAGAATAGGATTGCAACAAGCTACGGATCACTTGGAATAAGGGAAAAACAAATGACTCAGCAAAAAGACAAAATAACCAATGAAGTGATAACCACTTTTGTTATAGTAAATATTCAACATATTTTGTCTTCTGACTGCTTGGGTACTTGTAACTACTTCAAAGTTGTTCAAAAGAAGCCACCTAGAATCTGTTGTCTTTGTTCTTGTTGATGTAAGATCTTTACCTTTTTTTGTCTCATTCACCAATCAAGAACACTGCCACTTGTTGCCTTTCATACACTGCCACATGTTGCTTGATCAAATGTATCATACTTGTCCTTCCAGGAGGTATACACCTCATCACTTGGCCAATCAAAACTGATGACTTCATCTTTTTTTTTCTATTAATTTCATCCCAAATGGCACTTGCCTTCTCAATCACTTCTTTCCAAAATTTGAAAAATGTCTAGGCTTGGCTAATAGTTTCCACAGTTTGGACAAACAAAAGTGTGCTTTCCAGAGTAACAATGTTGTTAGTCCTAGTGACCAATGCCTCATTCATTTTTCTTAGCCATAATGCCTCACTCTTTAATTCACCACTCTTCTTGAATATGTTAGGAAACATCTCATACCTATCCTTTGAATACTCTCTCCTCAAAGCTTCTATCTTTCAGATGATGATGCTTCTCGTGATGTCCATATCCACAATTAATTTTAGGCATTTGTAATTACTGGTTAAAAAAATATCAGCATTATTTTCTTCCTTGGATATGGAATAGAATAATTTCAAATCATCTTTCTTTTCTTTTGACCTATCCATGATCAAGCCCCATTGATCCTTGTCTGCATCATATTCATTTACTATGAAGAGTAGAAAGACTTATTTCTTTAGTACACTGCATGAGGGTGGAATGTATCTTATCAGAGTACCTTTGTTTCACCCATGCCTCTTCTTCTCTAAATGCTTAGGATTCTTCAAGTCATTTCTTCCTTGATTTTTCCAATTTGGTCCTTTCAGTAATTAGTTTTTATTTTTATAATTCCAAGTCAGCTTGGGTAACTAAACTTGATGGCATTGGGGAAGGAGGGAAAGTTATAATTGGGCTAGAGCTTCCAAGCTGATGTGGATCCTAAGTTAGCATCCTTTGAGGAGAGTATTGAGCTACATGTTTTCCCTCTAAGATAGAAATTTTCTTGTCCTTTTCAATGGAATTTACCTTTTCCTCATTATATGCTTTCATTACTATTTCATACTTTTCCCTCAGGCTTCTGATTTCCTCATCCAGTTTCTCTTCCACTTTCATACCAAACTTTGTTGTCTCCAAAGTAAGGCTAGTTGCTTCTACCCTTGAGGCACCTGCAACTCTCTTTACTAACAAGTTTCTTGAGATTTCAGCATGGTCATCCTTACCATTTTTTTTATTGTATTTCCTCTTTAAAGACCACATTACCACTGCTGCATGGTCTTCACTAAATTTGACACTAGTAGATGTTCCACTGGTGTGCACGGGTTTGGTTTCTTTCTTCACAACATCAAAGATAATGGCATCAGCAAGATCTCATTGAGGTAGGATAAGAACTCCTTCCTTTTGCACTAATTCTTTGCCTTCTTCAAGAGTAATTTTATCAAACTTAGTCATCATCTCCTATTTTACCTCTTTTTCAATGTCATCTCTGTCCCTATCAAGTTGGCCATCTTGTAGATTTTGAAATTTCTCTTTGAATTCATTAATATGAATTCTCCAAAGGAATTGGATAAAGGCCCTGGCTTTAAAAAATTTGTCATCAGACAAGAATTCATCACTGGCCTATTTAGTAATGGGGTCCAACTCTTTTCCTACAAATTGAGCCACTGTTAGATCTAGTGCAAATTGTTTGGGTGCCTCTAGCACTCCTTCTTGCAATTCTTGGGCTGTAACAAATATATGCCCTGTATTCCCCATCTTCACTAATTTCTCAGCAATGCTCTAATCATCCATGTGCAAGGGAGACTGAGAAGGGGAATAAATATCACCTTGTTGTTGTTCTTTTCCTTCCACCCTCTTCCTTTTTGGAGATGGAAATGTTTGGGCAGTAGTGTCTACTGGCCTTTTCCCTTTTTGATCAGAAACCTTTTCATCTCTAGGTAGGATTGTGCTATAACCTCTTCATCAGTGGACCACATATTTTTTTGGAGGGACAATCCTTCCCTATAAAGTTCTGCTCAGAATAGCCTTGGCCTTTTATGGCTCTGTTTCCATTACTTTATTCTTCTTCTGGTCCAAGGCTTGCGTAATATCTTTGAACATGATCATCAGGGATTCCACCTTCTTTTCCCAAGGCACAAATACTTTTAAGGGATCATATGTTCTGTCAAAATGGTGGATAAAATCTAAAGATTTTTTATATGCAAACCATTTCTCCTTCTTGATCTCTTGTTCCATAATATCAAACTCATTTCTAATTATATCTTAAGGAAAATTAAATTGATGATCTAGAGCCAAGAATTTGGTTCTTTTCCTAAACATATCAATGATGAATCCCTCATTGTCTGCACATCTTACCACTGATGTTGCTAACTGATATGGCTCCAAGTATTTATCAAACTGGGTCCATCCTCCTTTGGTAATTATGAAATAATGAACTTTTGTGATGGTAGGGAAAATACTAACTTTCATCTTTCCATTCAAAGCTTCCTCTTTCAACCCACCCAGTTGTCTAAGAATTTCTGTCGGGACAATCTTGAGTGGTACTTTGTAAGGGAGGACATTTGGAGTTCCTCTAAAACCATATACCCTAATAATTGTTTAGAGATGGTATAAAATGAAATCACCCCAATTGTGAACAATATTCAATTGTGTAGCATATTCCATTCGTCTCAAAAGTATCAACACATCTTTCCTGTCCCAAGACAAGTTAGTACTCCACAACTGAATTGACAAATCTTCATCATCCTAAAACTTGGTAAGATCTATTTCTTCTTCAAAATAGTCAGTATTATAAAATAAAATCATATGCATTATCATTGAATACCATCCCATTGGCTTGACTATCTTAGAATCTTTAATGCCTACCAAACCTTGATGCATCAAGTCAGAAATGTAATTACCATAGTAAAAAACAACAGACAAATGCAGATACAAAATTTGAACCACCATAAGCATAAAATGAATAGGCATTGTTGTCTTCATCCTCTCCTAGAACATGGCACAAGGCACTATACATCCCTCTAGCCTTGTCATTTAAGTAATCCAGTTTGAAGGGCCCTAGTGTGTTAGGGACCACTACAATTAGACCCCCTATCTTATTGAAATACCCTTTCAAGGCCTCATTTTTGAAGTATTCCTTTTGATTCTTATACACCTCTTTTAAATGGTCAAAATCTATCTCATCCATTTGAACCGAGAGGTCTCTCAAATTGAAGACTTTTCTGATTTCATTAGATGTGACATTCAGTAGTATGTTTTTTGTCTGTATCTCTCAGGACCCTGGACACCTTATCATAGGCTTTGGCTATTATAATTAACAAATATGTATCCATGAATACTCCAAGAACTATTAATTTTCCTACATCTAGATCCCATATATTGAAATCTAGGGAAGGAGCATTTCCTTGGCCAAAAATATTTTTGAATAGACTAAGACCACTTGTGCTAACCTTGGCTCTTTGGCCCATCTACCCATATCATATAAACCTTCCTCGACTCTAAAATGAGGATTTACAAGAACCACTCTTTTGATTTGGGTAGAATCATTTGTAGATCCATTCAACTATTGTATAAGGTCATCCCACATATTTTTTTCTTTGTAATATATGTTACCAGTGAATTCAATCCTAGGGGCCATCTTCTGAACTTAGGGCCTTTTACGATAATAGTATCAAATTATATCAATACTTCTATTTATCTTTTAGAATTTGAAACCCTACTACAATTATGAATTTTACTATTTCAATTAGGAGACTTACCTGTTCTAAATTTGTCACACAAAGGGTGAGATTGTTGCAACTTTGATTTTCGCATCAATCACTTCGATGGTTATGGAAGCTTCAAACTCAAGAAATGAATTATATGCTTAAATGAAATCAATCTCTTGCATTGAATTTTAATGAAGTGGAAACACGCTCTACAATCAATTCATCTAGTTTGAAACTTGTGGCTTAATGGTTCACTGATACCATTCTAAAAACTTTAAATTTGAACTGTAGATCCCAACATCTCATCAATTGTGCATCTCTCATCATTTTACAGGAACCACTACTCATCCTGGACACGTGTCAGCATGAATTGATCTCTTAAACATTAGATCTCATGAATCTTCCCCATAATCCATCAAGTCAGTCGTCTGATCCTTCTTAACCTGGCCACCAGTTACTTTACTCAAGATTTACTAACTACAGATGCAACTTTATCAACTTGGACACGCGTCAACACCACTTAATGGCTTATACACTAGATCTTTCGCATCTCCACTTTAATTCATTAAGAGAGTCATCTAATATTTATCAAACAACATCCTCTTTACCTTATCTTTTCACTACACCAAGCCCACCAACTGCCATGCGTCATTGTAGAAGTTGAGAAATCCAACTTCACAAATCGCCAAGAACACCTGCATGCAAATAACCTGTTGCTGAAAGAAAACCAGAGAGAGAAGCAAAGGCTTGGAAAATATCAGCAGAGTGAGAGTAAATTCTATTCCAAGGTAATGAAATAATAATTACAAAATTTCAACCTTAAAGGTGAACGAAACCCTAAAAAGGTAAAAGCTAGGTTGCACAATATAATTAATATAAAATATTAATTATATGCACCTATGAGATAGCTTAAGTGAAAATAGAGTACATAGACAACTTAATAATTAAATCAACATGATCTAATTAATAAGTGAAGATAAATAGATACTCTAACACCCCCCCTTAAGTGAAGCTCATGAGGTAAGCTAACCTAGCATAGCTATGAAAGTAGGAAAAGAGGGTCCCGGCAACAAGGCCTGATCAGGTACCCAATAGAAGGAAATCTCTATGAACCAAAGATAAAGGAGAAAACCTAGTGGGAAAAACCCCTCTCCAAAAAGAGATAAAACAAATATGCTAAAAAAAACATGAAGGAAGGAAGAAAGGCCTCAACAAGACTCCCTAAGGACAACTTCTGTCACCCCAAGCATAGAACACAACTAAAGATAACACGGAGATGCAAAAGGTTTGGTGAAGATGTCAGCAACCTGCGCGTCAGTGGGAATGTACTCCAAAGTGAGAACACCATCCTGAATGTACTGATGGATGAAATGCATATGAAGCTCAATGTGTTTAGTGCATTGATGCTCCACCAAGTTGTGGGAAATGTGGATAGCACTTTGATTATTGCACCACAGAAGAGTGGGATGATTAGGAGGAAAGCCAAACTTAGTCATCAACTATCGAAGCCATAGAATCTCTTTACTAGCATGCACTACTGCTCTGTACTCAGCCTCTATAGATGAAAAAGTGTGAGCAGTCTACTTCTTGCATGACCATGTGATAGGACCAGAGCCAAGACAAAAAACAAAGCCAGAAGTAGAATTTTGATCATCAACATCACCAGCTCAATCTGAGTCAATCAAGCCAACAATGTGAGGAGCCCCTAATGTGTAATGAATGCCATACATAAGTGTGCCCTAAATGTATCTCAAAATACACTTGGCAGCTTGCTAATGACTCTCACGAGGCTCATGTGACAATTGAGAGACTAGACCAACTATAAAGGAGAGATCAGGATGAGTGTGTGTCAGGTATAACAAACTTCCAACCAACTACCGATACAATGTAGGATCCACTGAAGGTGAAGTGCAAGAGGTAGACAAAGTAACACCCAACTGAAAAGGTGTGGGATCAGGCTTGCAGTCAAGCATATCAAAGTGTCAAAGCATGTCAAGAGTATACTTCTACTAGTAAACAAAGATCTCAGTAGGGGACTGAACAATCTGTAGACCTAGAAAGAAGTGTAATGGACCAAGGTCAGTCATCTGAAATTGCTCCATTAGTGCATGTTGAACATCCTGAATCATAGAAGATGAGCTACATGTGATGAGAAGATCATCAACATATAGCATAAGAATCAAAACCTCATCCTCAAGATGCTGAATATAGACTGTAGGGTCAGAATGATAGCGTGTGAATCCTGTAGAAAGAAGAAAGGAGTCCATCTTCTCATACCAAGCCTGAGGGGCCTATTTGAGACCATACAAAGAATGCCAAAGTATGCAAACAAAGGAGGAATCCTGCACAAATCCCTGAGGCTGCTCCATGTAAATCTCCTCAATAAGATCACCATGCAAGAATGTACTCTTCACATACATCTAAAAAATGGGCCATCCCTCAGAAGCTGTGAGGGATAAGACAAGGAAAATAGAGTTCATCTTGGCGATAGGGGAAAATGTCTCAGTGTAATCAATACCCTCAACCTATGAAAAACCCTTCGCAACAAGACGTGCCTTGTACTTATCAATAGAACCATTAGCAACAAACTTAGTATGATACAACCACTTGCATCACACTAATTTTCTTCCCTTAGGAAGAGAAAAAAGATCCCAAGTGTGATTCTTCATCAAAGAAGAATACTCCTCCATAGCACTGTCCCACTCAGTATGTCCTATCACTACTGCAAATGTCTGAGGATCACCACAAATAGCATGAATCAGAAGACTAGAACCTGCAATATGAGACCGGGTGCGACGGGAAGTGGAAGGGTCACCAGCCAGAGATCCTGCAACATCAACTATAACACAAGCCCATCTAGGCATCAGTGGAGGATCCTATGGTGGAGGTAAATGGGGATCACCAAGGTCATCATCCTCATCATCCTGAAAAGAAACTGGAAGAGAGGAGGGAGTAGTGGTAAGTGAAGTAGACTCTGGAAGCAAGGTATCTATTACAAGAAGGTGCTCATCAAACTAGACATCCCGTCGAAAAAGGACCTCTCTAGAATCAGGGTCAAACAACTTGTATGCCTTAACATCCTCGTAGTAGCCAACAAAAATGAGGTGTTGTCTCTTTCTCTCTATTTCTCTCCTTTGAGCGTCAGGCACAAATACCCATGCTTCACTACCAAAAACTCAAAATGAAGATACATCAGGCTTGACATGAGACCAAGCCTCCTCAGGAATTATATGTCAAACTACCTTGTGAGGCATCTAATTCTAAATATAGTTGGAACAATTAACTACCTCTACCCAAAAAGATGAATCCATAGACCTGGACTGTATCATACAATTATCCATCTCCCGAAGTGTTTTGTTCTTTCTCTCTGCCACACCATTCTGCTGAGGGGTGTAGGGCACTGAAAACTGATGCTGAAGACCATGTTTAGAGAAAAAATCCCTAAAAGCTTGGTTCACATACTCCCCCCATTATTTGTGCATATCCAGTGAATAGAAAGACCAGATTGCTTCTCCACAAATGTCTTAAAGACCTGAAATGAATCAAAGACATCAGATTTGTACTTCAAAAAGTACACCCATGTGCGCTTGGAGAAGTCATCAATGAGAGTAAGCACATATCTGGCATAAGAAAAAGGAGTAGGAAATGACATGAGGTCACTATGAATCAACTCCAATGGTGCCAAAGCATGAGTAGCTCGTCCGTGAGGAAAAGGATCCCTATGTTGTTTTCCAAGAACACAACCCTGACAAACCCCATCAGTGCAAGTGATCTATGGAAGCCCAAGAACAAGTGCCTATGTGCTCATCTGTTGAAGATATCTATAATTGACATGGCCCAAATGCTCATGCCAAAGTCTGCTCACTGAATTTGCATGTGCTATAAGATAGGAACCTGTGCCAGCAGAAGACTCAAATCCATCAAATCTATATAGGTGGGATGCAATGTCAACACTCCCAGTAGCCACAATCATATTAGAATCATGTAAGTCCTGAATAACCACATCATGTGGTGAGAACTCAATTGTCTTACTAGAGGTAGAGTGGAAAATCTGATAGATAGACAATAGGTTTTTCAAAATGTTAGGGACAAAAAGAACATCCTAAAGAGAATCCCCAGCTAATGCAACAGAGCCAAAACCCAAAACTGAAAGATGAGATGAGTTCCCAATAGAAATCTATGAAGTAGCATAAGGAGAAAGTGAGGTGACCAACTGTTGAGTGTGAGTCATGTGGTGAGAGGCACCAGAATCAAGAATCCAAGTGGGCCCATAAATTGTTTCTCATGTAGTAAGAGCATGACCTTTCCCTTTAGGGGAGGATGTGGACTGAGGAGCTGAAATGTGATACTCTGGCAAGGCTTCCTCTAAAACCTCCAAATGTTTCCAACACCTAGAAATAGGATGTCCATCCTTTCCACAAAAGCTACAGGTCTCAACTAATTTCTTCTTAGTCTTGGAGGTAGACTCAGTAGACTTCAAAGAAGATTTACCCTTGGAAGGGTTAGCTAGAGGTTTTGAATTAGTTTTCTGTGTAGGTTTGGAGGAATACTCATTGCCTACTAAATCTTTCTTCGGTTTGACTTTCTATTTTGGTTTCCCCTGTGAAGACTGAGAAACCAATGCTTGGCTAGAAGAGCTAGAAGCATCCATCTTTTGGATCTTTGCTTGTTCCCATGTCAACCAATCACAAAATGTCTCAAATGAAGGCATGGTGTGTCTAGTACCCAAAGCATCCATGGTGGAGTAGAAAGTAGAAGAAAAGATATGATACCGTCCTCTCAACTTTGAGATTATCAAGAAGATACACTCATCATCTGTCTTGTTTCTCCCACATCCCTACAAAACTGAGCACATGATTTGAACTTCATCAAGAAGTCTTCCATAGTGGGAAAGCTGGTAGGAGTCAAAGTGGTCAGCTCTGCATCAAGCTATAGTGCCCAGAACTCATTCACTATGCCAAACAAATCTAAAAACTTGCCCCAACTGGCCCTAGGAGTTGTCAAACCATCCAAGTGAGAAAGGAGACTATCAGAGATGTTCAGTGCAATCAAGCCCATGGATTCATCCATTTTGTTCCTATGTTGAAGAACCTCAAAAGGACACTGCAAGACAGGTTGGTTTTCATCTAGACATGACCATAAGCCACGTGACAGGAGTAGCCTGGTCATGTGTGTTTTCCAGGTGTGATAATTATGTGGTTTTAGCTGGGCCATAGAGGGGTCTGACATTGAGAGAAGAAGAAGACGGAAGTAGAAGGGTCATTTCTAAATTTAAATGACAAAAAGAAAAAAACACCCTCCCCATAATGTATAATTCTATCCCCCGTACAGCAAAGAAATAATTACTAAAAGCACAAAAAATGAGAAGAAAACCTGGACGCTAGATGCAGAGAGGGAGGAAATAGAAGCCTCTACTTCAACACCAATATTGAGAGATCAAACGGCCAAATCAGCAATCAAGACCATCACCATTACATCCAGCTTGGAAACCCCTTTCTGACGATATATTTTTTTCTAAAAATGGACACGGTAAGCACAAGTTACGGTCAGAAAACCAACTGCTCCTCCAAAAATGAGCTCACTGGAAAAAACTAGTCACAGGAAAAAATTTGATGGTCAAATGACCGCCACAGACTTCGGAAAAAAATTTGACGATCATCTGCACATCACGGGCCCGTCTCGCCAGAAAAATTTTTCATCGCCGAAAAAGGTTGAAAAACTGTCAGAAATTCTGAAAAAAATGCCAGAAAAAAAATCTGGCAGGTGACGTCAGCAGTAACATCACATGTCGTGTTGTCAGTGGCGGCAGGTGATGGGTTGCCAGCAGAGGTGGTGGCCAGGTGGCTCCTGGGTGGCAGCGCCAGTGGGTGCGGCTCTGGTGGCTGGTGGGTAGCGTGCCGGTGGGAGCCAGGTCGGGGTGGCACCAGGGTGGTGCACCTCAGCTGTGATGCACAGGCCCCTAAAACCCTAGAAAAAATCTTTTTTTATTTTTTTCTCGACTTTCATGTCGTACGGCCTATGAGGGAGAAAATTTTCCTCTGGGGTCACTGTGACCAAAAACAATGAACTTTATATGATTTTTGACTCTCCCGGGCTTTCCAAGCAGAATGGTGGAGTCCATTTTGTCTCAAAGTGCTCCAAAAAATAGCGCATTCTCCAAAATGGGGAAAAAACTTAGAGAAGTTGTGGCTTTCATTTACAAATCATATCTTCAAAAAACCCTCAGACCAGGTAGTAGTAGAGAAGCTCTGATACCATGTAGGAGTTGAGAAATCCAACTTCATAGATCACCAAGAACACCTACATGAAAATAACCTGTTGTTGAAAGGAAACCAGAGAGACAGAAGCAAAGGCTTGGAAAATCTCAATGGAGTGAGAGAAAATTCTACTCCAAGGTAATGAAACAATAATTTCAAAAGTTCAACCTTAAAAGTGAATGAAACTCTAAAAAGGTAAAAGCTAGGTTGTGCAATATAATTAATATAAAATATTAATTATATGCACCTAAGAGACAGCTTAAGTAAAAATAGAATACATAGACAACTTAATAATTAAATCAACATCATCTAATTAATAAGTGAAGATAAATAGATACTCTAACAGTCATCACGACTTATTCTCTTATACTTTAGATCTTGATCAATTTTCCATTAAGAGATTAAGTCAACCGTCAGATCAATCTGCACTTTCTCACCCTTTAATTTCTTCCTTACAACCTTAGCCAGACCCAATGGGACACATGGCATCATGACTTAATCATTTACGTGTTAGATCTCATTCATTTTGTCACTAAGCCATCAAGTCAGCCATCAGATCTTTTCTGAACTGTCAGCCCTTTAATTTTTTATCACTTTTACTATTAAATGAATCCACGTCATCTCCTGGACACACGACAACATGGCTTAATGAATTGCATGATATATCTTACGCATCTTTGGGATAAGTAATTAATTCAATTGTCGGATCAAAAGGGAATCTGGCTGCATTTTAACAACACCTGTTCACAAGTCTCGGGCCCACCAAATGCCATGCATAATCACTTATAAGTTAGATCTTACGCATCTTTGGATTAAGCCATTAAGTGAACCATTGGATCTATCTGCACTTTATTCTCCATAAAACTTCACAACAGGGCTCATATCACTGCAGGGACACACATCATTCAGACTTAATGACTTATAAGATAGATCTTGATCATATTGAGAATAATCCATTAAGTGGACCGTTGGATGAAATAGGATCTGCACACTATTTTACTGAAGCTTTATCTAATGTTGGGCTTGCAAAAAATACGTGTCATCACCGCTTAATGACTTATAAGATAGATTATGTGCATCTTGGGAATAAGTCATTATGTAGGCTGTTAGATCAAAGCATACTAGCTCAACACATAATGGTTTAAATAAAATACTCGTGGGCTTTAGACTGAGGGATTAATAAAGTTCCAAGGTGTTAGGAACTTACAAACTATTGAACGTAACCCCTTTTAAAAGAACACATGGTAAACACATGACTTAAGTGGAAAAAAAGGTAATGTAAAATTAGAACCACTCCAATGCTTAGGGTTTGAAGATAATATTTTACACTTTGAAACATGAAAACAAGGGTTTCAAGAATTTACATAAGACCCTTTTGTAAATGCAGACCAACGACTCATTTTTTTGGAAAAAAATTTAACCATACCTAACAGTGGCTCTTTCTGGGGATGAATACCTCCTACAGGTATTACAAGAATTTAGAATCTTGGGGGGAGCAGACCAACCAACTAGAAAACTAAACTACTCGCACAACAGAAAACCAAACTAAACTAAGACAGAAAGAACACACTTGCAGAAACACACTTTATACACAACCTAATTTTCGTGGATGATTAGACTTCAAGAGAAGTATAACTTCAAGAAATTTACATGAAATGGCAGTTCTAAAATGATACCAGTAAGGTCTTTCAGTAAATAATATTTTGTCCCATACCTCTCATGGACAATATATGGTCCCAGCTAGATTGGTTCAAACTTTCCATGTTTTCTTTTATCTTCTAATCTGGCATTCCACATTAAGACATAATCTCCCACACAAAATTGTCTTGAGACTTCCTTTTTATCATACAATTTTTTTACCTGCAATTGAAGCTTATTATTTGTCACAAAATCTTCCCTCCTAGTTTCATCTAACTCCACCAGGTCATCAATTCTCAATTGCATATCACTGTCAATATCATCATCATACGTTTGGACAAACTTGTACATTTGCATCAGATTATTTTGGGGCAATCTTGCTTGAATCTCATAGAATAAATCAAAGGTTGCACATCCTATAGCCTTCTTAGATGTCACTATTTGCCTAGCCAACCATTGTTAACTTTGAGTCCCATGCCTTCTTGTTTGTATCCAAAACTCTCATAATGATCTTAAGTAGGCTTTTGTTGGTGGACTCAGCTTGGCCATTCCCCTGTGGGTGGTAAGGTGTAGATTAAGATGTATGAATGTCATACTCATCACAAAAATTGATATATTCCTCATATTTAAAACACATAGCATTATCTGATATTATCTTCTCTAGGCACCCAAACCTGGTGATTATGTTTTTCAACAAGAAATCAATTAATACTTTACTGGTTTCTCTTTTAGTGGGGATTGCTTCAACCCACTTATTAAAGTAGTTAGTAGCTATAATTATCCATGCATGTCCTCTACTATATTTAGTAGCTATTTCCCCTATAAAATTAATAACCCATTGTTGAAATGGGCTTGAACTTCCACTGGTGTAAGAGGTACATTACCTGAGAATTTTAGTTTACCAGGGAAACGTTGGCAAGTATCACACTTCTTAACCAGTTGATAAGCATCCTTAAATATACTTGGCCACCACACACTCCATTGTGCATTTCTTGCAGGATCCTGATGCTTGTTCTCTATCAACACATTTTAGTAGAATCCCTTCAGGATTCCTCCACCACAGCTCATCTTTGATCAGAACAAAATAGATTTCTTGTAGCTTTAATTTCCTTTTCTTATTCTCATCCATGCCCTGTGGATAGTTCATTCTTTGTAAGTAATAAATAATATTGTTGTACCAATCACAGTGGTCAAGGTTATAGATAAAAGGTCTTTGTTCCTCCTCTAGGGTATTAATATGGTTTGCATCCAAGTTTGCACTAGCCATCAATTTGGCTAAACCCATTCCTATGACCAACTTAGTGATTTGGATTTCTATATTAAACTCTTGAATCCTATTGATCCATCTACATCTTTTTCCTAACACCTCTTGTTGAGTGAATATTTCCTTAACTGCTGCTGAGGGAATATAGGCTACTACAATAGCACCTATCAAATAACATCTGAAAGCTTTCACAGCCTTCACCAATGCATAGGTTTGTTTCTTAGTTATATCATATTTGAGCTCTGCAGCCTGTAATGATTTGCTAAAAAAAGGCAATGGGTTGTTCAAACCCCTCTTCATTTTTCTACAACAACACATCAGCAATAGTATGGCAAGATGCAAATGAAAAAATGTTCATAGGCTTTGAAAATTTAGGAGTTCTTAGGACAGGGACATCTTTGATAGCTTGTTGTATCTCTTTAAAAGATTGGGTGGCTTCTCCATCCCATTCCATTTTTGCATCCTTCTTCAACATTTTATAAATTGGCCTACTCTTCTCAGCAAAGTTTGTGAAAAATCTTCTGAGAAAGTTTACCTGACCGAAGAAAGATTGAATTTCTTTAACATTTCTTAGGAGGGGTACTTTTACAATAGCAGCTACCCTATCTAGGTCAATTCTAACCCCTTCCTTTGAAAAAATGTGCCCCAAAAATTTACCTTTTGTCACTCCAAAAATGCATTTCTTGGGATTCAGAGAAATCCAAAATTCCAGGGCTCTTTCAAAAAATTTATCTAGATGTTCATAATGATGTTCTTCCTTATTTGAGTAAGCTATGAGGTAATCCTGATAAACCTCAAGAATTTTTTTCAAGAGATCTGAGATTGCAACATCCATGGCCCTCTAGAAAGTGGCCCCAACATTCATTAAACCAAAAGGCATTCTAACATATACATATGTTCCCCATGTTGTGGTAAAAGTAGTTTTAAACTGCTCTAACTCCTTGACCATTATCTGGTTGTACCCAGAGAATCCATCCATCATGGACATTAGTTCACATCCAATGACTCTTTGCACCATATTCTCCATATTGGGGAGAGCATAGTTGTCTTTTAGGGAAGATATATTCAAGTTTCTGAAATCCACACACAGCCTGATATCCCCATTCTTCTTCCTGACAAGGACTAAACTGGAAACCCAGGAAGAATGTCTAATGGGCTTAATTATCCCAAGATCTTTCATTTTCTTCAATTCCTGCTACATTTTGGGCCTTAGAATAGGATTTATGGGCCTTTTCTTTTGCCTAAAAGGCTTGGCATCTTCCTTTAATGGGATCTCATGTTGGAATAGCTCCTCATTATATGCCTTCAAATCATCATACGTCCATGCAAAGACCTTTTTGTACTTCCTTAAAAGATTAGTCAGATCCTCCTTAACTTTGGGTGACATTTTTTTACCAATAAATATTTTTTTAGGAACTTCCTTTGTTCTCACATTAACCTCCTCCAAATCTTCAAACTTATTTACACATGTAGCAGAGTATGGTTTATCCATATTGTCAAAGGCTCTTTCTAAAACAACTAGTCCCTTTGGGACTTTATTTGACTTCAAATGCAATATTTATTTTCCTAAGACAATATCTTTTCCATCAATGGTTTTCACATACTTAATAAAATCTATCTCTTTATTTTCAAGATCTATCTCACAATACAAGAATCTCAAAATATCCACATCATCATCAAATACTTGCCATCTATCCACATTGCCTGGTATTGAAGGCCTAGTGTGAACTTCTATTTCAGAAATTCCAGAAAAAGTAATATCTTATGGCCTTAAAGCAATGTTAGCCAACAAATCTTCCATTCTATTCTGGCTTCTATCCATCCATTCAATACCAAATGCATCAAAACTTTCTAACTCATCCCAAACTGCATTTCGGTATTGTTTCAATCTATGATTCTTGGAAGCATATTTGGATCTGATCTGAGATACTACCAATTCAGAGTCTCCAATAACTCTGATACACTTAATTCAAACCTATCAACAGAGCCTCATATTCTACCACATTAGTTGTACATGTAAATAGCAAAGTAAATGAAAATTTGAAGGTTCTTCCTAAGGGAGATATCAATAAAACCCTAGCACCAGCCCCCTCCCTAGAACTGACACCATCAAAATACATTACCCATAACTTAGTTTGTTTACATAAATTATTGAGGTCTCCAGACAACAATGCAGGTTGTAATTTTCTTGTAACTTGATTTTCCCGTACTTGAAATGATCCCATCTCAGTATCTAAGAAATAGTTCATTTGTTATCATCTTGTTCCTCAATCATATGAGGAGTTATGGTCTCCCTTGATACCTTGATGTTTTCACCATTAATGTTAAAAATGGAAAATGACAAATCACATTGAATGTTTCCCCTATTGATGCCCTCCATTTTCTTGACAACAACATTCCATATTGAGGGGGAATGTTTACAACCAACACACTCATTGTTAATACTTTGTCTGGGAAAGATGTCAATTTATAAGGCAAAGCCTTAATAGTGCCGATGACAGGCACTTCTCTAGAATTCATAGCTTGGCACCTTCCATGTGGTGTGTCTACTTTAAATCCCATCGATCTCATAACTTTTGCAGGCATGACAGTGTTAGATGCCCCAGAGTCAATCATACAATTTTTCAACATTTTACCATTTATCAACAATGTCAAGAAAAAGGGATGTACATTTTTTGCAGTAGTACTAACAATATTGGTATCCAAGTAGATTTAAGGAATCTTTGACACAAGCTCATTAGATTCCTTTGTTGATTTGTCTTTTGCGTTTGACACTTTCTTGTTTTTCTCTAGTCCTATAATCTTAGTAGAGCTAACACCCTTCATCCATGTCAAAGCCTTTTCTTTATGCTCTCCTATCCTCATCAATTCTATCAGAGGTACCTTGATAGTTATTTGAGACAAAAGTTGCCCCATATCTACAGGGGTGTATTTCATATCAGAAATGTATGATCTCTAGTTTATGTAATCCTCATATTCTACTTGAGAAGTCAGTTTGGGTTCATCTCCCTTGTGTGGTTTATCCTCCCTTTGAGAATGAGGTATGGTATGTTGTGTTGTTTTCATATTTTCTTTATATACATTTGGACCAGTAGGTTTGTTGCCCTTTTTTATTAGAATCTTATTTGTACCTTTAGCCTGTTTCTCCTTTTCTTGTGGCTTTTTGGTACTATTTGGGGTATTCTTGATAAAGATTCCAGCAGGTTTTCCATCTGCACTTCCAACTATTTTTTTTTCTTAAATTGTAATTTCCCCTTGCTTGTGCAACCATATTTGTTGTGATCACAGCTATTTCTTCATCATATGGTCTTCTAAGGACAGGGGTCTCATCACATCTCTCAACATTACATCTCATATTATCAATCTCCCAATCCTGTATATCAGAATCATCATGTTGATAATAGGTTTCATCATTTAAATGTAAGGAAGTCATAGAAAAACCACTATCATCATATGCTTCCTCTTCATTTTCTTCTTGATCTTTAGTGGCAGATATTCTAGCAACAATAAGACAATACTTAGGACTATGAGGGGATTGTCAAGCTACACACCAAGGATTATCATTGCACATGTTTACAGAGGTTTTGTGTAGAGGGTCAGGATTTTTTCATCAGATTTATCCTTCTTTTGTGGGACAATAGGTTTCCCATCTTTCCACTGAGTAGTATAAGGATAATTTTGCATCCTAGGTTGTCTATTGAAATTTCCATAAGAAGGCTTATCATTTTTTGAAACCCTATTATTACTAATCTCTCCAGGTTTTAAATTTTTCAAAGCATTCAGAATCAACTTAAGATTATCATCTTCCTTTGGTTTAGTACTCAAGGGTTTATCTGATTCTTTCTTGTTGTACCTGGCTAGTTTCCAATCTTCTCTCCTACCCACTTTTCCAGAAACTCTTCTATTTGTCTCAATATTGACTACTACCTTATATGATTCTATAATATTTCTAGGGTTCTTATCACTTAACAAATAACCCATTTTTGCATCAAAATCATTAATATAAGTAGCAAGACATACCTTATCATCCAATCTCATTACTTGCAACAACTTGTACATCACCCTTTGGAACCTGATATTGAACTCTACCACTTCTTCATTTGGGTTCTTCTTTATGTTGTTGAACTCATTTAGCATGAACCCTTCATTGGTCTTGTCCCCATATTAATCTCTGAAACATTCTTTCATTTCATCCATAGACCCAATACATTCATAGGGAAACCCTCTAAACCAATCCCTATCATCCTTAGTTAATGATTGCACAAATAACTTCATCATCACATCATCATGTGCAATTTCATAATCATCAATCATATCCATAAAATGCTTCAGATGTTCTTCACATGTTATAATATTATTTCCAGAAAATTTAGGAAGTTTATCCCTAATATTTTTAGGAATCTCATTTGGATAACCAAGAATGCCAAGGAAAATAAATTGTTTGTACCTTTCAGTATAGACAGGAGTTATTTGAGATGAGTTATTACCTTGAGTATTTGATGTAGTAGCATTTCCAGAATCAATAGGTGGTGTTAAATTCATTCCTAAATTTAGAGACATTTTAGGACCAGCACCAACAGGAGGAGGGCCAGAGGCTTGCCTAAGAAACTCAAATTTATTTTTCATCTCAAGAGAAGAGGCTTCCAATTTAGCCTTCTCTAATTCTTTGGCTATGATCTCCCTCCCTCTCTTGGCTTTCTCCAACTCAGTATCCAGCTTAGTCATAGGATCAATTGCACTCCCTTTATTTAATGGCTCCTTTATTTCAATTGCTGCTACATTTTGTTTACCTTTATCCTTGGGTTTCTGTGTTTCATACAACTACTGGACAAGAGGTTTGTGTTCAAGTTTCTCAGATATAGTAGAAGCATTTATTGCCTCCAAATCTCATAGTTTCCTTTTCAATTCATTGGATTGAATCTGAGCATGTATGATTCTCTCCTCTTTCTCTCTTTCTCTCTTTCTCTTCTTTATCTCAAGGCAATCTTCTCTCGGATCTTCCTTTCCAGTTCACCCACTTCTTAAAAAATCTCCTTAGAATCTACAAGAGTCATCTCAGATTCTGAATTTTCCTCCATGATAGTTCTTTCTCTCCTATGATGATGGGCATGGGGTCTTTCAAATGAGGGAGAGAATGGATCACTAGGAGCATTCCTATTCTCTTTGCCTACTTTTGGATCTGGACTTTGTTTCATGTCCCTGGGATTTACCATGGACCACCTTCCTAGTATACCTAGGTACATCAACAACCCTCTCACTTTGAGAATAATACTCCCCTTAGAATCCTAATCCTAGTTGTGTATCTTGTTCAACTTCTACAATATCTTCTTCATGATTGGGAGGAATAGTAGTATCCATTCTTATGTTCCTTCTCTGCCTCCAAGCTTGGGGAGTAGTTTCAACAACATTTCTGTTTATTGATTTCCCGGCTCTAGAAGTAGATGGAATTTCACCTTCCAACTCATTCTCAAGATGATTTTTCATCTTGGATCTGGTATTTTTATAACTCATAGCTAAACAGTAGTGTATCAAATTATTATAACTTAGCACTGATGTAGAGATTCCTTCAAGTTGCCACCCAAAAAATAGCTGGGAGAATACACACTAACTTTGAGTAATAAACATTTTGTTATGGAAAGTTCTCACAGGTTAAAAAATATCAACAAAATTCTAAGCATTTATCCTGATATATTTTCAATGGTAATACAATTCACTTGGATATGGAAAGATAAAACTTTGTACTTCAATGGTCAACCGACTAGCATTAATAAGTAAGCAGGACAGGAGTCTAGCTCAACTTGAAAAACCTTACTCACTCAATGTAAAATTAGCTCCCCAGCAGAGTCTCCATTTTGTTGGTTTCTTTTTATGTTTCAAATAAAAACAACAACCTCTTCTTCTTATGACTATTTTATAGAGAAGCCACCTCCAAATATTGGTTCATGCAATAAAAGGACCAACTAACAAGCACTCTTACAATACTTCTACTCTTTAGGTTCTTCTATACCAAGGGGGGGATACCCTATAGTACCTTGTGATATCTCTATATGGTATTATCAAGCAATAATCTCACAATAACTCAACATAACCGGGAGATACTAGATAATTGGATAATTACCCATTAAACATCAACCATGAAATGGAGCATGAGATAGGAATTCACAACAAAATTTCAAAAATATAGAATTAATGGATTTTAAATGTTTTTATATAGGAGAACACAACCAATATGCAACTAGATATGCAATAGTACAAAACTTGCCAAATTTAGATCAGTGCTTTATCCATTGGGATACTCTCTGACTCAGATACAATATTTTGAAATCAATATTCATCAAAGATTATTTACCATAACATGATTATCCCAAATCCCTACTACCAATAAAATCCTAGCATATGTCAAATGAATATATGCATTAATTAGAAACTAATTTAATATGATCCTAGATCAGAACTCTCAAATAAGTACATAAACATAGAGAAATTCTATGCTAGTGAATCAAAAAATTCATAAATCACAAGACACATAACATGGAAGAGATTGGAATCTGGATCTTTGTATTAAATTTAGAAAATCATATTCCAGTATACAAAAAGTACTCAGAGATAACCTCTGCAATAACCTGCAAAAGATCTCTCAGCTTTATTTCTAATTTTTACAGCTATCTAGTACAAACTATACTATATTTCCCCCTTTGACTGAAACTTTACAAAATTGCTTACAATCCAATTTTTCTATCCCTTTCCAATGATCTTGGGAATCCTTTTATAGAATAGGATTGCAAAAAGCTATGGATCACTTGGAATAAGGACACAAAAAATGACTCAGCAAAAAGAACAAATAACCAATGAAGTGATAACCACTTTTGTTATAGTAAATATTCAACATATTTTGTCTTCTGACCCGCTTGGGTACTTGTAACTACTTCAAAGTTGTTTGGAAGAAGCCACCTAGAATCTATTGTCTTTGTTCTTGTTGATGGAATATCTTTACCTTTGTCTGTCTCATTCACTAATTAGGAACACTGCCACTTGTTGCCTTTCATACACTGCCACCTGTTGCTTGATCAACTCTATCATACTTGTCCTTCCAGGAGGTATACACCTCATCACTTGGCCAATCAAAACTGATGAATTCATATTTTTTGCTGCTAATTCCATCCCAAATGGCACTTTCCTTCTCAATCTCTTCTTTCCAAAATTCAAAAAATGCCCGGGCTTTGCTAATAATTTCCATAGTTTGGACAAACAAAAGTGTGCTTTCCAAAGTAAAAATGTTGTTAGTCCTAGTGACCAATGCCTCATTCATTTTTCTTAGCCATAATTCCTCACTCTTTATGTTGACACTCTTCTTGAAGAGGTTAGGAAACATCTCATACCTATCCTTTGAATACTCTCTCCTCAAAGCTTCTATCTTTCAGATGATGATGCTTCTCTTGATGTCCATGTCCACCATTAATTTCAGGCATTTGTAAGTACTAGTTAAAAAAATATCAACATTTTTTTCTTCCTTGGATATGGAATAGAATAATTTCAAATTGGCTTTCTTTCCTTTCCACCTATCCATGATCAAGCCCCATTGATCCTTGTCTACATCATATTCATTTACTATGCTAATAACCTTTTTTCCTAGTGCATAAAGAGTAGCAAGAATTATTTCTTTAGTACACTGCATGAGGGTGGAATGTATCTTATCAGAGTACCTTTGTTTCACCCATGCCTCTGCTTCTCTAAATACTGAGGATTCTTCAAGACATTTCTTCCTTGATTTTTCCAATTCGTTCCTTTCAGCAATTAGTTTTGTTTTTTCTAATTCCATGTCCTCTTGGGTAACTGGACTTGATGGCACAGGGGAAGGAGGGAAAGTTATAATTGGGCTAGAGCTTCCAGGCTGATGTGGATTATGAGTTAGTATCCTTTGAGGAGAGTATTGAGCTACTTGTTTTCCCTCTAAGATAGAAATCTTCTTGTCCTTTTCAATGGACTTTACCTTTTCCTCATTATATGCTTTCATTACTATTTCATACTTTTCCCTTGGGCTTTTGATTTCCTCATCATGTTTCTCTGCCACTTTCATATTAAAATTTGTTGTCTCCAAGGTAAGGCTAGCTACTTCTACCCCTGAGACACCTCCAACTCTCTTTACTAAGAAGTTTCCTCAGAGTTCAATATGGTCATCCTTACCATTTTTATTATTGTCTTTCCTCTGTAAAGACCACATTACTAGTGTTGCATGGTCTTCACTAAATTTGACACCAGTAGATGTTGCACTGGTGTGCACTAGTTTGGTTTCTTTCCTCACAACATCAAATATAATGGCATCAGCAAGATCCCATTGAGGCGGGATAAGAACTCCTTCCTTTTTCACTAATTATTTCCCTTCTTTAGGAGTGATTTTATCAAGCTTAGTCATCATCTCATGTTTTACCTCTTTTTCAATGTCATCTTTGTCCCTATCAGGTTGGTCATCTTGTAGCTTTTGACATTTCTCTTTGAATTCATTAATATGAATTCTCCAAAGGAATTGGATAAAGGCCCTGGCTTTAACAAATTTGTCATCAGACAAGAACTCATCACTAGCCTGTTTAGTGATGGGGTCTAGCTCTTTTCCTACAAATTCAACCACTGTTAGATCTAGTGCAACTTTTTTGGGTTCCTCTGGCACTCCTTATTGCAATTCTTGTGATGTAACAAATATATGCCCTATATTCCCCATCTTCACTAATTTCTCGACAATGCTTTGATCATCCATGTGCAAGGGAGACTAAGGGGAATAAATATCACCTTGTTGTTGTTTGTTTCCTTCCAACCTCTACCTTTTTGGAGATGGAAATGTTTGGGCATTGGTGTCTACTGGCATTTTCCCTTTTTGCTCAAAAACCTTTTCATCTCTAGGTATGATTGTGCTACAACCTCTTTGTTGGTAGACCACATATTTTCCTGGAGGGACAACCCTTCCCTGTAAAGTTCTGCTCATAATAGCCTTGGCCTTTTCTGTCTCTGTTTCCATTACTTTCTTCTTCTTCTATTCCAAGGCTATCATAATATCTTCGAACATGCTCATTAGGGATTCCACCTTCTTTTCCCAAGGCACAAACACTTTTAAGGGATCATATGTTCTATCAAAATGGTGGATAAAATCTAAACATTTTTTATATGCTAACCTTTTCTCCTTCTTGATCTCTTGTTCCATCAGATCAAACTCATTTCTAATTATATCTTTATGGAAATTAAATTGATGATCTAGAGCCAAGAATTTGGTTATTTTTCTGAACATATCAATGATGAATCCCTCATTTTCTGCACATCTTAACACTGATGTTTCTTACTGGTATGTCTCCAATTATTTGTCAAACTGGGTCCATTCTCCTTTGGTAATGATGAAATGATAAAATTTTGTGATGGTAGAAAAATTACAACCTTTCATCTTTCCAGTCAAAGCTTCCTCTTGCAACCCACCCAATTGTCTAAGAATTTATGCCAGGCCGATCTTGAGTGGTACTCTATAAGGGAGGACATTTGGAGTTTCTCTAAAACCATAGACCCTAATAACTGTTGAGACATGGTATAAAATTAAATCACCCCAACTACGAACAATCTTCAATTGTGTAGCATATTCCATTGGTCTCAAAAGTCTCAACACATTTGTGTGAATTGTAGGGTTATCTGTACATAACAATGCTTTGAGCCTAGAGGCAAAATATCTATAAAAATTTATGAATTTGGCCTCTGTCCTGTCCCAAGACAATTCATTACTCCACAACTGAATTGGAAAATCTTCATCATCTTGAAACTTGGTAAGATCCATTTCTTCTTCAAAATAGTCAGCATTATTAAATAAAATAATATGCATCATCATAGTATACCATCCCATTTGCTTGACTATCTTAGAATCTTTAATGCCTACCAGACCTTGATACATCAAGTCAGTAATGTAATTAGCATAGTAAAAAACAACAGACAAATGCGGATGCAAAATTTGAACCACCATAAGCATAAAATGAACAGGCATTGTTGTCTCTTCATCCTCTCCCAGAACATGGCACAGGGTACTATACATCCCTCTAGCCTTTCCATAAAAGTAATCTAATTTGAAGGGCTCTAGTGTGTTAGGGCCCACTATAATTAGACCCCCTATCTTATTGAAATACCCTTTCAAGGCCTCATTTATGAAGTATTCCTTTTGATTCTTATACACCTCTTTGAAATGGTCAAAACCTATGTCATCTATCTGAACCAAGAGGTCACTCAAATTGAATACTTTTCTGATTTCATCAGTTGTGACATTCAGCAGTATGTTTCCATCTGTATCTCTCAGAACCCTGGACACCTTATCATAGGCTTTGGCTATTATAATTAACAAATATGTATCCATGAATACTCTAGGAACTATTGATTTTCCTACATCTAGATCCCATATATTATAGTCTGGGGAAGGAGCATTTCTTTGGCTGAAAGCAATTTTGAATAGACTAAGACCACTTGTGCTAACCTTGGCGTCTCTGGCCCATCTACCCATTTCATATAAACCTTCCATAACTCTAAAACAAGGATTTACAGGAACTACTCTTTTGATTTGGGTAGAATAATTTGTAGATCCATTCAAATATTTTATAAGGTCATCCCACACATTTATGTCTTTGTAATCTATGTTACCAGTGAATTCAATCCTAGGGGCCATCTTCTGAACTTAGGGCCTTTTACAGTAATAGTATCAAATTATATCAATACTTCTATTTATCTTTTAGAATTTGAAACCTACTGAAAGTATGAATTTTATTGTTTCAATCGGGAGACTTACCTATTGAAACACTATTCATTGCTCTTCCTTGCCCAGCAGCTTTGGGATTGTTTTTCACTATCTAGTCTTGGTGTGTTGTGCAAGTTTTTTTTTGGTTCAAACTTATGTTATCTTTTTCATTGGCTACCTTCCCTACGTGAATATTTTTCATGTTGTGTAACTCCCATAGTTATTAAAATCTTCCAACGACATTCGTTTGGGTAAACAAAATATATGGTTTCTTAGTAAAGAGGATTTTTAATAGCACAACATTGGAAAATTCAAAATTACAACATATATTCTCTCCTCATCCCACTCTTTCCAAACCTTTATCATTTTGCTTCAGTTTTTGGCTTTATAAATATTCTTTTATGTATATAGAAGCATTTTGGGTAAGAATATTTACTATTCTCAGGATAATAATTTTGGAAAACATTATTGAAATTGATATAAAGTGTAGGCAGATATTGTAAAGTGGACAACTTTTTTCTTAGTGAACAAAAACTGACATATTCTCTATGTAATAGCTCTATCATTTTTTTTGCCCACCATTTAGAATAGTCTCATTTAACCTCAGTCTTTTATTCCTAGCATTTTTTTCTAACATAATCATCATTGCAAATCATCATTACTTCTATTCTTCCATTTAGTATTATAACAGTTTTTTCATAATTTAGTTGCGATTTATCATCATAACATTCTTCTAGGTTTTGTAGGTTATTATTATGGTTTTTCATCGTACCATTCTTATATAATTATTTTCCTATATTATTGCAGCTCTAATATTAGTCATAATCATTGATTCCTTTATTTATTTTTATTGTTGTTAACAATTTTCTCAACTTTAATTTATAAAAAAAAAAACTGTAAAAACAAAATTTTTGCTTAAGTTTTTTAATACCATCTTAACCCATTTCACGTTTTATCAATATAAACTTATTCCAATTGCCATTTTTTTAAACAGTTGCAATAAAAATTTGTTTTATTATTTAAACAAAAAAATTTAAATATTTTCTAATTATTAATTTTCTTGCAATTTAACCGGTAACATTTACGTTAATCTCACTTTTGGGTTTATTTTAACTTATAGATTCTTGTATTTTAGTTTATTTTGTCGCATTATGACAACTTTAATCCCAAAAATTAAATTAAAAAAGTTCTAATTACCATGCTTGGAAGACGCATATAACATTTATTTTTCGTATCAAATATATTCTTGATATTGCTACCAATGTAGCTTCTGCTCCCTCGACTACTACTCCTCATGTAACTAATAACTACTTTAAAAAACAAAAGGATAAAAGACCCATGAATCAAAATCATCAGCCTTCTAATTCTAAGGAGGATAATCATGGTAATCAATCCCTTCATGCATTTACTATTTGTCATAATGTTACTAGCCCTTTTTAGTGGTATGGAACATCTTCAAGGGTATTTCTTTATTTAGTATTTTGAATTGTTACCTTATGTCCTTAATGTTGCTTAGTTTTAATTTGTTCAATTAATCATACAACATTGCCTTCCAGTGGTTTACTTCATTATTTAGCATTAATTTCTCTCACATTTTATATGATCTATTGTTACATCTTTTATGAGTTCCATTTGATCCATTGTTTTATTTGTAAGTTGCATTAGGATGTACTTACTTCAGTTGATGTTTATCAACTTGTTTCATTTGTAAGTTGCACTGGGATGCACTTACTTCAGTTGATGTTTATCAACTTGTTCCATTTGTAAGTTGCACTAGGATGCACTTACTTCAGTTGATTTTTATCAACTTGTTTCATTTGTAAGTTGCACTGGGATGCACATACTTCAGTTGTTGTTTATCAACTTGTCCCATTTGTAAGTTGCACTGGGATGCACTTACTTTAGTTGATGTTTATCAACTTGTTCCATTTGTAAGTTGCACTAGGTTGCACTTACTTCAATTGATGTTTATCAACTTGTTCCATTTGTAAGTTGAATTGGATGCACTTACTTCAGTTGATGTTTATCAGCTTGTTCCATTTCTTGTTTTTCTCTTGGTGAGGATGTTGTTCTTGGAATCCTTCTTGAATTTTGTTCGATTTCTCATATAGTTGGCAGGAAATATGTTTTTATCACTCATAGTCCTTAGTTCATATTATTATTTAACAAAGATTGGATAATCAAATCAAATGTTTATTGGTGCTTGATTCACATACTCTTCTAAATTTGCACTGTCTCTCTCATATTTCTTTGATTAATATACTAACGTGATAATGCACTGCATTCTTCATTGCTTAGATTGTGAGTCATACAGGTTGTGGAGGAATTAACCATTCACTTGTAGTGGGATGACTCATTAGTGGACTATCTATATCCATGTGATTGATGCAATGTTGATGTAGGTTGTCATTAGTTGACCTTGTCTGTCGTCATTTATGTATTAGTATATTTCTTTCATGGGAGCATTGATAAACACTATAGTTCCAATCTTCTTCAGTTTGACATTTTGATATTATAGTTTATTTAGATATCATGTTAGCTCCATTGCATTTTGGTGAACAATTACATTTATCTTTATCTCTCTATCCTAGTTAACTCTATGAGAATTTTCTTAAAATTTTAAAATTTATTCTAACTTGAATATGAGATGGAATTCTACTTGTGGATAGTTTCCCTGTTTCCTATTTTCTTGTTCTATGTTTCAGGTGATCCATCAAGGTACATTAAAGACATCAATTCATTTATACATGTCCTCTGAATCACAAGACTACTTGCAAATATGCATATAATTCCACTTCAACACATTTAAAGAACTGGTCCACTTCTCTTGGCTCTACCAAAGCTACTTGTACATCATGTTTCCAAAAGACTACTTGCAAACTTTAAGACAATACAATTTCTTCCTTATATTGAAGATCAAGTTGTAGAATCCCTCCTCGATTGCAAGGGAAATGATATAGCTGCCAATATATTAACAAATAATATTTCCAAAGAAACATCTCAAAATCATTGTAAACATTTGGGTTTGATACATATTGATCTCATCTCCTCAAGTAAAGATTAAAGGGGGATGTTAAAATTAATAATATTTCCTTGGTATTTTATGTTAAAATGGATAAGCCAAGGTATCCTTATTTGTATATTTTCCTCTATTCCAAGTGGGAGGACATATCACATATTTGTAATTCCTTTAATAAGGAAATTATATATTCCTTTTTAAGAGGATTCCTACGCATGGCACACACTTAATGTAAATCTGGCACTCATAGGACATGGGAGTTACATGCAAACTCCTTCACTCATCTCTACTTAAGATATGCTTCTCATCGGAATTCTTCTCTCTTCTTCTCTCATTCGCATTCTTTCTCTCACAACGTTGTAATGAGCTTCTTGCTCAAGCTATGTCTCCTTTTGGGATTCTTGCCTCATTCATATTATATGAACAAGGGGTTTTTCTTAATTTTCCCCTTTCAAAAACATTATATCTTGTGTTGATCTTGGAACTCCTTCATGATTTTGGGTATTGATATTGAATCTATCTCTCGTTCATTGAGTTTATGGTAAATTATTTTCTTGCTACACTCTCTTGGATACTTTCCTTAAATCAATTTCCATTTTTTGTATTTTCTAAAAACTTATATATGAATAAATTCAATAGATGTAATATAGAAAAATGATTATTTTTTTAAAATTAATTGAAAGAATTTACAATTCTGGTTGTATGTTGTTTCAAATAATAGTATCAACAAGAATTTGTTTACAACGGTAGTTGGAAGAATCAGTTATTGACAATTATTAACACATATACTAATATCTCTTTTTATTTTCTTCCAAGTTACTTGATTCTAAAACCTCTTATAAAGTAGGAGTTCTAACCTCTTATATGTTTGAATTCATTTGTTGATATTCAACCGAGTTGCAAAAGTGATGATAAATATTATCATTTAATGCATTATCATTGATGTCAACTTATTTGAGTATTATTATGGTGGAAAAAATTTGTTATGAATTGAAGATCTGGAACAAACAATGTTTATGTGGTCGGTAAATGATGAGTTCTATATACACCGAGAGACACTAATAACCATGTAAAACACAGTGTATACCGAGCACAGTGATAAAAGATCTAGGGATTATCGACACAACACGGTTAATACTAAGACCGAGAAATTAATTCTAATTAAGGTCGACTTGGATGCTAAGATAGCAATTGATGATTTCGAGTTAAAAGATCAAGTTTGTTATTTGATCAAACGGTTATGAAAATTCAATGAAGATCAGACAACAGAGATTGAAACGTGTTTTGAACACAACTGTCGAGGAAGGATCAAGCAGGAAAATAAATCATGGAGATTAAGCGGAAAGATCTGAAGGATGAAAATTAAATGATACATTATGTATATATAAGAGACAAAAGATTCATTTTGAATAACATCACATGCACCTGATGCTTCCATGTGAATTTTATGCATGACTAATCAAACTAGTTAAAGAAAGAACCAATTTTTTTCTGCAGACATTACTGAGTGATAGAGGAAAGAGGATTACCGAGAAGAACAAGTATGAAGTATGAGATGAATTGAAGAAGTAAAAATTGATCATAGGTATTATGTACTTAGAATAGATCTGAATATCTACAAATCAAATTTGTATTTGAATTAGATCATTATTGTATCAGTTTAACCATTGTTACAGATAAATCTCTTAACTGAGTGGGACAGTGAGACCTTATTATAACATTCAGAGATTTTTGATTATTTTCTTGTTGACCCCATAGTGAATGCATGGTCAAGAGAGAAATGTTAGTTTTAAATCCTCTAACTGTTAGAATGATTTTAGAATAACTAAGAGGGGAGGGATGAATCATTTATCCTCAGGTCTAGATGTAGAAAATAAAACTTTTCTATATTTCAGATCTACTTGAGAGCAGTAGCATATGTCAACAACTTTAATCATGCAGTTTACTGTCTAATGAAATTTCTTGTAGAAACATAACAGTAAAACAAACCATAATCATTCACCAAAGTTGACACAAGTATTTAACATGGAACCCCAATATGGGAAAAACCACCAGTAACATGCTGCCAAGTTTTCACTCTTCTGAAGTGAGCTCTGTGAGGAGCCAACCTTGTTAAAGGTTACAATAACACACTGTTAGGTGTGACCTAGTTAAAGGATTTAATCACCCTGTCAGGAGTGGCCTTGTTAGAGGACTTAGAACATTCCACCAGAATGTCACCTTGTTAGAGGATTTATACAAATGACTCTTAGGTCAACCTTGTTAAAGGATTTAACTGATACAATGGTTAGAAAGTAATTAGCAGTTGTGATCTGATACATACAACTTACTTTGCAAATTTAGATCCAATTATAGCTCTGATGTTAACTTACTAGATGTCCTGCATTTTCATTTCAATCTTTTGATCTACTTGGAAATCCATCAAGCAATCACACATGCAACTCTCTACTTCTGTATTCAGCCTTCTCTGCTAGATCATGCCAATCAGTAAATCAACTATGCAAACCTCTTGCATACACACATGTATTTCCACACACTTGCATACTTAGCAACACACAATGAATAACCCCTTCGGTTATCATATACCTCTTTGTCTAGGTCAGATAAATCTTTGCCGCTTAATCAAGATCGTAGATCTTAGGTTAGGTCAGATCCAACAGATCATTTCATCATTTACATTACATTTACTTCTCCAAAGTAGTCTCTAATTAAATCTTGAAACCATGCATTAATTATGGTTACCCATACATTAAATGATGTGGATCAATCTTTAATTAAATTTACATATCCCAACAAAATTAACTAAGTTGGCCAAAGATCTCAAATCTCATCATTAATCCAATTACTGTATGTCGGCCAACATCACTGTTTCCACTCGACAATTTCACTGGTGCTCAGCACTGAACAAACTTACTCATCACAAACAACTTTTCTCGGCACAAGAAACTTTGCTCAGCACAAACAACTTTGCTTGGCACAAGCCAAACTTGCTTGGCACAAAATAGCCAAAAAAACTGTCTTTAAAAGATAAACAACTAATTACTTTTCCAGAGTGGCAACTGATCAAGTACCATTTTATTTTCCTTAACTCAACCATTCACTTGGTCTTCTTGTTAAATCTTCTTCATCAACAGTGGATATGGTACTCAAACAGATATTAATAGTCTCACCAGTTAAGGTTTGACAGCAATGACAAAATAACAATTGCTTGCATTGTCACTTTTCAATAATCTCCCTCTTTGGCATTGATGGCAACACAAAATATTAAAACAATGATTTAACAAGCATAGTTACCATACAATCCAAAAATTCACATGTGTTCCTTGATATAAACAAATCCTCATTAATGTCTTTAGCTTCATTCTGATTCTCATCTGTAAAACATTTCTCCCTTTGTGTCTATAATCACACTGTAATCATTTGTGTCTAAACATCTGTAGACTCCCTCTGAGTAGATAATCACTTCAATGTTTTCAATAGTAACTTCTACCTTTATGTACTTCTTCCTTTATGTAATCTCTTCTTCTAGGCAATCTTAGGCAATCTCTCCCTCTTTGACAACAATGCCAAAGATGTCAAAATCATTATCATGTAGATCTTCAATATCATGTTGATCCTGTCATCTTAATTATAACTGATCTTATTTTTTGTCCTTGTCCAACTTCACAGCTTTAGTCAGTATCCTAAAGTGTGACTTACTGTGCATCAATGTATCAAGTATTCTGAGTCTAATATTTGATGCAATAGTACCATACAAAACTTAATTAGCCTCAGTTAGGGGAATCACCCCCATTTTACCTCATAGATAATCATGAGCATCCTTGGGTAGTGCCTTTTTGAATATTTCTGCTAATTGTTCTTTAGTGTTTACATAATCCAGTCTCACTTCTTTATTCTGAACTAGCTCCCTCAAGTAATGATACTTGATAGCTATGTGCTTCATCTTCAAGTGCATAATAGGGTTTTTAGAGATATTAATGGCACTTGTGTTATCACAATATATGACAATTGGTTCAGTGATTTCTTCCTTCATACCTTTTAGTAGTATCTTCAACCACACAATGTTAGAACAATTGACTACTACTGCCACATACTCAGCTTCAGCTGTAGATTGTGAGGTGCAGTTCTGTTTCTTTCTTGTCCATGAGATCAATCTTTTACCTAAAAGAAATGCTCCACCAGTAGTGCTTTTCTTGTCATCAAAATTTCTAGCCCAATCAGAGTCAGTGTAAACTCTAAGTTCAAACTTGTCATTCTTCTTGTAGTATAGACCATAGTCATCAGTTCCTTTCAAATAACTTAGAATCCTTTTTACTGCCATCATGTGAGTTTCCTTAGGGTTAGAAGAAAACCTTGCAACAATTCCAATAGCTAGGGCAATGTCAGGTCTACTGTGTACAACATATTGTAGTTTTCCAATCATTGATCTATAGAGTGTTTGGTTCACTTCTTTTGTGTCATCATCTTTTGTCAGCTTCTGTCTAGTAGCCATGGGTGTACTCACTGGTTTGGAC
>MU224820.1:3240688-3251384 GCA_018584345.1 Thuja plicata
TTTCCCAAGCCCTAATTTGACATGTCATCATCCACATGGACAACACAAGTGTCAAGTGACACCAAGACAAAATATACATCACATTCACAATGACATGTCCAAACAACAACAACATGAGTATTAAACTATTAACACACATTCATATTATATTTACAACAAGGATCACATTACAATGAGGTTGCAATCCCTTATTGGATTAAACCTTGGCTTACTCAATTTACATGTGTTTTGCCCTAATTCTCTGAATAATTCCATGGTTCTCTTTCCTACACACTAAACTCGAGCATCAGTAGTCCTAGATAATAAAATCACATATATATTTTCAATTTATAATTAGCAACATCAATCAATAGCAAGATTAAATTCCTAATTGCAATTTTCATACAGAAAATTTTAAAACATAAAAATTCCATAATCATCATGACATAACATCTATGAAATAATCAAGTCTAATCATAATTCGATCTTCTCATCAGTTCACTTATCTAAACATATATAATCAAAAACTACCATCTGATCTAGGTCTAATCCATATCAAAATGTAATCCACATAATATAATCATCATCATAACATAGTATCTTGAGTCTCTGTCAGGACAATCAAAAAGTGTATCAATGTATCAAAACATAAGGTATCAAAGTGTGATCGAACAGTAAGGCTATGATGGGTCGGGGTGAGGCCTCACAGTTGAGTAACAAAGGAATATACATTCTTCACCTTTAGCATCAAGTTTTCCATTTTTTTTGTCCTTCAGTATAAAACATTTGCTTCCAAATACTTTAAAATACTTTACACTAGGTGCATAACCATACCAAAGTTCATAAGGTGTTACATTTGTACCTTTCTTGACTTGTACTCTATTTAGGGTATAGATTGCACTACTTACAGTTTCTTTCTAGTATTTTTGTGCAATATTCTTCTCCATCATTAATGTTCTTGCACAGTCCATGATAGATCTGTTCCTACGTTTAGCAATACCATTTTGTGGAGGTGTCCTAGGTGCGGACATCTGTCTCTTTATGCCTGAGTCATTGAAAAACTTGTTAAACTCATTAGAAATAAACTCTCCACCTTTGTCAGATCTTAAGCATTTCAAACTTTTGCCTATTTACTTTTCAACTTTAGCTAAGTACCATTTAAATAACTAGAATGCATCATATTTTTCCTTGAGAAAAATTACAGTCATCATCCTTGAATAATCATCAACAAATAGAATAAAATATCTAGCACCACAGTAGCTTCTTTATCCAATGGGACCATAGAGATTAGTATGGACTAATTCTAGAATTTCCTCTAAAATATGTTTTTTACTCTTGAAACTAGACTTAGTCATCTTTCCTAGTTGACATTGTTTTCACATAGCATTCTCAGGTTTCTTTAACTTAGGTAGCCGTCTAACCTTTTTTTAATTTATTTATGCTTACCAAGTTATCAAAGTTCACATGACACAACCTCTTATGCCATAACCAAACATCATTGTACCATGCAAACAAACATGTTTCTTCAGATAAATCCAGATAAAATAAGTTACCTTTAGTCTGATCACCACTTCCAACAAGTTCTCCAGTAGAATCATAGATCTTTGCTTTTCTATGATGGAATTCAACTCTGTAACCAGAAGTGTTCAACTGTGCAACACTCAGAAAATTATATTTAATATCATCAACCCAATACACATTATCACATCTGATTTTGTCAGTCAAGTTAATCAATCCTTTACCTTTGATAAGACATGTTGCATCATTACCAAATTTTACATATCCTCTGTTGCATTGGTTTAGGGTTTCAAACTTATCCTTTTCGCCAGTCATATGATGGGAAAAACCATTGTCAATGATCCAATGATCACTTTACTCATATAAGAGATTAATGCAGTTTTCTCATCATCATAAGAATCTTCTTTCATTGCAATATAAACAACTTCTATATCATTGTCATCATAATTGTCAATATCATTTTCAGAAGTTTCTTCAGCAATATAACAAGATTTCTTACCTTTGTCTTTGTAATTCTTATATTTCCTAAAGTCTCAGTCATCCTTTTTTTCTTTGTACTCCTTGTATTTGTATTCCTTTCTTTCATCTTTTTCATTCTTATCAGGACATCTAGCAGCTATATGACCAACTTTATTGCATGAAAAACAAATAATAGGAAGTTTACCTCTATATTTTCCTTTTCCTTTGGCTAGCCTTTTTACCATAAGTGCTTCAAGTTCTTCAAGATCATCATCAGTAATGTCATTATCACTATTCACATATTTCTTTCCTTTCTTAGATTTATTGAGAACCAACTGTTATCTAAAAGAAGAATCAATACCTTATGGATTATAGTTATCATAATTTGGCATTTCAAATGTAGTGAGTCTGCCTATCATATTTTCTAGATTTAGATTATTGTTAGGAGTACATCTCAATTCTTGAATTGTAGAAACTCTAATAGCATATACAAGAAGTAAATTTCTCAGTACCTTTCTCATAATAGTGTTCTCATCTATTGTTCTATTAGCTCCTATAATGGCATTTACAACCTCTTTTACTCTACCATAATACTGGTTGAAATTTTCACCTTCTTGCATTTTCATCTCATCAAACTTACCTCTTAGACTTTCTGATTTAGCTCTCAGCACAATTTTGTCTCCATCATAGATAGTTGCAATTTTATCCCACATCTACTTTGCATTTGTGTAGCTCTTTATATCATCAAACTCTGAATATCTCAATGAGGAGGCAATCTCCAACATTGCTTGATTGTGCTCTTGCTTTTATTTTAGTTGTGAAGTTGTGAGAGGAGTAGAAGGTGATACATAGTCATTTTCAATAATTCACTTAGAATCATCTACAATACCGGCTAGATGTAGTTTCATCAAACTCTGCCATGCAAGAAATTTATCTTTGTTCAGCTTGGGAACCTCCTTCTTATACATCTTGATCTTTTCGCTCCAAGTACCTTCAAAATATTTTCAGGAGACCAAAGCTCTGATACCAATTGTTATAATGATTTTAGAATAACTAAGAGGGGAGGGGTGAATCAGTTATCCTTAGGTCTAGATGTAGCAAATAAAACTTTTCTATATTTCAGATCTACTCGGTAGCAGTAGCATATGTCAACAACTTTAATCATGCAGTTTACTGTCTAATGAAATTGCTTGTAGGAACATAACAGTAAAACAAACCATAATCATTCACACAAGTTGACACAAGTATTTAACGTGGAAACCCAATATGGGAAAAACCACCAGTAACATGCTACCAAGTTTTCACTCTTCTAAAGTGAGTTGTGTGAGGAGCCAATCCTGTTAAAGGTTACAATAACACACTGTTAGGTGTGACCTAGTTAAAGGATTTAATCACCCTATCAGGAGTGGCCTTGTTAGAGGACTTAGAACATTCCACCTGAATGTCACCTTGTTAGAGGATTTATACAAATGACTGTTAGGTCAACCTTGTTAAGGGATTTAACTGATACAATGGTTAGAAAGTAATCAGCAATTGTGATCTAATACATACAACTTACTTTGCAAATTCAAATCTAGTTACAGCTCTGATGTTAACTTACTGGATGGCCTACATTATCATTTAAATCTTCTGATCTGCTTGGAAATCTGTCAAGCAATCACGCATGCAACTCTCTGCTTCTATATTCGGCCTTCTCTGCTAGATCATGCCAATCAGTAAATCAACTATGCAAACCTCTTGCATACACACATGTATTTCCACACACTTGCATACTCAGCAGCACACAATGAATAATCCCTGAGGTTATCATATACCTCTCTGTCTAGGTCAAATAAATCTTTTCCACTTAATCAAGATCATAGATCTTAGGTTAGGTCAGATCCAATAGATCATTCCATCATTTACATTACATTTAATTCTCCAAAGTAGTCTCTAATTAAAACTTGAAACCATGCATTAATTATAGTTATCCATACATTAAATGACATGGATCAATCTTTAATTAACTTTACATATCCCAACAAAATTAACTAAATCGGCCAGAGATCTCAAATCTCATCATTAATCCAATTATTGTAATTCAGCCAACATCATTGTTTCCACTCGGCAATTTCACTTGTGCTCGGCACTGAAAAAACTTTCTCATCACAAACAACTTCTCTTAGCACAAGCAACTTTGCTTAGCACAAAAAAATTTGCTTGGCACAAGCCAAACTTGCTCAGCACAAAACAGCCAGAAAAATTGTCTTTGAAAGATAAACAACTAATTACTTTGCCAAAGTGCCAACTGATCAAGTACCCTTTTATTTTCCTTAACTCAACCATTCACTTAGTCTTCTTGTTAAATATTCTTCATCAATAGTGGATATGGTACTCAAATAGATAACAATAGTCTCACCAGTTAAGGTTTAATAGCAATGACAAAATAACAATTGCTTGCATTGTCACTTTCCAACTCTAACAAGGTCACATTTTACAGTGTGCATTGTAACTTTAACAGGGTTGGCTCTTCACCAAGCTCACTTTAGAAGAGTGAAAATATTTTGGGTTACTGGTCCCAGGTGCTTTTTCCCTTTGCAGGGTTTCCACATTAAAAATATAAGTGTCAATCTGTATGAATGTTGTGGAATGTTATTTTACTTTACACTTTATTTTATTAACCTAGATCGGTAATCATAGTAGTAATTTACTGACACTCGTTAAACACTATTGATGAAATTTTAAGTTTACAGAATACATTTTCACCGAGCTAAGTTTTATATGATTGAATTTGTTTTGGTATACATCTGACATTTGGGACTCTAGGATAATTTTTGAGGAAAATAATTATAACTGATTCACCCCCCCTCTTATTTATTCTAACAATTGGTATCAGAGCAGCAGTGCTTATCAGAGCAACAGTGCTTATCAAAACAACAGTGCTTATCAGAGCATACAATGCTTATCAAAGAGCATACTGTAATCACCCTAATTTGGTTTGCTCTAACCATAGACCCTATTTTCCCTAAGTGTGATCATGTCCCTAATTATTTTAATATAATTCTTCAATTAATTGACATAATTCATTTAAATCAAAATTAATCTCCTAAGTCATCTTATCACTAAATTACATTAATTTCCTTAGCCAATTAAATCAAATAAAATCAATTAAATAAAAAACAATCAAATACATGATAAAGTAATTAATTAAAAGGAATTAAATAAATCCTAATTACAACTCCTCACTTGCAAAAGGGAAAGTCAATTCCCTAGCCAATGGGATTTAAATCACTTGGATCACCTCACATGAATCACCAAATATTTAATCTCAACCTCTCTTCAACTTTCAATCCTAACCTCTCATTGCTCAAATTCTTCTATAAATGAAATGAATTTTGAGCTCAATAGGTCCATAATCTTAGAATTTGAAAGCATCCTTATGTTGCCCCTAATTCTATAATTTCAATTGTAGACCTTATGGTAACACATGTTGTCAATTAGTGTCAAAACACTTAGTCATTCAGTATTTCCCAAGTGATCAATGTGATCTGAGTAATCAGTATTGCCTGAGTGACTAGGCATCACCTGAGTGATCAGTGTGACCTGAGTGATCAGCATTGCCGAGTATCATTTTGTCACCCAAGTAGACTTTTGGACCCAAGTGACAGTATTGGGCCAACTTTGCATATATTGTTTAACATCATTATGTCTAATGGAAGCCAACTTATGAAGTTATTTATTTTTGGATAAGATATATATATATAAGACAAAAGACATTTTTTTATTCAAAATATGTATGAGAAGAGTATTTAGTAGAAGCATATATGCGAATATGATATGGCATATTAATTAGAAGATTGTAGAAGTATAAAGCACAACAGAGACACATCTATCACAGTCAAGTGATCAATTATATTCAAAAGGGTCTGATTCAGCAAATTAGAGTTGCCAAAGGAGATCATATACTGGTTCATTCTAACAGGTGGATCATAAAAATCCTTTAACCAAGTGGACCTAACGGTCATTTGTAAATCTCTTAACAGAGTTGCATTACTTTTTGTATTGTATCAAATCCTTTCACAAGGTGGACTTAACAATCCTTGTTGTTCTTAATAGGGCAAGCCATCAGAAGTGGTCAATGTAAGCTCTAACAGGCTAAATTTATACTGCAATACTAAATATTGTGTGTACCATCCCCACCCCAGTTTTACTTTCTATTTGGAAGGTTTCTGGGTAACCAAATACTATGTTATGTTTTATGTATGATTCTTTCCTTTTAGTTCTATGCATGTGAATCAGATTAGATAATCTAATTGTGAATAAAGAAGATTAAGTTTTATTGGTTCTTGATTCACCCCCCCCCCCCTATCAGTCACCTTACNTTGGTTCTTGATTCCCCCCCCCCCCCCTATCAGTCACCTTACATGTAATATATTTCCAACAATTGGCATCAGAGCTAAAGGTTCTCTACCAGAAGTTTAATAGCTTGAGAAAAGATCAGAGACAATGGAAGTATACAGACTAGAGAAAGCCATTAAGAATGAAAAGACAGATCTAAAAATGGCCATGGATCAGATCAAGAAACTCAAAGAGAAGCTCTCTCTTTCCCTGAGAAGAAGAAAATATTTAACAGCACAAATGACTGACAGGAATTACATAGAAGAAAGAATTGAATGCTTTTACAAAGACAAAATTTCTAAAGAAGCTGATGCAACCATTCAAGACTTGCTTGCAAAGAATCTCAATCTACATGAGGAAGTCAAGAAGTTGAAAAGAGAACAAGAAGTTCATTTAATCAAATTGTGTGAAGTCATAGAACAAAATAATCAAGCAAAAGATAATAGAAATTATGCACAAGAAGACAAAAGATTGCTGAGTACAAGGTTAGAGAAAAAAGAAAATGAAATCCATCACCTATCATTCCAGCAAGAAGATTTGGCAAATCAACTCAATAATGCAAATCAAGAAGTTGTCAACCTAAGAACAGAAAATGAAAGTTTGTAGAATGATCTCAACACTGAAAGGAAAACCAATGAAAGTATGATGAATTCACAAGGTAGTAGAGATCAGTTAACAGAATTTAGACATCATGGACAGACTGGACTAGGTTATACTGAACAATTTGAATCCTCAAAGAAAGGAGCCCAAAAGAACATGAAACCTACTTGTAACCACTGTGGAAAGTTAAGGCATACATCAAATAAATGTTCGAGCAATGGAAAATCAAATTTTAATGGTAAATGCTACAGTTGCAAAAAACATGGAAATAGAGCAAGTGAATGCACCGAGAAACCTAAGTTTGAAGGAAAATGTTTCAAGTGTAACAAACAAGGTCATAGATCCTCCGAGTGCAGAACTAAGAAATGGAACCCTGCTGAACAATTGGCCAAATCAATTTTTGGTTGGGATTACAACACATGGTATAGATGTTGTCACTGTTGAGAATATGGACACATTGGTGCAAATTGTATAAAGACTCACCTCTAAAAAGGAAATCCTACTAACAAATGTTATGTGTGTGAACGACTCGGTCATCTAAGAAGAAATTGTATGAATAGAGAAAAATTGGATACTGGTTTTGAGAAAGGAAAATCTAAGGTCTCAAAAATTAGAAATTAGATGAATAAACAATGGGTAAGGAAATCTTCTAAAAGTTCATATCAAAACAATGAAGGATCTAATGGCACCCAAGATAGTGAGTTGGGTGGATCTACCATCATAGAATAGAGATACAAGGAAATGACTGGAACTATGTATTCAAGACATCATATATTAGTTTCAGATATGCTGACAAGTCCAAATCCAGATATTGATGCATTAGGAAATATTATGGTGTTAACCGAGTCAGGATCTCAGTTACACCCGAGCTACTCTAGCTTAACCGAGCTTAGTCAGGTTGTATAAGAATTGGGAAGTTAGTTTTCTCTGAGCTTTTGAGTAAGCCTGGGAGAACTACCTGAGCTATGCCATCTACTATGTATGAATCATTTAATGCAATACTCTAATGGTAATAACTCTTATAATAATGAATTGGAAAGGTTATTGTTTACAAAGATTTCAGTTTGTAGAACAATTCAGAGCGCTTAACGATTTAGAGTGAACTCATGTTTGAAATTGAAGTTTGATCAAATTTCCCAGGTGATATGGCATCAACATCCAGCAACAAGGTTAAGAAAGGATCAGAAATGTTGGTAATAAATATTGTATGTAACCCTCTAGAGTTTAATCTTTATTCGGTAGTTGCGAAAGAAGTAGATATGTTGGGAGCTCATTCCATAATTCCTCCAAGGGTATTACTGGTGAATGACATTCAAAGATTCTATCATTGCAAAATCCAGGAGCTTGGAATAATTGAGATGAATTCAACATATGAGAAATTGTGCATAGGTAGGAATTATGGTTTAACCCACATCCTACACATGCCAAAGAATTTCCAAATCAAATGGATTAGATTCATTCTCAGGCACATTCATGACATGCAGCTATGGTTGGAACATCCTATAAAGATCAAAAATACAATGATACACTGAGTAACAGGGCATCCCATACTCAACAAATCTAAAGCTACCAAAACCCTAACAAAAGATAAGATAGTTGAGTTAACTCTTGCCAAGTGGGACAACAGAGGCATGAGACTGAACAAAGTTACTGACATGGAATTGAAATTTGGGATTCATGTGATAGCTCACAAGATATATAGTTTGAGCAGACCTAATAGTGTACCTTGTGAAATTTTGGACTTATTATACAAGGTAGTGAAAAACAATATGGAATTTGACCAAGCCAAGTTGCAACTCATTCGGCTAAGCAAGAATATGGAAAGCATCCGGACATCTAAAACAAATCCATGTAAGTTTGGTTCTTTCCTAGTATGCATATTATTTTTTGTTCAGAAGTTCTTTCCTTCTAAAGGGATTGTAGCATGGAAGAAGGATAGGCCCATAATTCATCGGATAAATGAATTCATAGATGAGTTAGGAGATAATTATGAGAATATCATGGATGGATATTTTGAGAACTTCAGATAGAAAATGCAGAGCAGATACAGGATTCCAAAACAACTAGTTGAAAATTATAAGGATGATATTTTTTTTTCTAGTTGATATTGATAAGGTTTACATACAATCTATAAAGCCTAGGGTTCCATGGGTAAAACCTCTTGCATATGAGGTTAACATAGATGAAACCAAGAATATCATTAAGGCTCTTGTGAATGAACCTACCAATCCCAAGGCACCATACTTTGGTACCTATGAAGAAGAAAAGAGTAGGATATCTATAGAGATAGAGATTCCTATGATTTTGAAGAGAGGAAAGAAGAGGTTAGAAAACTTTGAAATAAAATATGGAAAGACTTCTAACTCTCCTTCTATCACTAAAAGTAAAGATGATGTAGTTAAGATAGAGGATGATGAATTTGAGAAAAAAGAAGAAGAGGTAGAAGTAGAAACTCCTAAGAAGAAGAAGAGGCTAGCTCTCAAGAAAAAACCTAAGGCCACTAAACCTATCATCACTACAGGACAATTGGGACAACACTCTATCTCAAATTTTGAAGGTACATTGTGATTTCCTATCCTACTTTGGAATTACCTTGTAGATATAGCTTGGCATTTTTGTCAAAAACAAGGGGGAAAAGTGATTGTATATACACTAAGGAAATACATGTAAAGTTGAGTAGAGAAGAAGATATATATTACATAAACAATTTTGAAAAATAAAAAAAAATAGAGTAAGTTGGACCTTAGCAACAGAACAAGTGTCAAAACCCAAGCAGATAGTAAGGGGGAGTTTTGACTTATCAGATTCAGAGTACAATGATAAGTGTTTTTGTCACTAATGCCAAAGGGGGAGATTGTAGACCTTATGGCAAGACATGTTTTCAATTAGTTTCAAAACACTTAGTCATTCAGTATTGCCCGAGTGATCAATGTGACCCGAGTGTTGGAATTAATGGGAAGTAGTACTGAGAGGAGAGGGGTGAATCGGTACCTCTAAAACTTTTAACACCTTTCTTAATTCATTATTAGTAATCATACATTACTGCATTACCAACCATTACTATTGTTCTTTCTTATGTATGTATTATTCATTTATAATCTTTAATGGTTTGCAATGTTCATAGAAACATTCATGAAAATGATAAAAACATAACACAAGATATGGTATCACAGAAAACTCCGATTAGGAAGTAAAAATTACAGTGGGGCTGGCACCCACAAAGCTTCACTATCTGTAGAATGGAAGGGAGTCGATTAAGGCTTACAATTTGATCACTTTTGATGATCTACCCTGTTAGGAGTATTAAGGTGGAGACCTATTAAGATCTACTATGTTAAGAGCTTTAGCAACACTGATTTAAGTGTGCACTCAATTATGAGATTTTACAATAGGATGGTTAAGCTCACCTTTCTTGAAAGGATTTCATTAGTGTACTACACTTGTTAGAATGAGTATAAATGTTGACCTTACTATATACAATCTATAATTGCTGATTATAGATCCATTAAATCTCTCAGAAGTATAATATCACCTTAAGTGATTGATGAATACCTTTTCTTTGCTTGTCGGTAGCCTCTGTTCTATTCTTGAAACTAACTTGATTCTTTTTCTATCCTTCAGCATGAATTCTTTGTCTGGTCTCTAGTTTCTCTCCATGGCTACTATCTTCATTGAACAAAAACTGTTCTCAATGGATTGAGCACCTATTTATACAAGTATTTGACCTATCTTGGAATTCACGCATTACAATGTTAACTCTTAG
>MU224820.1:3277148-3294767 GCA_018584345.1 Thuja plicata
ACAAGTTGACCAATGAGATGAAAACAAAATCCTTCCCTACCTACAAGGGGATCTATCGTCAAGAAGAGCTTCGCATGTAAAACAAGTGAATGAAGCCCACTCTCTCAAGATCGCCACAAATAGTGTTTATAGGGCCTAATTACTATGTGAAACACATATGCAAGAAAGAAAATCTAGGTTCATTTTAGAGCACCAATTTGGAAATGTGATCTATGAAAGCAAGAAACACTCAAATCCAAAGCAACGCGAATCATTTTTTTGTTTATCCAAGCAAGTCCAAATCAGCAATAGCAACAACAACAAAAAATCACAAACCACTAGAAACAGTAAATATTAGTGGCTAGCACGAAAAATCAGAGATATATCAATATAACACTAAAAAATAGATCTTTGGTATGGAATATTCCATGAGAAAATGACAGAGCCACGCGAGAAAATGAGAGTGCCGCATGAGAAAATAGAAAGCTCATGTGAGGAAATGCACAGTCATGCGACAAAATGCATAGGAAGTATAAAAAGGTACAGAAATAGCAAACCAGTCAAAACAGAACACTGATGCCGAATCTCGCGTGAGGAAATGTCACGCTGCGTGAAGAAGTACACTGAGCCATGTGATAAAACACCAGATCTAGCACAATCTTGAGCAAAGGCCCGTAAAAGCTCGTGCAAACTTTCTCTGTAGACAAAAATAGCAAGTACAAAAAAGATGAAAATTTCAGATCTGAAAATAAATTGACAAAAAATAGCTAAAAAGATAGAAAATGAATCTTCTGCCCCATGGTGGGCACCAACAATGTGTGCTAAAATATTGACACACTTCTATGAATCATTCCATCCAAGGTTTCTCAAGAATGAGACCTCAAATATCGATCCATATCTCTGTAGTCATGGAGTGCAAAGGTTTAAAATGGAGGGCCTCAGATTGACCTAGTTAGTGCCCATGCAAGTACATCATGAAATGAGAGATTCAATGCATGAAAAATGAGATCTATTCTATATGATTGCAATGCATAAAAGAAATTAATCTAAATGATAACAATGCAATATTAATCTATGAAAGGAAATAAGGATGCAATATTAATCTATGAAAGTAAACATGAATCTAATCTACATGAATAGCCATGGATGCAAGAAGAAGAAGAAGACAAGAAGATAGAGAAGTTGCAATATCCAAGCTCAAGTGCTCAAATCCTCCTCCAAAATTGCTCTCCAAACCTGCAGCATAACAATACTATGAAAAACCTAATATGAAAATGAGAAGGAGAGATTTCCTTATAAAGAAAAGTGAATGATTGAGATTAAGAGGCAAAAATCAAAGGCTATGATTAAGAGGCAAAAAGCCCACAACTTAGGAAGATGTGATGAAAAAGGGATTTTTATTTAATTTATTTCCTTTTTCATCAAATAAAGTGCTTTAAGTGGGGATTTTTATTTATTTAATTAAAAGAGGGGTTTTCATTCAATTAAATAAATTAGAAGAATTTTATTTAATTAAATGGGAGGAATTTAATTTAATTAAATAAGATGAATTTAATTAAAAGGGAGATTAAATCTTTTAATTAAATAAGAGGAATTTTATTTAATTAAAAGGAAAATTAAATCTTTTAATTAGATAAAAATGATCAAACCTTAGAAAATATTGAAATAATTGAATAATTGAATTAATTACAATTTGATCAAGGAAATTGATTTGAATTGAAAATGTTGCAAAGCATTGATTCATGAAATTTGATAAATTGATAAAATGATAAATGGGGCCCACAGTCTAGGTGACCATTTTAGGGTGCATACACTTTAAACAGCTTAACTATTATTTGTAGGTTGTTTTCAGAGCCTTTTCTCTCAAAAAGGTGGAAAGTAACTACTAACTTGTGGTTTTGCAGGTTGTGGAATTGTCCAATTTGATTTCATTTGTTCAAAGATTTAAAACTAAGTACATTTTACAATCACTTACTAAATTGACCAGAGGATTATGCTCTTTTCCTTTAAGGAAAATCAGAAACTCAAAAGTCAATTTAGGATTTGCGAAGAATTTGGGAAAAAATTGAACAAGCAAAACTCACATTGTATAATTATTTTTGGGATAGTAATTGAACAATCAAATTATTAAATTGTGTGGTTAAATGAACAAGCGCATTGTATAATTCTTTTTGGGAAAGTAATTGAACAATAAAAGCATTAAATCTTATGGAAAAATTGAACAAAGCAAATTCATTGTCTAAATTTGGGAAAAGTAAATGAACAAGCAAATCACCTAATTTGGGGAAATTGAACAACACAAATTTTCTTTTCAAATTCTTTGTGCTTTCTTAAAATAGGAACTTAAAGTTGAACTTAAGCTTACTACTTTGTCTCACTAGATGATTTTCTCTTCTTTCCAAGTGGAGGAATCAAAGACTCGTCATTGGAGATTGAGTTTTGAGTGAATTAGTTTGAGGAAATGAACTTGTTTGGTGTGTTTGTGGGATAAAATGGCATGGAATAGGAGAGTATGCTCTTCTTTTGAAGAATCAGAAATCTAGACTCCTAAGCTCACCAATCCTTTTCATTGCTTTCAAAAACATTAGAGGGTCTTCTAGTTGAGGAAAAAATCTCTCGGGATGACCCAAGTGAGGATAGGTTTACGCCAACCCTTCCAACTCACTATAATCAATATGCTTCCTTGTAGGCCAAAGCCTCGAAAGATGTAATCGGTTTTGTTCCTAGAATTTCAACATCATTCCTTGAACATGCTTGAGTGTGTGTAGAGCGAAGCCGCTAGAATCTTGTTTGTGATACACAACACATTTGAGTACTCATAGGGATATATGCCTCATTTTTTCCTTGTGCAATTCTATGGGAGACAGTTGTGAACGAATGCCCCAGCATAATAAACACTTGTAGTCAAACAAACCTAATTTATTTCAGAAAGGGTGATAATCTTTGTGCAAGGCAAATAGTAATTTCCCCAAGATACTCATCACTGTGTACCCTCACTTGCATTTGGATTTGGCTAATATGGCATCATGACTGGAGTCATTGTATGCTTGGTGATGGTTGTATTTTTATTAGCATGTGAGTGTGTACCTGAGTCTACGAGCAAAGATTTTTATTATATGCATAGAAACTAGGGAATAGGGAAAGTATTTGATCACCCTTAGCAAAATAACATTGCTTGATGTGTCCAAAAAACTCATTAAAAAGATAAATCCAAAAACAAGCAATAATTTTCATTCCCTAACATACATGTTGTTCACAACTCACTAGAAAAGTCTCATAAAACCTTTGTTGTCAGACAAATTTCATGCATTCCAAGACAAAACTAACAAAAATATCAAAACTACTAGAGGCTCATTTTTGGTCTATATTAGCTCGCATGTGGTTGCACTAGCTCTCATCTAGGGTATTTCATCGCTTCTATTCATTCTTGGCTCACATACATAACACTTTCTCGCATCCAGGGAATCAAAGCTCACATCTGGTAAAACACAAGCTCGCATCTGGTAAAACACAAGCTCGCATCTAGCATATCAAACCTCACATTTAGGGAGTTGTATCTAGGACATTGGGCCCTTACACAAGTGTTTCTTAGATAAATTTTGTACATTTGGATACCCTTTTGGCTCTTCAGTCTGGTCCTATTTCTCTTGATGGTCCACCTATTGTTGTTTCACAACTTTCTTAGGAGTCTACCTTGTATGTCCTCTTAGACTCTCATAATTGGTCTCAAAATGTGAGGTCTTCTCATTTATCAAAAACTCTTGATTCTTATCTCACTATCAGGGCATTCTTACCCTTTGACACTAAAGTCATTCACTTTCACCAAACAAAAACAAACTTCTACTTGGACAAAATTACTTGGACAATTTGAGACTCTATTTGACACTATTGGAAAATTTTGACAAAGTTGAGATCCAGATTTCATGGTTAACACAAGATGCAACAAGTGTCTTATTGATGAATCAGAATTACCTCCTTTATTACTACAATATCATCAAGGAGAGACATCTCATAATTTTTTATTCAATCAAGACTCATCCAAAATGGGCGCTCCTCATCAAGAATGGAGTAGAGATTTTGAGGAATATAACAATGAACAAAACCAAAAAGATCAAGACAATAGTAGAAAATAAGAACTACATATCAACCATCCTTTTTTTGACTTGGATAGTGATGGAGACATACCCGAGGAAGAGTACAACAAGCTTAGAAAAAGTAGAAAATTCCAAAGAACATTGGAAAGAATCATTGGTGAAGACAAGGAGAAGTACTTCCTACATCTAGCATCTCTTGGAGTCAAACTCCCTAAATATTATGATTTTGAGAGACTAAAAGAGAAAGAGGTACCAACACCTATTTCTATTCTCACCAAACAATTGACCTTAATGCAAGCCAAAATTGCAACACTCAAGAAAGAAAAGGTCAATCCAACAAAAAAATACTCTTTGGACCACATATGTCCATTTCCTTTTGAAAAGAGTATCAACATGGTTCTGTTTCCTCCCAACATGGAAAGACCCAACTATGACAAGTACATGGGATAAACTTATCCAAATGACCATGTAAGAGATTTTTTTTCTATAAGCATTGAGTACATGCATGAACCTACATACCTAATGAGGCTATTTGTGGGAAGTTTAGGCAGAAATGCTATGGATTGGTTCTCAAAACTCACACCAAGTGTGAAGTGTTTTGAGGAGTCAATTCAACATTTTGTCCAACATCTTAGCAAGTTTCCCAAAGATCTATTGATGACTTCATTCTTTCCATCTGATTGAGGGTGGTAAGAAGATGACATAGCTATATTTGTTCCAAGTCTCTTCCACAAGGTAACCCAAAAATGTCCCAAAAACTTGGGGTCTCTGTCTGAAACAATGGTGAGTGGTAAACCATGGAGTCTTACAATCTCCTTGAATAATGTCCCTGAAATACTTGAGGCATCATGTGTAGTATTACAAGGTAGGAAGTGTTCCATCTTGGAGAACCTATCTACAAACACATAAACACTGGCATAGCCTACCTTTGTCCTTGGAAGACCCAATACAAAATCCATGTTGATGGAGTCCCAAGGTTTTTTAGGAATGGGTAATGGTGTGTACAAGCCTGCATTTTAACTGGTGCCTTTGGCTTTTTGAAAAATTAGACAACACTCCACAAATCTCCTTATCTCAGTCTGCATCTTGGGTCAAAATTAGAATCTTCTTACTAGCTCAAGTGTCTTGTCAAGACCAAAGTGGCCTGATAGAAATCCACAATTCTTCTCTTTTATGATGTTCTCCCTCATGGAACAATCAAAGATGCACAATTGACTCTCTTTAAACAACAATATTTCTTTAATCATATATTCTGTGAACTCAAAGTGATATCTATCTCCTATTTCCAAACAAACTTTATAAATTTCTTTGAAGTCTTCATCATTGGGGTACATGTCCTTGAGGATAGAGATACCTACACTTTCCAAGGTCACTTCTTGTATAGCCAAATTCTTTCTTCTCAATGCATTAGCTACCTTATTTGCTACCCCTTTCTTATGTTTTATGGTGAAAGTGAATGCATACAAGTACTCCATCCACTTGAGGTGTCTATGGTTCAGCTTCTCCTGCATGTTAAGAAAACTCAATGAATGATTGTCAATATATACAATAAATTCCTTTGGCAATAAGTAATGCCTTCACTTTCTCAGAGATTGGACCATAGAATACATCTCCAAATCATAGGTAGAGTACTTTTTTTAGCTTCATTAAGTTTTTCAATAAAGAATGTTGCAGGTCTCCCTTCTTGGCTGAGAACACCCCCAATAGCTCTCTTACTAGAATCACATTCAATGGTGAACACCTTATGGAAATCAGGCAATGTTAAGATAGGTTGTTGAGAGACCCTTGTTTTTAGATATTCAAAGGACTTTTCTACAGCATCAATTCATACAAACTTGCATTTCCTTTCCCCTTTTCTAGTATCTATCATTGGTGCACTCACTCCACTAAAATTATTCACAAATTTCCTATAGAAACTAGCTAGCCCATGGAAACTTTTTACCTCACTGAAAGATTTAGGAGTGCCCGCCAATTTAGTATGGCTTCAACCTTGGAAGGATCCATTTTCAAATTACCCTTGGAGATGACAAAGCCGACAAATATCAGTTCTCCTTGCATAAACACACATTTTTTTAAATTTATCCTCAACTTTTCTTCATATAGTCTCTTCATTACCATGTCTAGATGTATCAAATTCTCATCTTTATCCTTGTTAAAGATCAATATGTCATCTAAGTAAACAAAAAAAAAGTGATTTATGAAAGGATTAAGGACCTCATTCATCAATTTCATAAAATTACTAGGATCATTCAAGAGACCAAAGGGCATCACTACCCATTCAAACAACTCCTCATTAGTTTTGAAAGCTATCTTCCACTCATCCTATTCTCTTATCCTAATTTGATGATACCCACTCTTTAGATAAATTTTTTGAGTAATATTTTTCTCCTCCTAGACAGTCCATGAGATTTTCTATCCTTGGAATAGAAAATCTATATCTAATGGTTATCCTATTGATTTCTCTAGAGTCAATACATAGCCTCCATGTACCCTCCTTCTTAGGTGCTAGGACTGCAAGGACTACACAAGGGCTTATGCTCTTCATAATGAAACCTTTCTCCATCAATTCTTGAATTTGTCTTGAAACTTCTGCATTTTGGTCAGGGATCAACTTGTAAGTAGACTTATTTGGTAAGTTAGAACTAGGTATGAGGTCTATACAGTGGCTAATATCTCTCTATGGTGGCAAAACATCAGTACTCTTGTCTGCAACTATTCCTTTGTATTTATTAAACAAATCTTGTACTTCTTTGGGGCCAACACTTCTCTGAGGTTCTTGACTTTTTGGTATCCTTTTAGACTCTGTTTTGGGCTTTACTATGATGGTAAAACAAGGTGTGTCTCTTTCCTTAAGGAATTTCAAGAATTCCTTCTCTCCCACTAAGGTATCACTATTTCTTAAAGCTTTGTCTTTCTCAGAATCAGGGAGGGGTGTCATAGTGTAACTAATCCCATTCTTAGTTAAGGTATACAAACTTTTCTTACCCCCATGTTGAGCATTAACATCATATTTCCAAGGTCTTCCTAAGATAAGATGGCATGCATCCATATTCACAACTTCACACAAGACTTTATCTTTGTATTCTCCTACTTGAAACTCTACCCAACATTGCTCATCTACCAAAGTTTGTTGGTCTTTATTAAGCCAAGATACTTTATAAGGTCTTGGATGGGGTATTTTCTTCAAACCAATCTTATCTATCATTGCATTAGAAACTAAATTCATTGTGGAACTAGAATCAACAATAACTTTGCAAATCTTACCAAGTACCTTGCAGTGAGTTTTGAATAGAGTCTTCATTTGTGGGGGCTCCTTGGGAGTTGGCACCTTCAAGAGTGTTCTATTGAACATTATGCACTCTCCCTGCTCAGGTTCTATAGGTTTGGATGTATTGGTGTGATAGGAAGTCATGCTTTGAAATTCCTCATCTTGGGTGAGTTGGAATCTCCTATCTCCTCCTGATGTACTGGCCTTGTTTGGGAATATTAAAGATTGGTGACCAATCTGATTGAAGGATAAACACTTTCTAGTGAACATAGAGGTACTTCTACCTCCTGAAATTCCTCTTCTATTTCCTCTACCCCCTTTAAAATTACCTCTGTGATTCTGCTCTCTATCATACTCTTGGTAATTGGATTCTCCCTGTGGTCTTGGAGATGATCCTCTTCCTTGAAACCTCCCTCCACCTCTGAAACCATTTCCCCTTCCTCTATTGTTTTATTTTCCTCTCCTCTTTTTTTTCTCTTCAATCTTCATATCCATCTGATAGCACTGGTGTACAGATTGGAGAAAAAACAAACTTAGTTCATCCTGAATACTATACTTAAGCCAATTCATGTATCTAGCAAGTTTTTGTTTCTCACTTTCAGGGGTCTTTGTCTTCATTGAGGTCTTGTGGAATTCATCAGTGTAAGATCCCACATCAAGATGCTTCTACTTTAGATTTTGTAACTTCTTATGTAGAGTTACCTCATAATCTTCAGGAACAAATTGTCTCTTGATTTATCTGAACATTTTCTTCCTTGTGGTTATAGGGTATTTTTCTTTCTTTACCCTCTCCCTTTGTAGGAATTTCCACCAACTTAGTGCAAGTCCTTTAATTTTAGACTTGGAAATATTTGTTCTCTGTAAGATAGGGATATCCTCATGCTCAAAATAATTTTCTAGGGCCTCTACCCAATCCCTTCATTCCTCAGGGTCCATCTTTCCCATAAACATTGGTAGGTCTAGTTTGTTATCTCTCCTACCCACTCTCTCCAAAGCTTCTAAGACTCATTTCTCTTCTGGCACCCTTGTCCTCTCTATCTCAATCTCCTCTTCTTCTTCTTCTTGGTTTGATTCTGAATCATCACCAGTAGTCCTACTTATCTGAGAACTCTTTAATTTCTCTATTTATTCTTCCATCTTCTTGTTCTTAGTTTCCTACTCCCTCACAATCTTGGCTATCTCCATGTTGGTGACCCTCAAATGGATCTCTTCATCATTATCATCAACCTTCTCTTCCATTCTTGTTCCCAAGATCTATTCTAGGCTCTTATGCCACCTAATGCAGAGGTGATAGCAAGAAGTGTGGTATGGCTTATTTCTCTTCCTTTGAGATACCCAACTCAACTTATACTTTCCTTGGATTGTAGATCCTTCATTACACAATATATTATACCTATTCAAGGTGGTAGAACTACTTACTAACCCTTCCCAATTGAATACCATTCAATGAAAGATCTTGCAATTTTGAGCTTTAGGGACACTAGCCCTATTCCAAGCCACAAACTAGAAGTCTTCACTAGTGATTTTACCAACCCCAAATAGTTATTGGGAAACCTTCCTTATGTCATAAGCACCAAGAATCACCCTTTGTTTTGGCCCTCCAACTGACATACAGTTCCTATCTAGGACTATCCTAGAATTCCTTGTAGGTCTATCCAAGTGGTTATTTGGACTTAACTTTTCCTCCTGATCACCTTTTAGGAAACTAAGGATATATCCAAGTACCCTTTTGGAATTTATATCAAACCCCAAATCCCTAGACTCCAACTCCACTCCAGCAACACCTAACACTCACCAAGTTTGTAGACCTAATTGGCCAAATTAGGCTTGGATATCGAAGAAAGTAATAGAAATTGGGTACATGGGATTGAAAAAGTGCTTCAAACCTCTTAAAATAATTCCCCACAACTCAAATTCACTCTTATCTCACTACACTAAAATATCTAACAAACATAGCACTTCATTCTTCTTCGTTCTAGGCATAATACATTAAGATATTCAGCCTAGGGCTTGATGCATGAGGGCTTTACCCTTCGATCCATCTTTTGAGATTTTATAATCCTTAAATATATGATCCTAACTTGTATTTTCCATGATCTTAGTGAATTCCACTAGACAGAATGCAAGTTAGGACTCCATTAGTGAAATGTGCTTCTAGTAAGCCTCTTTGTGGACTGTTTTTGGAAAACTGATTCAAAAACACCTCAAACCAAAACTAAATGACTTCAAACCAATTGGAAATTTATTCTAACATAAAGGGACTTCAAAACATCAACTTATTTTTCATAGATCACACCAGACATGGACATACAACTCAGAAATGCTCAGAAAAACTCTTCATCTTCCATTCCAAATGCATCAAAACTTCAATACAGAACTTCTAACCATCTAGGTTCGAAGTAAGAACTTAAAAAAAATTCATATATGAAGTCAAATCTATCCAAAATTCCCTATGATTGTTTGACTTCCACCTTGAAACTCTTGAGCAACTTTTGGAAGTTGCATGAGCAACATTTTTGACAACTTTTCAACATTTGGCAAAATCTTTTATGTTTGCACTCGAAGACTTTTGGAATGAATAAAAACCTATCAACTTGACATAATATGCCCAAAAATGACATGGATCCAAAGATTTGACACCAAGGAATCCTAAAAAAATAAAATTATGCTTAAAGAAACTTAAGCCTAACCAGGTGATCCAAATGGACTAAGGCATCTCTAGGCTCATAAGATTTCCTAAGAGATCCTTGACCACACACATGGATCCATAACCAAAATAGGATGATCCTTTGAGATCAGTCCATTTCTTACAAACATAAATCTTGCAGAATGATAGTCAACCAATGATAGTCATGGGTGCACTGCACCATACTCCCTAAGACAAAATTAACTCAAGTCCCTTGAGTTGGGATATCTTTTAGATTGAAACAAGTTTTCTTGATATCTTTAGGTGTCAACCAGGTAGTATCCTCCACTGATTGGTGTTTCCATTTGACTAGATATTCATAGAAAGTGGACCTCTTGGTTTGTTTGAATATCCTCTTGTCCAGTATATAGTCAATCTATTATGTTGGTGATTTTGGTAGATCTTGTAGCTCCTTATCCTGTGGTAGATCTTGAGCATCTGCAATGGAGACATAAATAACATGACCTTTGTATGGATATAGGTTAGCTACATTTAAAATGGGGGATAAACCAATAGTTGAATATAACTCAATTCTATATGCATTATTTCCACATTTCTTCAAGATTCTTAAGGGGCCAATATTTTTTGTCATCATCTTGGTGTACTTTTCCTTGGGTAGTCTTTCTTTCTTCAGGTGAACCATAACCATGTCTCCAACCTTGAATTGGACATCTCTCCTCTTGAAATCTGCTGCTTGTTTATACTTCTCAAAGGTTTGTTGCAGTTTTTCTTTCACTTGCTGATGGATGCTCTTCATTACCTATGAAAAATCCTCAGCTTGAGCACTCCATTGTCCAAAAATATGGATGTTTATTAGTTCCATGACACCACTAGGGTTAGATCCATAGATAATGTGGAAAGATCTGAGTCCTGACTTCTATTGATAGAATCATTATAGGAGAACTCTGCTTGTGGGAGGATTGAGTCCCATGCCACTCCATACTCCTTTGTCAAACATCTTAGCAAGTTTTCCAAAGATCTATTAATGACTTCAATCTTTCCATCTAATTGTAGGTGGTAAGTAGATGACATAGCTAGATTTGTTCCAAGTCTCTTCCACAAGGTACGCCAAAAATGTCCCAAAAACTTGGGGTCCCTGTCTGAAATAATGGTGAGTGGTAAACCATGGATTCTTACAATCTCCTTGAAGAATATCCATGCAATACTTGAGGCATCATGTGTATTCTTAGAAGGTAGGAAGTGTGCCATCTTGGAGAACCTATCTACAACCACATAAACATTGTCATAGCCTGCCTTTTTCATTGGAAGACCCAATACAAAATCCATTTTGATTGAGTCCCAAGGTTTTCTAGGAATGAGTAATGGTGTGTACAAGCCTGTATTTGAACTGGTGCCTTTGGATTTTTGAAAAATTATACAACACTCCACAAATCTCCTTATCTTAGTCCGCATCTTGGGCCAAAAGTAGAATCTTCTTACTAGCTCAAGTGTCTTGTCAAAACCAAAGTGGCCTGATAGAAATCCACAATGCTTCTCTTTTATGATGTTCTCCATCATGGAAAAATTATGGATGTACAATTGACTCCCTTTAAACAACAATCCTTCTAGAATCATATATTCTGCAAACTCAATGTGATATCTATCTCCTATTTCCAAACAAACTTTGTAAATTTCTTTGAAGTCTTCATCGTCATTGGGCTACATGTCCTTAAGGACAAAGATACGTACACTTTCCAAGGTTACTTCTTGTATAGCCAAATTCCTTCTGCTCAATGCATCAGCTACCTTATTTGCTACCCCTTTCTTTTGTTTTATGATGAAAGTGAATGCTTGCAAGTACTCCATCCACTTGAGGTGTATATGGTTCAGCTTCTCCTGCCTGTTAAGAAAACTCAATGCATGATTGTTACTATATACAATAAATTCCTTTTCCAATAACTAATGCCTCCACTTTCTCAGTGATTGGACCATAGCATACATCTCCAAATCATAGGTAGAGTAATTTTGTTTAGCTTCATTAAGATTTTCACTAAATAATGCCATAGGTCTCCCTTCTTGACTAAGAACACTCCCAATACCTCTCTTACTAGCATCACATTCAATGGTGAACACCTTATGGAAATTAGGCAATATTAAGATAGGTTGTTGAGAGACCCTTTTTTCAGATATTCAAAGGACTTGTTTGTAGCATCAGTCCATACAAAATTGCATTTCCTTCCCCCTTTGATAGTATCTATCATTGGTGCACTCACCCCACTCAAATTCTTCATAAATTTCCTATAGAAACTAGCTAGCCCATGGAAAATTTTTACCTCACTAAAAGATTTAGGAGTGGGCCAGTTTAGTATGGCTTCAACCTTGGAAGGATCCATTTTAAAATTACCCTTGGAGATGACAAATCTAACAAATATCAGTTCTTGTTGTATAAACACACATTTTCCCAAATTTATCCTCAAATTTTATTCATATAGTCTCTTCATTGCCATGTCTAGATGTATCAAACATTCATCTTTATCCTTGCTAAAGATCAATATGTCATCTAAGTAAACAACACAAAAGTTATTTATGAAAGGCTTAAATACCTCATTCATCAATCTCATAAAAGTGCTAGTATAATTAGAGAGACCAAAGGGCATCACTACCCATTCAAACAACCCCTCATTAGTTTTGAAATTTTTATTCCACTCATCCCCTTCTCTGATCCTAATTTGATGATACCCACTCTTTAGATAAATTTTTGAGTAATATTTTGATCCTCCTAGACAGTCCATCAGATCTTCTATCCTTGGCATAGGAAACCTATATCTGATTTTTATCCTATTGATGGCTCTAGAGTTAGTACATAGTCTCCATGTACCCTCCTTCTTAGGTGCTAGGACTACAGGGACTACACAAGGGCTTATGCTCTTCCTAATGAAACCTTTCTCCAACAATTCTTGAATCTGTCTTGCAAATTCTACATTTTGGTCAGGGGTCAACTTGTAAGCATCCTTATTTGGTAAGGTAGAACTAGGTATGAGGTATATACAGTGGTTGATATCTCTTTGTGGTGGAAAAACATTAGTACTCTTGTCTTCAACTATTCCTTTGTATTTGTTCAACAAATCTTGTACTTCTTTGGGGCCAACACTTCTCTAAGGTTCTTGAATTTTTGGTATTCTTTTAGACTCTATTTTGGAATTTACTATGATGGAAAAACAAGGTGTGTCTCTTTCCTTAAGGAATTTCAAGAATTCCTTCTCTCCCACTAAGGTAACATTGTTTGTTAAAGCTCTATCTTTCTCAGAATCAGGGAGGGGTGTCATAGGGTAACTAATCCCATTCTTAGTTAAATTATACACATTTTTTGTACCCCCGTGTTGAGAATAAACATAATATTTCCAAGGTATTCCTAGGAGAAGATGGCATGCATCCATATTCACAACTTCACACAAGACTTTATCTTTGTATTCTCCTACTTGAAACTCTACCCAACATTGCTCATCTACCAAAGTTTGTTGGTATTTATTAAGCCAAGATACTTTATAAGGGCTTGGATGGGGTATTTTATTCAAACCAATCTTATCTATCATTGAATTAGAAACTAAATTCTCTGTGGAACCAGAATTAGCAATAACTTTGCAAATCTTACCAAGTACCTTGTAGTGAGTTCTGAATATACTCTTCCTCTGTGGGGGCTCCTTGGGAGTTGGAACCTTCAAGAGTGTTATATTGAACATTATTCACTCTCCTTGCTTAGGGTCTATAGGTCTGGATATAGTGGTGTGATAGGAATTCATGCTTTGATATTCCTCATCTTGGGTGAGTTGGGCTCTCCTATTTCACTGGCCTTGCTTGGGAATCTAAAAGATTGGTGACCAATCTAATTGTAGGAGAAACACTTTCTAGTGAACATAGAGTTACTTCTACCTCCTAACCTTCCTCTTCTATTTCCTCTACCCCCTCTAAAATTACCTCTGTGATTCTACTCTCTATCATACTCTTGGTGATTGGATTATCCCTGTTGTCTTGGAGATGATCCTCTTCCTTGAAATCTCCCTCTACCTCTGAAACCATTTCCCCTTCCTCTATTTTTTTGTTCTCCTCTCCTCTTTTGTTTCTCTTCAATCTTCATATCCATTTGATAGCACTGGTGTAAAGATTAGGGACAAAAAAAACTTAGTTCATCTTGAATACTATACTTAAGCCCATTCATGTATCTAGCAAGTTTTTGTTTCTCACTTTCATGGGTCTTTGTCTTCATTGAGATCTTGTGTAATTCTTCAGTGTAAGATCCCACATCATGATCCTTCTTCTTTAAATTTTCTAACTTCTTATATAGAGTTACCTCATAATCTTTAGGAACAAATTGTCTCTTGATTTATCTCAACATCTTCTTCCATGTGGTTATAGGGTCTTTTTCTTTCTCTACCCTCTCCCTTTGTAGGAAGTTCCACCAACATAGTGTAGGTCCTTTCATTTTAGACTTGGAAATATTTGTTCTATATGTGATAGGGATATCCTCACACTCAAAATAATTTTCTAGGGCCTCTACCCAATCCATGCATTCCTCAAGGTCCATCTTTCCCATAAACATTGGTAGGTCTGATTTGTTATCTCTCCTACCCACTCTCTCCAAAGCTTCTAAGATCCTTTTCTCTTCTGGCACCCTTTTCCTCTCTATCTCAGTCTCCTCTTCATCTTCTTCATGTTCTGATTTTGAGTCATCACCAGTAGTCCTACTTATCTGAGAACTCTTAAATTTCTCTATTTCTACTTCCATATTCTTGTTCTTAGCTACATGCTCCCTCACAATCTTGGATATCTCCACGTTGGTGACCCTTGAAGGGATCTCTCCATTAGTATCATCAACCTTCTCTGCCATTCTTGATCCCAAGATATTTTCTAGGCTCTGATACCACCTAATGTAGAGGTGATAGAAAGAAGTGTGGTATGGCTTCTTTCTCTTCCTTTGAGATACCCAACTCATCTTATACTTTCCTTGGATCCTAGATCCTTCTTTACACAATGTGTTCTACCTATTCAAGGTGGTAGAACTACTTACTAACCCTTCACAATTGAATACCATTCAATGCAAGATCTTGCAATTTTGAGCTTTAGGGACACTAGCCCTATTCCAAGCCACAAACTAGAATTATTCACCAGTGACTTCACCAACCCCAAATAGTTATCGGGACACCTTACTTATGTCATAAGGACCAAGAATCACCCTTTGGTTTGGCCTTCCAACTGTTGTACAGTACCTATCTAGGACTATCCTAGAATTCCTTATAGGTCTATCCAAGTGGTTATTTAGAATTAACTTTTCCTCCCAATCACCTTTTAGTAAACTAAGGATATATCCAGATACCCTTTTGAAATTTATGTCAAACCCCAATGCCCTAGACTCCAAATCCACTCTAGCAACACCTAACACTCACCAAGTTCATAGACCTAATTGGCCAAATTAGGCTTGGATATCAAACAAAGTACTAGAAATTGGGTTCATGGGATTGAAAAAGTGCTTCATACCTCTTCAAATAACTCCCCAAAACTCAAATCCTCTCTTATTTCACTCCACTAAACTATATAACAAACATAGCACTTCATTCTTCTTCATTCTAGGCTAAATACATTGAGATATTCAACCTAGGGCTTGATGCATGAGGTCTTTACCCTTTGATCCATCTTCTAAGCTTTTAGAATCCTTAAATATACCATCCTAACTTGAATTTTCTAGGATCTTAGTGAATTCCACCAGACAGAATGCAAGTTAGGACTCCATTAGTGAAATGTGCTTCTAGTAATTCTCTTTGTGACTATTTTTGGAAAACTGAATCAAAAACACCTCAAACCAAAACTAAATGACTTCAAACCAATTGGAAAGTTATGATAACACTGAGGGACTTCAAAAAATCAACTTATTTTTTAGAGATCACACTAGAAACGGCCGTACAACATAGAAATGCTCAGAAAAACTCTTCATCTTCCATTTCAAATGCATCAAAACTTCAATACAGAACTTCTAACCATCTAGGTTTGAATTAAACACTTAAAAACACTTCATATGTGAATTTAGATCGATCCAAAATTCCCTATTACTATTGGGCTTCCATCTTTCAACTCTCGAGCAACTTTTGTGACAACTTTTCAATATTTGGCAAAATCTTGTCTTTTTGCACTTGAAGACTTTTGGAATGAATCCAAACCTATCGAATTTACATTATATACCAAAAAATGACATGGATCCAAATATTTAACACCAATGACTCGTAAAAACATAAAATCATGCTTAAAAGCAACTTAAATATCCATCTGAGCGTAGCAATGGGTGAGCGGGAGCGTCCGAATTCAACTTTGAAATTGGGCAGGAGTGATCGGGAGGAGGCAGGATCCTCTGAGTGCAGCAAGTAGGATGATGGAAAGGACATCGAGATCACAAGATTGGATCCTGATATGGGACAGTCGCCTGAGGACCTAGGAGGAGGTCCCAGATCGGGTGTTGGGTTGGGGCAACCAAAGAAATGGGCGTCCCTTTTTGGCATCAAACCAACAGGTAAATCTTCTTTACCTCCGGTGAAGAATATGTCTATACCGTCTCAAGGAAGCTTTTCTATTGAAATTCCAGACCAGACCATTGATTTTTCAATAGCAAGGATGAAAAATTCGCTAGTTGGTAGATTTTTAGGAGTAAGACCTAACATCGAAGTGGTTAGGGCTTTTGTGTCTTGGAAATGGGTTTTGAAAGGTCAAGTAGAGGTGGTAGCAATGGCTAAGGGATGTATGTCATTTTTCTTCTCTTGTGAGGAAGATAGAATGAATATTCTATGCAGCGGGCCATGGTTGATTGGGAAAAATACTCTTACTCTTCAAAAATGGAGTCTGAATCTTGTTTTCGAGGAGGACGCCACTCGACAGGTCCCTATTAGGATAAAGCTACATGGTCTGCCTCTTGAATATTGGCTGGAAGACATATTTGTCGGGATAGCTAGCTCATTTGGGGAACTTTTTTCAATAGATAATGTGACAGCAGTGAGACGGAGGCTAACCTATGCTCAAATCTGTGTTGGGATAATGCAAGATAAGGATATGCCAGAAAAAATAAGTCTTAAATATAAGTTGGGTATGTGGGAACAAACTATAGAATATGAAACTATACCCTTTGCATGTTTCCATTGCAAAAAGGTGGGTCATTGGGCAAAGAAATGTCTGAAGAAAGTAATCCAGAAAAAAAATCAGAAATGGATTCCAGTAGGGAGAAAAACTAAAGAAGTTAGCAGCAAAGCCAGGGAAGGACAGCGAAAAGAGCAAGGGGAACAGGAAATTAGTGTTAAGATGAAATGTTCAAAGCCTATGATAGGTTCAGAAACCGAGGATCCTGAGGAATGGGGAAAGAAAGTTATGAATGAAAAATAAAATGAAACCCAAATGGAAGAAGGGGAAATAAAAGAAAATGAAGTCCAAATGGAAGAAGGGGAGGTAAAGGAAGATGATTCTAAGGGAGAAGAAGTATGGGAAGAACCCAAAGAGGAGAAAAATGATCATCACAAAGAAGGAAATCTTCAGATTGAAACCAAAAGTAAAACTGAGAAGAACGAGGAGAAACAGAAAAAATGTGATCTGGAGCTGAAAAGTAGCCTAGAAAACTTAGA
>MU224820.1:3299469-3320609 GCA_018584345.1 Thuja plicata
TGGGAGGCAATAAGAAGAGAATTGAACCAGTTAGTTGTAGTCAGTGGAAAAAAAGTGAGGATGTGTGGAAGATTGTGAAAGAGGGAGGCCTTGCTATTTATCTGGAGCGGCTTCATGGTGGAAATCCAAATATTACTAGGATTTTCGAGAAAACTTGGAAGGAGGGAAAGATTTTAGTCGATGATGAGTATATGGAAGTAACGGAGGATGTCGTTGCTAAAGCCATGGGAATGGGGACGGAGGGCATTAAGTTTTACCGTGACAGGTTGATCTCTGACAAAGCCTGGGAGACTTTTTCGGATAACAAGAAAGAGAGGAACAGATTGGTTAAGATTGACACCTCCTACCATAACCCTAAGCACATTTCTAGACCATGGAGTTATGTTCTTTATATCATCATCAGCTATATTACGCTGGATGGTAGGTTTACTAGAGCGACTGGGCACCATTTTATGTTGTTAAACCATTTTAGACATAAGGTTAAAATTAGTTTACCTTACTATTTGCTCAGTTTGTTAGAAGCTACTATCACTAGTTATCAGAAAGACCCCAAGGGGGACAATGCTTCTCACCAAGGACTTATGTTGCTTGTTTATGAGGTGTTGAAAGCTAAAAAATTGGTAAGGTCAGTGGAGAAGAAGAAATTGAAGGATGCGGAAGAAACAGAAGGGGATGAGGAGTATAGTCTGTTTGAAGAAAATATTGAAAGTGAAGAGGAGGCTAGAGGTTTCGTTACTCCTAAAAATAAGAAAAGGGGTATTCCTAAAAAGAAGAAGAAATCTAGCTCTGAAGGGTCAGAAACTGAGATTAGTGTTGAGGAATCTGAGGTGGATAGCAGAAAGAAAAAAGGCAAAATGAAAACTCAAAAGAAAACCCAGACTGGGGATTCGGAGACTGAGATTGATATTGGGGTTGCTAGTAAAAAGAAGAATCAGAAGAATACCCAGATTGGGGATTCAGAAACTAAGACGGACAATGAAGTAACTAAAAAGGAGGGTAAAAAAAGGAAAAGAGTCAAGGGTAAGGGTAACATAATTCGCAGAAACAATAAATCCAGCAGGAAAAGTATTGTTCTTACCTCTGACGAGGAAGACATTATCCCTGATAAGAGGAAGACTAAGGAAAAAGATAATAAAGATAATGAAAAAGAGGATACTTTTATTAAAACAAGTGAGATGAAGATTGATACTCAAAAGGGGGAAGATTATTTGGATTAGAATACTACTGTTGATTATGGGTTCAATGAAAATCTTGACAATCTGGAAAAAGGGGATTATAATAATAAAGACAACAAAGGTATAATCGAGGGTTTTTCTGGGTTGATTAATAACTTGTTTAATGACCAGGTCATTTTGAAAAACCAAATTGATAAAACACAGGTGGATATTAAAATTCTCAACAGAATGGGGATTGGGGAAAAACCTATGGTAGAGTGTCTGAAGGAAATGAAAGAAGTTGTTGGCAACTCTGAAGCTCAGGCTGAGTATGCTAACAAGGTGGAAACCATGGAGGAACAAATTAAGATTCTGAAAAATAAAGTGAAAAGATTGGAGGGGTTAGTTAAAAAAATAGGGGAACAATGTCTCATTAGCCTAAAAGCTTACTATGGTCATGCGCAAATTCTTATGGATAAACTGGACAGGATTAACAAGAATAGAGACAACAGTATAGTGGAGACTATGGGCCCAGGATCGTGCACTAGAGCCAGTGCCAAGAAAAAGAGTCCTAAGGAGGAAAAAAAATAGAGGAGCTTAAAACATCGGTCAACAACATGCAGATCATGGTCCTCAAAGCTGAGGAGCTGGTGAAAGAGATGTAGTTGTTCCTTTTGCTATCCTGGTTGGGTTTTTTTTTGTCCCTGCTGTCTTCTGTTGTTTCTTTGGGAATTTTTTTTGTTTAGAATGTTGTTTTTTTGTTCCTTTCTTTTATGATGCTCAGGCATAGCTGTTTCTACTTTATTATGTTTTTACCTCTTTAAACTCCAGGTTGCAGGTCCTTGTAAAACCTGCTAAACTCTTTGTTTTTTGTAAAGGTTTCGGGTCCTTGTAAAACCTGTTTTTACTTAATCAGAACTTAAGCCTAACCAAGTGATCCAAATGGACCAAGGAATCTCTAGGCTCATAAGATTTCCTAAGAGATCCTTGACCACACACATGGATCCATAACCAAAATAGGATGATCCTCTGATATCAATCCATTTATTATAAATACAAATCTTGCAGAATGACATTCAATCAGTGACAGTCATGGGTGCACTATACCACCAAGACAAAACAATGAGAATAACAAGAGTAAACCATGGACTAGACCTCAAAGAACATTTAATCCATTAGGGGAACCTCTTGATATAGTTTTGAAGATGCTCTTGCATAATAAAGTCCTCACAATTCTCAATTCAAAACCATGGGAACCAGAAGTAAAACCAAGATGGTGGGATGACAATTCTTATTGTGTCTTTCATAAAAACAAGGGACATAAGACTAATAACTATGTTAATCTTAAAAACGTTATACAAGACATTATTGAAGGGGGAAAAATCAAAGTGGAAGGACATACCACTAATGAAGATCATATAGCATTTAAGAAACCATTCCCTAACTACAAAAAAGGGGAAGCTTCTAAAGGAAAAGGAAACAAACTAAATTACACCTACTCCAATAACGACAATGTGATCAACATGTTGTACATTAAATGTGAATCAATCAATGTGATCACTATTAAAGGTACTAAAGACACATTAATATAATCAAACAGGGTGACTTGAAGCCAAGCACAAGTCACGATCGAAGGAGCACAATCCTCATCCAAACAAGCAATATCTTCCAAAACACTAGTTGTCACAATTCCCAAACTAGCAGTAGCAAGACAAATAGTTACAATCCCATCTACAAATTATAACTTGGTAGGTCAACTACAAAGAACCTCGGGTCAAATTTCTATATTTGAGCTACTAAATATCTCATCAGTGCATAGGGGAGTTCTTAAATAGGCCCTACATTCTGCAAATGTTCCAAAAGACATTGATGTAGACAAATCCCAGGCAATGGTTAATCATATCTCAGCTCCATATTACCTATCTTTTTTAGAATAATATGATAATTCATCGACTCATCCGCATAACCAACCCCTACACATTGAAGTCTTGATTCACAAATCTTATGTCAGACGTGTATTGATAGATGGAGGCACATGGTTGAACATATGCACTCTAAATATAATAAAGAACTTGGGACTCTTAGAACAAACCATTGACTCAAGGATTAAGATAACTATCAAAGCTTATGATGAAGAAGAAAGATCATCCAAAGGACTCATTGTTCTACCAATTAGAATAGGACCAATTGAATGGAATGTGATCTATCAAGTTCTTGATTTACCATTGTCCTATAAAATGTTACTAGGGAGACCTTGAATACATGAAATGCAAGAAGTGCCATCTACTTACCACCAATGCATCAAATTCCCACATAATGGGGTGGAAGTAACAATTCCTGCAGATGTAATCTATACTTGCAACAATGTCAAAGCAGATAGTATGGTTCCACATAATAAGGAAGTCCCAAAATGATTTGTACCTGAAACATCTAAAGACATGGTGATGAGAAGTTTTGGAAAGACACTAAAACATGAAGAAACCAGTATGGGAGAATACAAGCTAGACATGAGACCATCATTGAGAGAACTTCCTGTGTCTCCAAGATCTTATAGGAAACCTTCCTCATCTTTCACACCTATAGCATCAAAAGAAAAAGACATTCATAAAGAAACTGGTATGGTTAGAGCCTCTACTTCTCAAGGGGATGAAAAAGAAGATAAATTAGTCTTGGCTTGGCTCTACAAAGGGGAACCAAAATAAAATGAGGTAAAACATGTGGAGATATCCCCAGAAAAGTATGGTAAAGGATATGACCTTCTCAAAAAAATGGGATATAAAGGGAAGGGACCTTTAGGAGATGAAGGAAAAGGACTTGTTGAACCTATACCCATGGAATTAAGAAACACCAAAGACATAAAAGGATTAGGTTTCAATAAAAAATCTGAAAACCCTACTTCAAGAGATGGTCCAATCTTTGATGAAGGAAGTGAGGATGAAGAAGAAGAAACACCATTAGAACAATGTACATATGAGAGATTATTGCATATTGGTACAAAGTATCCCAAATATCAAGGAGAAAGATATGTACCTACTTTTTTAGCACAAAAAGAGACCCATGTTCCTTTATTACCACAAGCTACTATCCAAGAAGTAGAAGAAACAACAAAAGACTCTCCAGAAGTCCCACTGATAGAAGAAACTCTTGAATAAATACCCCACGAACAAGATATACATCCTAACTAGGGGTATTTGTTCATAATTTCAAGTTTCCTATATTTACCTTACTTTTATCTACAAGTGGATAATAGGGTACATCAGGAAACTATTGCTGAGTTTCTAAATAGATCTGATGATGAAATAACAGACTCACATGGTTATGAATGAGTAACCTGTCTGATGCTACTATGGACATTGAGGTAGCTTTGATTCATAAATTTTCATCTCTATTAGAGAGAGGAGAGATTTCTAACACCTCCCCTAACATTTTTGTTATTCTAGAATCAGATGAGATACCATTGCCTAGGATTTTTTATGGTGATACTGGTGTTTTACTGGGTCTAGAGGACATTCTAAGGATACAAGCTATGAGTTCCATTTTTATGAGAGAAGAAGAATAAATCTCAACTGATGAGTCGCTAGAGTTAGGTCTGCATATTACTAGCAATGACCATATTAATGACGATTCAACTCTTGATGATCTAAACGTTGTATAAGTTGACTTAACGGAACATGTCTTGTCAGTTAATAGTTTTGAAGTCATCTTGATGTTGTCCTTACCAAACTCTGAATCATTATCCTTTATAAACCCTAACTTAATTGATTGGACTAATTCAGATCCTACTCCTATCATGAACTTTCCCAATGACTACACTTTGGCATGTTATCTAAATGCTTGTGAACCTTATCCTTCTTCCACCAATGCAAGGAGCATGAACATGATAGAGGAGGATATCAAGTTTCTTAGTCAAATTGAAAAAAAAAAAAAGTGATGGTGAAAACCACGTTGTGGCAGCATCATATTCTAAAAAGGTAAAAATAAAAGATGTATCTGATGGTGAAAACCTCTTAGAGGTGCCAAAAGATGAGATTCTTGATATCCTCCATGAGAACTTTCAAGAAAGATCTTCAGTTTTGATAGAACCAACACAACCGGTTAACTTGGGAACAACAGAAGCTCCTCAATTTGTTCACCTAGCATATTCCTTATCAGAAGAGGAAAAGATACAATTCACTGAGCTCTTGAAAGAGAAAAAGATCAACTTTGCATGGTCTTACACTGATATTCCTAGACTTGATCCTCAATTAATAATTCATAATTTATCTATAGTTCTTGGGATCAAACCCGTGAAACAAAAATTAAGATGTTGCATTACTACTGAAAGCAGAGCTAGAAACATTATTGAAAGTTGGATTTATAAGAGTCATCTCTTACGTAGGGTGGATTTCTAATGTGGTATCGGTATCTAAAATAGATAAATCTATCAGGATTTGCAAAGACTTTAGAGACTTAAACAAAGCATGTCCTAAAGATGATTTTCCACTATCGAACATTGATATGATTATAGATCTAATAGAAAGATATCAGATGTACTCACTCATGGATGGATTCTCAAGCTATAACCAGATTAAGATTGCTCCTAAGGACCAAGAGAAGACAACATTCACATGTTCATGGGAGACATTTTTCTAGAATGTCATGCCATTTGGATTAAAGAATGTTGGCGCTACATACCAAAGAGCTATGACAACCATATTCCATGATATGATACACAAAAACATGGAGGATTACATGGATGATACCTTAGCCAAGTCAAAAACAAGGACTAATCATATTGAAGACCTCAAAAAGATACTAGATCTCATGGAATAATTTCAACTCAGACTTAATCCAAAGAAATGTGCCTTTGGAATCCAATCAGGGAAGCTACTAGGGTTTATTGTATCAGAAAAAGGAATTGAGGTGGACCCTGAAAAATTAAAAGCTATACTGGAAATGTCACCTCCATGCAATATTATTCAAATGAGGATGTTGCAAGGAAGACTCAAATCCATCAGGAGATTTATGTCACAACTAGTAGACAGAGCACAACCATTTACTAAACTGTTGCATAAATGTGTTACCTTCAAATAGGATGAACATTGTGAAAACAACTTCAAAGAATTAAAGGATTACTTGGCTACTCCTCCCATTCTCATGGAACCTATTCATGGAAAGTCACTACTCTTATATATATCAGCTATGGCTACATCGCTGGGAGTATTGCTGGCACAAGAAGATGAAAATAAAAAGAAAAGAGCAATCTACTATATCAACAGGACTTTGGTGTCTTATGAACTCAATTATAGTATAATTGAAAAATCTTGCTTAGTAGTTGTCTTTGCATCACAAAAATTGAGACATTATATGTTGTCATATATAGTAAAACTTATTGCAAAGATAGATCCTCTCAAATATCTCTTAAGCAAAACAACATTAATAGGACGACTAGCAAAGTGGGTCCTGATTCTAAGAGAAATTGATATTGAGTATGTGGATAGAAGGGCTATCAAAGGACAAGTCCTTGAAGATCAATTAGCTAATTTACCCTTGCAAGATGACACACATTTGATAATTGAATTTCCTAATGAAATGATCATGCATTTAACTAAACATCCATGGAAGATGTATTTTGATGGCTCTTTCACACAACAAGGATCTAGAGTAGGAGTTCTATTCATCACTCTTCAAGGATACAAGATACCCAAAGCATGCAAATTGATGTTTCCATGCACAAATAACATTTATGAATATGAAGCATTGGTGAATGGTCTTATGCTGGCAATGGAATGGAAGATCATAGAGCTACATGTGTATGGTGACTCCCAGCTCATTATTAACCAAGTAAATGAAGTTTATCATACTAAAGATGAGAAATTAATGTTGTACAAATAACTGGTTGAAGACTTGAAAAAGTACTTTATCTTCGTCACATTCCAGCAAATACCAAGAATAGAAAATAAAGTTGCAAATGCTATGGCTACATTGGCATCCATGTTACAACTAGAAGAACATCAATTTCTCTATGACTTCTTGGTGGAATAATTATCCTATCTAGCTTTTGATACACCTGAGTACCAAGTAATTTGTGCTTTAAACACCCAAGACCAATCCTGGTATGCCAAAATCATTACCTATCTTAATGACCAAAATATACCCAATGGCCTATCAAGGAATAAAAAATGAGCCTTAATTAGGACATCATTGTGTTATGTCCTCATTACTAATAACTTATATAGACAAGGTCTCGATGGTACGCTTCTTAGGTAATTAGAACAAGAAGAGTCAGATCACGCATTAAAAGGGGTTCACAAAGGTGTATGTGGATCACACTCAAATGAATTTTCATTGGCTAAAAAATTACTAAGAGTTGGCTATCATTGGCCCACAATGGAAAAAATATGTTGTTCTATTTTCAAAAACATGCCACAAATGTCAAACACATGGAAATATCATCCATGCTCCTACTAGATAACTCATACTATTTATAAAACATTGGCCATTTCAGCAATGGGCCTTTGAATTGGTTGGACATATTTATCCTAATTCATCAAGTGGACCCAAGTACATCATTATGTCCATTGAGTATTTCACTAAGTGGGTCGAGGTCATGCCACTAATCAAAGCCAATGGCAAACAAGTGCCTACGTTCATCTTTAACTATATTATTTGTAGGTATGGGATACCCTCTTCTATTGTAATAGATAATGGGGATCATTTTAAAAACCAAGAAATCAAAGACCTTTGCACACATTTTCATATCACTCAGCATTGTTTTTCAATTAACTATCCTTAGGATAATGGACAAATTGAGGCATCAAACAAAAATATTCTTAAAATCTTACACAGAATTGTGAGTAAGTCTGGTAGAGAATGGCATTTTCAACTAAACCCATCACTATGGGCCAATAGAACAAGTATTATAACACCAACTAGAGCCACACCATTTTCTCTATTCTATGGCATAGAAGTAGTGCTACCTATTGAAGTAGAAATTCCATCTTTGTGGGTACCTCTCCAAGGTCTTGTTACTGATGAACAATACCGCATTGATAGGGTTAATGCACTAGAACTCCTTGATGAGTGCAAACAACAAGTTTTCAATAATCTCAAAGTGTACCAAAAAAAAATGTCAAAAGGGTATAATAAAAAGGTTAAACCACGACAATTTCAAGTGGGAGATCTCATTCTAAAAGAGAATCCTAAAAACCATCTGAATAGAGAACAAAAAGGAAAGTTTGAACCCAACTGGTTGGGGCCTTATGGACTAGAGAGTATCACTTAGCTACACCTGAGGGATATTTTCTTCCTAATCCTAGTAATACTCTACATTTGAAGTGGTTCTATGCTTGATATCTGGCTAACAGAGCTCGTGCAGTGAAAAGTTCTCAGAAAATACCAAAAAAATTAGAAAATTGATCCTAAAGAAATCCAAAAATAGTGGAAAAGGTCCTAAAAAAAGGGGCATCCTTGGTGAAAATTGGGCAAACAGGTGCCTTGATACTAACAAAAAAATAAAAAAGAGAAAAAATAACAAAAAAATTGAAAAAGAGAAAAGTGTCTTGGCAAAAACCTAGCAAACAGACATCTTGGTAGCAAAAATAAAAGGCTTTACCGAGTGGTGAAAACCTGGAAAACAGGTGTCACTCATACTTTTTGATCCATCTATCAATGCATCAATGATACTAATCCTTCATGATCACACATGTGCTATTGTTTGACTCTGATTCCTTACAAATGTCATATCCTTGCCTGGGATTGGTCTACATTTGCATCTTAGAAATAGTCATTCTGCACTAGGGACATCTTTACTAGCATGTCCCATTTGCATCTGCTAGGTTTTTCGATGTAGTCAAGGATGGAGGATCCAATGAAGGATTATCCAAACTTTTAGCAAATAACCATACAAGCGGAAACAACCAGATACACAAAAATATAATCAACATTCAGCTCATATATTATCTCAAAATATCAATTACATTCAATATGTTAGGCTGTAAGGCCTTCTCGGTTATGGCCAATTACAAAGATAGATTTAAGACCTAATATAGATCTTCTACAACACATACATTCATGATCTAGATTCTCAGATCCAACACTTGATCTGCCCTACTAAATCTGATCTCCATCTACCACCCTAAGCTAAGAACAAGACCCCACTTAAATACAAAAGGCAACCAATAGGTCCGCCTACAAAAACAATCATTGGAGAAACCCCTGGCCTATATTTAGGTCCACACAATCCCCAATGAGAGATCCACCATAAATGTCACAATCAAAATTAAATGCAAAATTTGGCCACCACCTCCAACTTCCAAATAAACAACTCAAGCAGAGGATGACCGAGCAACAGAGTAACTTGGGTCAAGCATCACCGAGCAACAAAAGAAAAACCTGAGTGTTAGAAAATGAAGCATGCCCAAGATACAGGAACCCAAGCAACATAAAACCAAGCATGCCCGAGCAACAGGAACCTAAGAAACAAAAAACCAAGCATGCCCGAGTGACAGAACCTGAGAAACAGAGAAACAAAGTGTTTTAGCAAGCAGTCTCCAAACAAGTTAAAGAATAAAAGAAAACATATTTTTGGTTGAGAAGGATAACCAAGGATCCAAGGATGCTCCTGCATTAGACACCCTAGGTAAAGAAGGATTTCCCATAAATGAATCATGAACATCTTAAGGGGATCAGAACAGGTATTCCATACTTTTTCTTAACCCATATATCCTCTTGCCCTTCATTTCATGTTTTCTTGACTCGATCCATTGTCTAATTTGACAAATTCATCCATCCTGCACTTACCTCATATCTTCTCCCTACAACTAACAGTAGTTGAACCTGATCATCCTTGGTGCTTTTGATACTATCAATATTTTTCTAAACCATCTTCTGATTTGACTGACTAATCAACTTATCATCAGCATCCCTATGTGCCACTAGTGTCAACATCTGCTACACTATCCCAGCAAAAAGTGTCATTTGTTTCTTGATCTCTATAATTTCCTTAGAGCTTTCATTCTCTCATCTCTTCATATCCTCCTTCCTTTTATTCATAGGCTCATCAGTTCTCTTTTCCCTATGTTTTTCACTATTATCTAGGAAACATATGATAACTCCACATCCCTTAGTCCTTGCTTTAGGCAAAGGTAGAATTTTATGCTTGGATTCACCCTGCCTCACAACATAGGTATTTGCATGACCATCAAACATAACATGTCTGTCATATTTCTATGGTCTACTAAGAAACAAGTGACAAGAATCCATAGGAAACACATCACATAATATCTCATCATAATAAGATCCAATCTTAAAATTAACAAGGCATTATTCCTCAACCCTAATCTTAGATACATATTTTATCCAACTAATCTAATAAGGATTAGGATGTTTTCTTCTTCCCAAATTTAACTTACTAATCATCTCTTCTGAAACATATTTCTCAGAATTGCCACCATCAATTATGACATTACATACCTTATCCCTACATTTACATCTAGTTCTGAATAGATTCCTTCTCTCCATTAGTTCATTAATACATGCATCCAGCCTTCTAGTGATCATAACTTCTCCTTCTTCTATAGCATTCACTGAATTCTCCTTGGTTTTCAGGGTGAACTTATTTTGAGGACATGACCAAGCCCTATGTCCCTTCTCACCACACTAAAAACAAGTACCAGTGAAATCACTTCTTCCTCTTCTTCCATACCCATGATTTTAATCCTTAGTGGATTGAATACTACTAGATCCTACCTCGGTCTGCTTAGGATTTTCCACCACCTTACTCTCAGCAGTTGTGTCATCAGTCTTACCACCTCGGTTTATGTTATTATGTCTACTTTCAAAACTATTTTTCAACTTCTCCTCAATATTCAATGCCATCTAATAAGAATCTCCTATGGTTGTCATCCAAACAGTAAGTAACTCTTCCTGAATACTAGGTCTCAAGCCATAGATATACCTATCAACTTTCTCCTTGTCAGCTTTTGAATGTCAAGTACTAATCAGAATCTTATAAAACTCCTTGATATACTCTTGCACTAATTTTTTTATCTACCTCAAACCTTGCATCTTCTTTAACATCTTCAATTCATAATCTACTGGAATGAATTGCTTCTTCAACTTTTCAACCATTCTGTTCCATTTGATGATCTTATCTTTACCTCTCCAATTTCTTTCTAATTGAACTTCTCTCCACCATATGTTTGTATGACATTTTAGCTTTGTCTTTGCAAACTGAAATCTATCAGGATCTTGCACTTCTTCATACTCAAAGTATTCATCCATCTCATTAATCCAATCGATCAATTCTTTTGTCCTAAGGCTTCCAACAAATGTAGAAACTTCAATCTTAGGTCTTTTCCCAATTTTAGATATAACTCTCAGAAATCTAGCCTCATCAGGATCTATGATATCTTCTATAGCTTCTTCGAAATGATCTTCTTCAGATTCTTCATCACTACTTCAGTTTTCTCTGGGTGCATTCTTTCTTACCAACTCCTCTCGTAGATCTTACACCTACTTCTACAAAGCTCAAAAATATTCAAGACTAAATTCCTCCTTAGGTTCTTCCTCTGTGATCTCACAAATTTTCTTTGGAGGCATCTTTGCTCCACAAATATCCAGTAATTGGAAACCTAACTCCTTCTCTAGAAATCTCACCACTCTAATACCACCTGATGTAGTCAAGGATGGAGGATCCAATGAAGGATTATCCAAACTTGCAGCAAATAACCACAACAGTGGAAATAACCATATACATAGAAATATAATCAACATTTAGCTCATATATTATCTCAAAATATCAATTACATTCAATAATCCAGGCTGTAGGGCCTTCCCGGTTACGACCAATTACAAAGATAGATTTAAGACCTAATATTGATGTTCTGCAACACATACATTCATGATCCAGATTCTCATATCCAAGACTTGATCTTCCCTCCTAAATATGATCTCCATCTACCACCCTAAGCTAAGAACAAGACCCACTTAAATACAAAAGGAAACCAATAGGTCGGCCTACAAAAAAAATCATTGGAGAAACCCATGATCTAGATTTAGGTCCACACAATCCCCAATGAGAGATCCACCATAAATGTTGTAATCAAAATTAAATGCAAAATTCAACCACCACCTCCAACTTCCAAATAAACAACTTGGGCAGAGGATGACTGAGAAACAGAGTAACTCGGGCCAAGCATCACCGAGCAATAGAAGACAAACCCGAACATAAAAAAATGAAGCATGCCCAAGCAACAAGAACCTAAGCAACTGAAAACCAAGCATGCTCAAGCAACAAGAACCTGAGCAATAGAAAACCAAGCATGCCTGAGTGACAAAACCCGAGCAATAGAGAAACAAAGTGTTTGAGAAAGTAGTCTCCAAACAAGTTAAAGAAAAAAAGAAAACATATTTTTGGTTGAGTAGGATTGCCAAGGATCCTAGGATGCTCCTACATCATTTTCCTAGGTTCCTATCTAGGATGGTTTGCCTCTCAAAATAGTATTTCTCAATACTTGTATCAAAACATCACTATCACAAACAAAGGTGTTTCTTCAACACCACCTACCTGTAACAGACATCATACTAGTATTTTTCAACAATTTAATCAAACACTTTAAATGTACTAGTGTTTCTCAACACTTTAATCACACTAGTATTTCTCAACACTTTAATCAACCAGTGTTCCTAAACATTACATTAGATTGAAATTGATGACAAAGTTAATCTCATATACTCAGACATGAAAACAACATATTGCTTTATTCCAAATTTTGATTGATGAATCTCTATTGCGCTTGAAAAATGAATCCACGGTATTTCTCAATACTACTTAAACACATAGACTGCTCTTGGTTTGATTATGACTCTTTTATGTTCCCGTGATGTTTCAAACTAGGGGCATCTAAATTGTTATAAATTTTCTTTGATTGATTATCAATTAGTGATTTTTATGTCTTTCGAGTTACTCCATGACGTCTATTCAAAGATAAGAGTCGCAAGGATAGGGGGCATAACATTTTATTGGTTTTCTACATATGGTGATTGTTTCAATGATCCTATAACTTTCACCTAACTTGGATGTTTATGGTAACAGATTTCAACATTAGTGGATAGCTGCATATATCTCAATCCTAGTTATGTGTAAACTACTGTGAGGTTGAATCAATTTCCTTGTCTATTTCTAAATCAGATTCTCAGTAAGGTGTATGACACATTATGTACCCAGGGATATGAATACTAAAGTTCATTATGGGTCACATATCTTACATTACACTTGAAAAAAACCTAATTCTTAAAAGCAAAATGATATAAGTGAGTTATCATCCTAGCCTCTATGCCTTGATTCTTAGGTTTATTTCTGACATTGTGTCCAATACACATAGTATTAATACTCTCATGATACCAATGGGTATTAGTGATAGTTGTACCATCCAATGATGTCCATTACAAAATGTCCAATGATGATAAAAATGCTACAATATATACAAATCAGTGACAGTCCTAAGAGTTTGCATGTAGATGCATTTAGAGATTGCCTGACTCATTTTTTGAAGAACAGTATAAAGGTCTTGAGCTCAAAATGATTTCCTAGTTCATCTAAAATCCAAGTTAATTACATAATCTATATTCATGATATATCAATTTCATTGCATATCCACGGCATACATTATGCATTCATAAATGAGAAAGAGAACATACAAAACAAAGCATTCAATCATTGCATTTACTTTTATATCCTAAGTGCATCCATACATATATTTGCATAAAGAAAATCCCAAAAACACACATTTTCATATTCATCTATGAAACACATTTATATATCAATAATAAATAAAAGAGCATAAATGATTTCATCACATGAATCTAATCTAACTCATCAAGAGACCAAGTACATAATCACATGTGCATCAATCTATCAAAACAAAGAGAACCCATGAACATATCAAGATCAGGAACAACTATCTTAGATATATCAATGATGGAATGGATCAAAATCTATAGTACAATGAATTATCACAACAAGATCAATATATACAAAATGTTTTAAAATATCACAAGTACAAAATCAGGTCTGACTGCCACCCTCTCCCTGATCTGGAGGAGGAGGAGGTGGTGCAGGATGAACTGGTGGAGGCATATCTCCCTCAAACTATTGTGATCCAAGAATAAGAAGGAGCTCTTTGTCCCTCTGGAACTGTAGCATAATACAAACCAAAATAGTAGACAGCTCTCTGACCCTGATGTGTCACTATATGGGACTGTGTATCTTGCTCTCCTCTCAAGCGCTCAAGATGACTATCTTTGTCTGCCAGTAAAGTATCTAAAGTGGTAACCCTAGCCTTGAGTTTCTCACACTCTCACTGGCACTGAGATAAACTATCACCATCCCTACTATAACCTCTTCCTGTATCTCTAGGTGGTCCACTGGGTACCTACCCTGGGGTCTATGCTACTCTCTTGTAAGCAAAGGACCAGAATCTCTCCATGAAGGCACAAACCTAAAATGAGTCTATATTCCTTCTCTCATGCCGCTAGCACCCACTCCACCACCACCCTAGTCATCCCCACCATCATATCCATCATCTAGAGGTGGGCACCTATCTTCTCTCCCTCTTTCTCTCCCTTCATCTCTCCCCCCACCTCTCTGGTCTCTCTGGGATTTGCCTTTGCCTCTAACAAGTCTGTCATCTGTAGGATCATAATCTAAAGGATCTATGAATATAGGAAATGGATGTTGTAACATATGGGTGAGATACCCATCAGAATAACCTGCATCTATCACCTTTGGAAGAATGTCCCACCCAACTACAACCATTTAACTGATAGTCGGCTGAGTGGTCTCATATACCGAGTGGGCTCCCCAAATTGGCTCCTCATCATGGATCTAAGCATATAATACCATATCCTGACATCTTTCTTGTACACGGCCATACTATCTCCAAACACGTGTCACCAGAAATATCTCTACAATGTATCTGGTCTTCCCAATCAGGTACATGTTCTGAAAGAAATATGACATCTACCACCTATCTTTGGACCACTCCTCATAATCAAGCTATGGTCACCAGATCAAAATAGTCATATAATCAAATAATCGATTCCAGTACTCTACATTTCCTAGATGGGGCTACTGAATCAATCCAGAGTACATATATACATAATATTGTTGCACTTCTCACTGCCTGTCAACAATCAGACGTGTCATAGGAATATGCTCCTAGGCCCAAATCTACAAAACTAAGATCCCTACAGTCATGCTGTGGGAATACTGATAGAAAATCTCATGAATCTCTCTATATATGTGGGCTAATATGTAGCTACCCCAAGTGAATCTGTGAGATTCTCTAAACATCAACTCCAGAGTATCTACCCAGCCACACATTAAACCATGTTTTCCCCTATCAGGCATGAGGATGCCTCTAATCAGTCTGGCTAGATTTACAATTAAATGGTCATAGTGATCACACATATGATGCCATGTCAAATACCGCCACATCATGGTCTAATCTCTAAAGAATCTTTGTATCGATGCAATGGCCATATCAGACTAGGACTTGAAGTATACCTCCTGACCCATAATTGGAATCTGTAAGATATGCCACACATCCTCAAGTGTGACGGTCATCTCACTAGTCGGGAGATGAAAGGTTTTGTGCTCAGAATGCCATCCCTCAGCAAGCACAGTCAACAACCCCTGATTCACCCTGATATCAGGTAAATTTATAAGAGAAGCTAATCCTGCTCGAGCTATGATCTATAGCTCCAAATCTGTCAATGATCATGATAAAGCAAGGACCCAACCTGAATAGGGACCTCAAAAAGAAACAACCTTGAATTCAATCTATTAATAGAAATCACATACAGGTTCAATTCAATGTTTTCACTAAGGCCACTATGCAGAAAAGCTATCAGATAAGTATTTTTGGCCTTTAGAAGGAGAAAGACAGTCAAAAACTAGAAAAACCTAACTCCTAGAAACTAGAAACAAATTTTTTTTACAGGTTGTAATCCTTTTTACAAGATGTGATACAATATTTTTGGGATGCAATGGGGCATACAAGAAATGATCCTATTTTAACAAGATGCGACATGGGTCGCAGGGTGTGATTCTATTTCCACAGGATGTGACAAACTTAAAAGCTCAACCAAAATTACCCTATGCATTGCAAAAATAGAAAACAAGGTGCAATCCTAAAATTATGGGATCCAACACAAGATATTTGGGGAAAATAGGATGTGATGTGGGCTTAACCAGATGCGATCCCATATATGGGGTGCGATACAGAATTGAAAGCTATATAACTATTGCAAAAATGGACAAAATGAAAAATAGAAAACATGGAAATGTAGGTTTTGAGGTACTCACTGGAGGTGCTTAATTGGTCGGGTGCTATTTTTGATGGGCGAGCTTGAATTGATATTTCTCCATGGGGACCACCATCTTCTCTGCAGAGCTCTGAAATTAAAAAAGACAAAAGTGAAAATGAATGGGTAAAAAGTGAATTTTGGGATATATATTGGACCTTTTTGAGCTATTTAGGAGCTCCATAACTCCTCCCAGACTATCAAAATTCAATTTTGTTCTTCTCTGATCTTTCACAAATGAAATCAAACATGTAGACAATTTTTTCAATAGCACAGTACATATTTTGTGATAACTTTCCAAAAATGCAGAATTGTTCTACATGTTCTGAAAATGATTAGAAGGCTTTACGCAATCATTTTTCTAGGTTCTCTATCATAAAATGGCACATTATTCATCAAAATATTGGTCATACATCATTTTATCAGATTTAGAACTCACATTTTCACATATTTAACTTGGTAAAATTGTGTTTTCTCTTAACACACCTTCGCTTGTTCATTTCTTCTAATTGATTCTTTCTTGATTCAATCGATCAATTCAAGTGATATATCATTCTAAAGAGGGATTTTATTCTTTTTCCTTTGATTTCATTCCTGAGGGGGAATGATCATACTTAAATCATTCAAATTCTTTCTAAAAAATCATTAAAATGACTTCACCATCAAAAGACTAGGGGCATGGAAGTTTCCCTCGACTAAGTCAGGACTGTTGGATGGAAGGCTTCGATTCTCACAAGCTGGATATCTTATGCCTACATATTCTTAGATCTTTATTAAGCTCATGGTAGCTTCATACTGATGTTCATTCGATCAAATTTAGAGTTATTATTATCAATTTTCAATTGATCAAGTTCATAATTGATACCTCAAAGCTCCTAGCAGCTTCGTACTGACCTTCGTTCGATCAAGTTTGGCGTCAATATTATCGATTCTTGTTTGATTAAGTTCAAAATTTTTATCTTCAAGATATTTATTGACCTTTGTTCAATCAATTTCAGAGTCAATACTATCAGTCTTAGTTCAATCAAGTGCAAGACTGATCTCATCAGACATTTTGTTCAATCAAGTGTGAAATTCTCAAACTTTTTGAAGTCAACATCAAACTTTCTTTGAATAAATGTGTTTCTCGCACATCAATTCAAAAAGGGGAAAATGTAACCACCCTAATTTGGTCTACTGTGTCCATAGACCCTATTTTTCCTAAGTGTGATTATACCCCTAATTATGTCAAGACAATTCTTCAATTAATTGACATAATTCATTTAAATCAAATTTAATCTCCTAAGTGATCTTATCACTAAATTAAATTAATTTCCTTAGCTAAAAAAATCAAATCAAATCAATTAAATCAAAAACAATAAAATACATGGCTAAAGTAAAAAATTAAAAGGAATTAAATAAATCCTAATTACAACTCCTCACTTGCAAAAGGGAAAGTCAAATCCCTAGCCAATGGGAGTTAAATCACTTGGATCACCTCACATGGATCACCAAAGATTAAATCTCCACCTCTCTTCAACTTTAAATCCTAACATCTCATTCCTCAAATATTCTATAAATGGAATGAATTTTGAGCTCAATATGCCCATAATCTTATAATTTGAAAGCATCCTTATGCTACCCCTAGTTCTATAATTTCAATTACAAACTTATGTTGCTCATATTCTTAGAGATTTCTATTGCATTTTAGCTCAACTTTCTCAGAAATTGTCATAATCTTTCATTTGGAGATTTAAAATGAACTTTTATTGAGCATTTTAGCTTAAATCCTTTAAATCTTCCATTCTAAGCATGGATGTGTCACTAATTAATGCATAATTTGAGGGAAAATTATATCATTCTTCAAACTCTTCTTATATAGGGAGAAATATGTTGAGTTTAGTTATATTTGTGTGCTTTTACCTTGATTTACATGTTTATTTCACTAATGCAATGACATATTGAAGTGTTGTGTTGCAGCTAGCAGATCCACAAAATACACACACACACACATAGTGCTTAGAAGAAAGTTTTCAAGGACTTAAGCAAAAGATCACAAGATGTATAAGAGAGATGCACCTAAGTTGAACAAAGATAACTTCCCGACATGGAAAAGTAGGATGAGATTATACCTATCGGGGATTGTAGACAACATTGCAGATTTTATGGATAATGAATTCATTCTACCTACTGGACCTTTGATAGTAAATTGGATGAAAGAGAAACATGAGCATAACCTTATCACGGTGGAGATTTCTTCTTCACTTAAAGATTCTGAATTGAAGATATCAAGACATGTGCAACTGCCAACCAGATGTGGGATCAACTTACACTAGTTTATGGAGGAGATGCAAATGTACTGAGAGCCAAAGCTGAAAGTCTTTGTGGAAATTTTGATAACATGAGAATGAAGGAAGGAGAAAACATCACACAGTACAGTAACTGACTTAAATAAGTTGTGAATGCTATTCAAGGATCTAGTGGAACTATTGATGAAGACACAATCGTGGGTAAGATTATTAGAACTCTATTGCCTATTTATTCTATAAGAGTCTCTACAATACATGAAATGAGAGTTGCACCTAGAAATAACATTACTACTGATAGCCTTGTTGGAAGATTGATTTCTTTTAAGCTAAATAACTTTGACAACAATATTGTACCATCTATGGAATCCACATTTATGTCTACTTTGAAAATTGGAAAATCTAGTAGCAAACACATAATCAAAAATAATAGTGATAGTGATGACAAGGAACTTGATGAACTTGAAGCTTTAATGGTTAGAAGATTGCATAGAGGTAAAGGAAGATATAAAGGTAAACTGCCTGTGATATGCTTTAACTATAAAGAGATTGGCCATTTTTTTGCAAGATGCCCTAACAAAAAGAATGATGATAGAAATGATAGATCTAATGACAGAAAGGATGACCGAGACTTCAGAAGCAACCGACAGTATGACAAAAGAGATAACCAAGATTATAAAGATAAAGAAAAAAAATCTTGTTATATTTCTGAAGATAAATTTAATGATAGTAGTTCTGATAGTGATGAAAATATTTTGACAGTGTTTGTAGCATTAAAAGATGATTTAGATGAACATGAAAGGTATGTAGAAATAACCCTTATCTCTAAAGTTAGTAAACATGATATTTGGGTTATTGATAGTGGCTGTACACATCACGTGATTGGTGATAAAGGAAAAATTGAATTTCTTGAACATTATGATGGAGGATCAGTAAGAATGGGAAATGATACACCCTGTCAAGTGAAAGGAAAAGGTACTATTATGTTGAATAATCAAATCAAATGTGAAAATTATTATTGGGTAAAAGGACTTAACTACAACCTATTGAGTGTTTCATAGTTGAATAACACAGGTCACCAAGTCGCATTTGAGAATATAAAAGCAAGAATATATGATGGAAAAGGAAAATTGATCGGTACTGGTGAATAATCTAAAGGTAACCTATTCTATATTGACATAGCTGAAACTACTTGTTTATTGGAAAATAATGAAGATATATAGCTATGGCATAAAAGACTTTTTCATGTAAATTTTGACAACATGGTTAAGATTAGTAGAAAAATAAATCTTAGAGGCTTACTGGGCTTATCTAAACCAAACAATGTAATGTGCAAAAATTGTCAAATGAGAAAGATGTCAAAATCCAATTTCAAGAGCAAGAATTTCTCACCTAATGACATTTTGGAGTTAGTTCATACAGACCTATGTGGAACAATGAGAACACAGAGCTATTATGGAGACATATATTTTATTTTATTTTTTGATGACTACTCTAGGATGACGACTATCATGTTCCTAAAAGAAAAATATGAAGCATTTAAGATGTTTAAGTGGTATAAAGTTAAAGTGGAAAAAGAAACTGATAGAGATCTAAAGTTTTTGAGATCTAATACAGGAGGTGAATTTATTTCTGATGAGTTCACTAACTTTTGTAATGAGTATGGAATCAAAAGACCGATTTCTCACCAAGGGCACCACAACAGAATGGGATTGCTGAAAGAAGGAGCATATCAATTGTTGATTGTGCCATAATCTTGATGATTGAGAAAGGAGTTGCACAAACATACTAGAGAGAAGCAGTCAGCACAATAGTTTACACACTAAACTGAGTACAACTGAAGAAAGATTCAAATAAAATATATTATGAGCTATGGTATGGGTAAACACCAAATGTAAGTTACTTTAGAATATTTGGTAGTCGATGTTATATTTTGAAAGATGATCGAAATGGAAAATTTGATTCAAAAAGTGATGAAGGAATATTTCTTAGATATTCTATTAAGAGTAAAGCTTACAAATGTTTGAACAAGACAACTAACAAAATCATTGAGAATGCAAATGTGAAAGTTGATGAATTTGTTGAACTAAATGATGAGGACAACATGAGAGAACCTGAAGATTATAGTAAATTTGTTTACTGTAGACACCTAAAATTGACCAGGTGTATCTCAAGCATTCAAAACTATAAATCTCAGCCAAATGCCTTAAAATCTCGTCTCAATGCAAAACAAATGAATCAAATCAAATGGACATTTATCAAATCAAGAGGACAAAAATCAAATCAAATTAAAAGATCAAATAATCATGAAATCAAATAATTAAATTCAAGCCTAAAGGGATTAATCAAATTA
>MU224820.1:3329461-3347751 GCA_018584345.1 Thuja plicata
TCACTGGATTCTTGGATATGTTGATTGCACTTGTATTGTCACAGAACATAACAACTGGTTCTTTGATTTCCATTTTCATGCCTTCCAATAGCTGTTTAAACCAAACAATATTTGAACAATTTACTGCAATTTTCCAAAAAAGATGGATATTTTTGTCAACAGCTTGAATCATGAAATGAACTATCGATTAAGGCTACAATGTCATAGATCATTCCAAGACCTAATTGAGAATGGGGTGACAATGGAAGAAGTGTTGATAAAAAGTGGAGAAATCAAACTTTTCAAAGATAACAAGAATAACAACAACAGTAATACCTTCAATACTAATCAAAATCAAAATTCCAACAACAACAACCAATTTTGGACAAAGAATAACAACAATAAAGGAGTAGTTAAAAATGGAGTGGTGGAGGATAAAAATTTAAAGGCTACCCCTTTCAATATCACTCAAAACTCAGCTCAATCCAATAATGTGAATCAGGCACCCAAAGTTCCCTTCAACAACAACAACACTAATAACAAATTTGGGAATAATCAAGGGACTCCCAAACCTAAACCTTTCTTTGCACCTACACCCAAAAGGACATTCACTAATTTGGGTGAACCATTGGAGAATGCATTAAGGACACTTATTGTAAATAAACTTATCGACTTACCAAAGGCTCAACCATATGAACCTCACATCAAGCCAAACTGGTGGAATGAAAACAACCATTGTGACAATCATCGAAATAGGGACATAAGACCAATGATTGCTTGTGTCTCAAACATGTGGTACAAGATCTCATAGAAAATGGTGTGATAAAAGTGGATGGCCCTCAAACTAACAAAGATCACATAGCCTTTAAAACTCCTTTCTATAAGCATGAAAAAGGAGAATCTTCCAATTCAAACAATGGAGGAAACAATGCGAATAATGCAAGAGGCAATCATAGTGTAAACTTTGCTCATACTTATGACAACACCATCAATGTTGTTGTGGTTAAAGATAAACCTATTCAAGGGTCCTCTAATGCCATCACAAGGGGGAAAACCTCAAAGGTTACCCTACAAGGGGTTACTCCTATTACTATTGGCCCTAAAACACCAACTATTTTGGCTAAACAAACACCACCCACAACAAAACCTTATAGTTTGGTGGATCAATTACAAAAGACTCCAGCACAAATATTAATTTTGGATTTATTGAAATTATCTCCTAATCACAAGGAGATCCTGGAAAAAGCCTTGTGTGAGACCATGGTTCCTATAAACTTGGAGGAAGACAAATTTTAGAACATGGTAGGGCATCTCATAGCCCCTTATTGTCTTTCCTTTTCAAAGCAAGATGACATGTCTATCACACATCCTCAAAACTTACCCTTGCATATAGAGGTATTAATCCAAAGACATAGGGTCAAGATATTTCTCATAGATGGTGGGGATAGTCTTAATATTTTTACTTTAAACCTTGTCAAGTCATTAGGGTTATCTGAGTCTTCCATTGATCCAAAGAAGCAAATCACTATTAAGGCTTATGATGAGGAGGATAGATCTTCAAAGGGTATGATCATTCTACCAATTCAAGTGGGATCTATCAAGAAGGATACCATATGTCAGGTGCTTCATATGAAATTGACCTACAACATCTTGTTAGGAAGGCCATGGATACATTAAATGCAAGCGGTACCTTCTACATATCACCAATGCATAAAATTTCCATACATGGGGGAAGAGATCATGATTGGAGGAGTTTCAAACCCTTTCCAATATTGCAATGCTTTAAAGCCAAGTCATGAATTGTATATACCACATAATAGGGAAATAATTATCCCTGATATTACCATGGAAGAAGCCAAAGAGGAAAGTTCAAACCCAACATCAAATGTCACATCAACTTCTAACCCTATTCAAACTGACTCAACTACATCGACTAAGGGAAAAGAAAAGATGAGTTATGAGGGTTCAAATTCAAAGGATACTTTGGTTCAAACTTAAACATTGAGATTGGAAACTTCTAAGCCCACTAAGGAAGAAAGGAAACAAACTAAGAAAGATCATTATGAGAAGATGAGTAACCTAATGAATCAATTTGAGAAACAATGCAAAATTAACTCAAAAGGAGTAGGGGAATATTCATTTTCCCTATTTGATTTACCTACATCTGCAAGGACATATGGGAAGCCATCCAAAGATCATCAACCTCATAAATACAATTCCCATTTTGTAATGGAATGTGACAAACAAGAAATGGACAAAGAAGACAACGAGGTATTATAATGGCTCTATAAAGAAGATGACAATTCAGCTAATTCCAATGAAAGGGTGCAACATATCAATATCCAAACAGATCAATATGGCAAAGGATTTGATATCATGAAAAAAATGGGGTATAAGGGAAGAGGACCCTTAGGAGTTCAACATAGAGGGTTGTTGGAACCTATTGAACCAGTTTGGAGGGCAAAAGAAGAGAAAGTCGGCATAGGTTTTCAACATAAAGGAGAAATTTCAAGTCCCATGCATGATTTTCATGCACATATCCATATGGTAGGTTCTAAAAGTGAAGATGATTCTAGGGATTATGAGTGGGATTCCTTGTCTGAAGAATATTTTCATGAAATAGAGGTTGATACCATTCACATTTATGCAACTCCTCCTAAATTTGAGAATCAAGAACATGTAACTCAAAGTTCGAATTCAACTCAAACATCAAGTGAACCTCAACAAGTCAATGTAGAACAAGCACCTCTTTTCACTCAATGGGTAGGTGAACCTTGGGTACCTTTATGGGTGGGAGATTCTGACCTAGTGTTTAATCCACATGCTTTCTTTCCCATAGAAATCTTAGAGGACTCTAATGAAGAGGATTTTGATCCTTCTTCCATGGACCATCTTGAAGAAGCACATGTCATAGACCATGACGATAAAATGTATGAACCATCAAATGAAGTCATGTCCTTAACTCCTTCAAATGAAAACCCATCCAATGAATCCTTGTCCTTAATGCATCCCGAACTTATCGATTGGGATCTTTCTGAGCCAAATGACTTACTCTACTTCCCAAATGACAATGCAATGGCCTTATACCTCAATGCGGTTGAACCCAATTCTTCCACCAACAAATTTACTCTAGACATTATGATAGGGATAGATCTTCAACCTCTTAATACAAAAAATGAAGAGAAAATGTACAAAAAATTGAGAAGGTCTAGTGGTGAAAATCACCATGTGGAAGTGCTAGACCCAAAAAAGTAAAAATAAAGGATGTTTCTGAAGGTGAAAACCCAAATATGGCACCTAAGGGAGAGAGGTTGGACACCTTACCAGCTCATGAAGATGAAATATCACCTATACTTATTGAACCCATAGAAAAGGTTAACATTGGAACAGAAGAGGATCCTAAATTCATTCACTTAGTAACATCTTTGAGTCCTTTGGAGAGAGAATAATTCATTTCATTTTTTCAAGCAAGACAAATCAACTTTGCATGGTCATATGCTAATATGCCTGGATTAGATCCAAGTTTCATAATGCATCACTTAAATGTGAAACCAGGGGTTAAACCCGTCAAGCAGAAGTTGAGAAAAATGCATCCACATGTAGCCCTTTTAGTCAAAGCAGAATTGTAGAAATTACTAAAAGCAGGATTCATAAGAGTAATAGCATATGCCAAATGGATCTCCAATATTGTACCAATAACCAAACATGATAAAACCATAAGATTTTGCACAGATTTTAGAGATTTAAAACTTGCTTTTCTGAAAGATGACTTTCCATTACCTAGCATTGATGCTATTGTGGATCTCACTGCAGGTCATTCTATGTTTTCACTTATGGATGGATTTAGTGGGTATAATCAAATTCATATTGCACCTGAGGATCAAGAGAAGACAGCCTTTACATGCCCATGGGGTACTTTTTGTTGGAATGTAATGCCCTTTGGTCTCAAAAATGTCAGAGCCACTTATCAAAGAGCCATGAATACCATTTTCCATGACATGATGCACACCTTTATGGAAGGTTATGTGGATGACATTCTAGCTAAGTCACATAAAATAAAATATCATTTATCCATACTTGACAAGATTTTTACAAGGCTAGAAAAATTCAAAGTGATACTTAACCCAAAGAAATGTGCTTTTGGGGTACAATCTAGAAAACTCCTAGGGTACATTGTTTCAGAAAAAGGCATTGAAGTAGATCCTGAAAAGGTACAAGAAATAATGAATATGGACATTCCAAAGAATATTAGTTAAATGAGGTCACTTCAAGGACAGTTACAATCTATAAGAAGGTTCATTTCTCAATTGGCAGAAAAATGTCATTCTTTCACCAGACTACTACATAAAGATACCATATTCACATGGGATGAGGAGTGTGATAAAGCCTTCACATTGTTGAAAACATACTTGATGAATCCACCTATCTTTATGTCACCAATTCAAGGAAAACCTTTGTTACTCTATATTTTAGCAACAGAAAGATCGTTAGGAGTCTTATTGGCACAAGAGGATGATGAAGGAAAAGAAAGAGCTATCTACTACCTGAGTAGAACATTGATCAAGTATGAGTTAAACTATTGCTTCATGGAAAGGGCTTTCCTAGAAGTGGTATTTGCCTCTCAAAATTTAATACATTAAATGTTGTTGCATAAGGTGAAGTTCATAGCTAAAATTGATCCCTTAAAATACTTGCTTAGCAAAATAGCTTTAATTGGAAGGATTGCAAAGTGGGTCATGGTACTTAGTGAATTTGACATTGAATATGTTGGTAGGAAAGCAATCAAAGGTCAAGTTATTGCTAATCAATTGGCTGAACATCCTCAAGAATCTACATATCCTATGCAAGTGGAATTCCCAAATTTTGAAATTGTGAATGTAAAAGCTAAGACATGGACATTATACTTTGATGGATCTTATACGCAAAATGGTAGTGCAGTATGCATTCTTTTGATTACACCACAAGGTTACACAATCCCAAAATCTTACAATTTATTGTTCCCATGCACCAATAATATAGTAGAGTATGAATCTTTGGTCATAGGAATCAAGATGGCCTTAGAATGGAATGTCACAAAATTACAAGTCTATGGGGACTCTCAATTAATCATTAATCAAGTTAATGATGAATATAACACTAAGAATGAAAAAATAATTCCTTACAAGAAATCGGTGGATGATTGGAAAAAGTACTTTGCTTTGATTACTTTTGAACAAATTCCAAGAGACAAGAATAGAGTAGCAGATGCAATGGCTACTTTGGCATCCTTACTTCAAATTCCCGATCAAAATGAAAAGTATGAGTTCTTGGTGGAAGAATTGGTTAAGCCAATATTTGACCTACCTGATACCCAAATTATTTCCCTTTTAAATGGACATGACTCACCATGGTATGGACCCATCTATGCCTACCTAAAAGATCAAACCCTACCTATAGAACAAACCCGTGCTCAAAAGAGAAATTTCATAAGACAAGTGGCTCGTTATACCATCCTTTCTAACACATTGTATCGTAAAGGTCTTGACAGAATGCTCCTTAGATGTCTAGAGGAAGATGAATCCAAATTAGCTTTAAAAGACATCGACAAGGGGATTTGTGGGTCACATTTGAGTGGTTTAAACCTAGCTAATAAAATCTTACGTATAAGGTACTTTTGGAAAACCTTAGAAAGAGATGCTTGTCAATATGTCAAAGCTTGTGCAAAATGTCAATACTGTGGAGACTTGATACATGCACCAGCACAAGAATTACACCCTTTTGTCACACCATAGTCATTCTATCAATGGGGTTTTTATTTGATTGGCATGATTTATCCACCCTCTTCAAATGGACACAAGTACCTAATCATGGCAACAGAGTACTTCACTAAAATTGGTTGAGGTTGTCCCCCTATAAACTGCCACAGGGAAGCAAATTTCCATGATTATCCTAAATCATATCATTTGCAGATATGGAATTCCTCATGCCATCATCACAGATAATGGAAAATAGTTTAAGAACAAAGATGTTGATGAACTTTGTGATACGTTCCATATTACACATCACTCTTCATCCATTTACTATCCCCAAGGTAATGGACAATCAGAAGCTACCAACAAGAATATCCTTAAAATCCTTAAGAGATCCGTTCGCAAGTTAGGAAAGGATTGGCATCTCCAAATCAATCCAACATTATGGGCCTATAGGACTAGTATTCAAACACCGATAGGAGCTACACCTTTTTCATTGGTTTATGGGGCTGAATTTTTTCTACCTTTAGAAGTTGAAATATCATCCCTAAGAGTCTCATTACATGGATTAATCATGGATGAAGATTATAGAGTTTCCCACCTTCAACAATTGGAATTGTTGGAGGAACATCAAACTCAAGCCTATGATCATTTGAAAGTGTATCAGAATTGCATTTCAAGGAACTATAACAAGCATATCAAACCAAGAACCTTTCAAGTAGGAGATCTAGTATTGAGAGAAAATCCAAAAAATCAGGCTGATAGAGAAAAGAAAGGAAAGTGGGAAGCAAATTGGCTTGGTCCTTTCATCATTGTTTCTTCATTTGGAATGGGGACCTACAAATTGGCCAATTGTGAAGGTGATGAATTGCAAGAACCTATCAATAGAATTCATCTTAAGAGGTTCCACACCTGATTCAAAAGAAAGAGTATCAGCAGAAAAAAGAGTATAAGTTAAGAGTATCAGATGAGTCAGCATCACCTTTGTACATGGAAAAATTCAAAACTACCAAAAAAATGAGAAAAGATCAAAATAAAAAAAAATCAGAAAGTTCAAAAGCCAAAAACATTTGAAAAAGAGAAAAAAAGTGCCTTGGTGAAAACCTAGCAATAGGCACCTTGGTAGAAAAAAGAAGCAAAAAGAGAGAAAAAGAGCAATAAACCCAAGAGGTGAAAACCTAGAAACAGGTGCCTTTTGTCCCTTAGGTATTTCCTAGTTGCATTTGTACATATTGTGTTTCATCATATCACTTTTCCATATCCTCATTGCATCCGTCATTTTTACATCGTCCTAATAAAGTCTCAGAGTTGCATTTTTGTCGCATTCTAGGTTTAGTTTCCCTAAGTTTCACATTGGTCACATTTATCACTTGAGGGCATGCATCATAAATTTTTGGTACCAACCAGATTTACTAGTGCGACATCTTAGTCACACATCAGAAGCAGATTTTCAGATTCAGAAGAGAGATTTTTGGAACCTTTGATAGATATCATTGTTCAACCTAAACAGTTCGATCGCATAACATGATCCTTGACCTTCATTAACTTATTTTATCAGGATTAAAAAATTGACACACCCTAAATGATCAGAATATCTAGAATTCTTATTTGAAAATCTTGATACATTTCACAAACACTTGGAATTTTTGATGAGTTTTTCATTGACCTTTTTTGAGTCATGTTCTTTTTAGCTAATCAATGATGTTTCAACTAGATTGGCAATGATAGAGACATGATGTTTTCTTAAGCTTCTGAGTGACTGTTTTGAGGAACATCCTTTAACTTATGTGAATTTTTCTAAGGACATGATCATCAAAGAACCATCAAGGACATTCATATGGGAAGGAGGGTTAACCTTTGTTTGTTCATGCAAAAGGATACCTTGGCTATTTATATTTTCCATATCTTAATACCAACATCCACTTGCAACATTGAATCTGATTAAACCGGTAATCATACTCCCATAGCTGGTCATTCAACTAGTGAGGGTTGTACTTGGTTTTGTAGAAGGGGTTACCACATGAGAGAGAGAGTCATATTCTTATTCTTATGGTTGCAGTGGCACCAGTAAGGATTGTATCGACTCCTAGTTCCACAACGCTCAATCATGAAAATATATCTCAGTTTGCATTTATTTCGCAAACCTCAAGGACAATTAGTTGCAATGCATCTTCATGTTAGGTTAATTGAATCTTCATGTTAGATTAATTACATCTTCATGTTAGATTAAATTTCTTTCTCCAAGTTAGTTTTGAAATGGCTTGTCTTTCTAGAAATTTTCCAAGTTCAAAGGGGGGATAAAAGTTGACAACACTTCAACGAATTTAATGGTTTCAAGTCATCAATATGAGATTTTCCTTTGCATTCATAATCATTAATAATTATTCATTACATATTAATATCGAGTGAAAAGAAAAGAAAAGACACATTAATCATTATTCATTTATCCATATCATTTAGAATTTCATATCATAAGTTAATTGCATACATCCAAAAATCAAAAAGATAGTGGCAATCATTTATCATAGCACTAAGTATTGCATCCATGGCATTGCATAAATCCATACATCATGGTTAAATTAGAAAAGCATGTAGAAATAAGTTGCATTAACATCATTTGCATCCATTTATCTATGTCCTACTCTAAGACATTGCATGCAAAGCATAATAAAAATAAATGCATCATAGAAACATGTAGATATGCATAAAAGGAAATCTCAAAACATCATCAAAGGAGGAATCAAAGATCATCATAGATAAATTTCCATCATCAAATGTCTATAAATCAATACATGTATGGTACATCAACAAAATTGTCCATGCATCAAAGTCTTGATAAAAAATACATATGATATATTATCCATGCCATATCAAGATATCATGGATCCCAATCTGTCTCATGACCCAGTAGGGGCACCTGATCCATCTCCAGCTATACCTGCACATCAACCCCCTGCACCATCAAGATCCCTATCACCTTCTCTATCCTGTGTACTGGGAGGTGCCTGACTCATGCTCACACTGGTAGGTAACTAAGCTAGAGTAGTTAGAAACTGTTGTAGCATAGTAGAAACCTAATCTAATCGAGAAGTCACTGTAGTCATCCTTGTCTATAAACCCTAAACATCCTGTACTAAACCATCCATAATGGGAGGGATTGGAGGTGCCTATGATGCTGAAGGAGCCTATGGTGTCTGTGGTACTAATGGAACCTGAGGTATCACTGATGTCGTGCTACTCTATGGATCAACCTATGGAATCAGTCCATGAACTGGAACCTGTCTAGCCACCTGGACATGTTTGTGTCTGTGTCTGGCCCAATCTGCACCTACTATCAAAGGAGCTTGACCTTGAGGTACTTTTTCCTATGTTAATCTCTACCTAGGCTACCTAAATCTTCCACCTTGGCCTCTAACATGTCCACCTCTCATCCGAGGTCCTGCAGCTCTCTATACTTGAGGTGCCCTAGGTTCCCTCTAAACCTTGCATCTATGAGGTCTCTCACCATCATCACCATCATCTCCATCATCCTCTGAAAGCTCATCTACATCAGGAATAGGCTCTGTTGGATCTATGAATCAAACAAACTGATGTCTCGTGAACCACTCTTGATACTCAACTGACATCCCTACATCTGCAACATGTGTCATCATATTACACACAGCATAACCTAGCTGATCAATCTGCAAACAGGCCAACTGATATTCCACCTATGCTCCCCACATCGATCTCTCTTCTTGTACCCTATCATAAAGTGCCATACCCTGAGGCATGTCCTGAACTCGGCCATACTAACGAAGTACTCTCCCAAAGCAAAATCTCTCAATGACTAATGGTGCTCGACCGATCATCCATCGAGGAGAAAACATACATTGTAGCTCATAATCATCCTCTTGCCAACTCTCACAATGAAGATATGGCCTCCATACAACCTGATCTATATCATCAATAGTCTGTCTCAAAAAGTCAACCTTGCCCAGACGATGCTGGAAAACCATGCCATCATACAGAAATGCATACGAATATCCACGGACCCGCACTCGTGCTAAAATTGGTCTTGTAATAGGGATATGCTCCCAGGTCCACAACTATAATACCACTGCACCTGTTGAAAGTATTGCGCTATGCCTATAAACAACCTCATGCAGATCATGATATAACTATGCTAAAACACATGAACCCCAATCAAATCTCTGAGGATGTGCAATCAAATCCTCCAATATCTGGCCCCATCTATCTGCCAAGCCATGTCCTCTCCTATCTAGAAGAAGTAATCCTCCAATAATAGCTCCTAACAATGCTGGAAAAGTGGGAAAAGAGGAAAATTGTGCCCAAGTAATACAATCATCCACAATGGTGTTATCTCCAAACACCCATTTGCATACACTGCTATTATACACTGAATCATAATACACCCACTCTCCATGAGTCGAGATCCTCAATAATCTGTAAATATCCTCGGGCGTGATAGTCATCTCGCCGAGGGGTATATGAAATGTATTATGGTTAGAGTGCCATCGCTCTGCCATAGCTGTCAAAAGACCTTAGTTCAGCTGAAATTGAGGGAGATCTAGAAGAAAACTGAGACCACATGTCTCGATATTCCATCGCTCAGGCACTGTAAGCTCATCAACTAAATTGAAAATCCAAGATGCTACACCCCGTACCCTCAACTTATAGTAATGTTCCTACATTTTGAAACAAAGTGAATCATATTAGTCTTTCTCTTGGTGAACCATTCTACATCAATCAAACACATTAAATCTATCTTTTCTCTAACTTGAGTGCATCAACTTATTGCTCCTAACCTCTATATCATGAGACACAAGGAAAATTTGTAATCATTTTTAATCATATCTGATTGCCCTATCAAATATTCATCACTGTGACTTTTCTAATATCCTAAACACTAAGTGACAATCTGGATGAACATTTTCTATCTTGGAATCTAATTGAGTTATCCAGACAATTGATCGAAAGGACTTCATCTATTTTCTATCTCAAACATTAAAATTTTATCTAAAAAGCATTAAATTTTATCTATCCTACGCAGCTTTTCACTAAATTTTATCTAAAAAGCATTAAAATCATGTAATAAATGCTATTTCAAGAGCAATAAATGCACTATGAGAGTTTGAACCACTCACCGGAGGCCCATAGTCAGGAGGTCTCTGATATTGGTGTGCTCGCTTGAACCTATGCTCTCGAATGGGGACCACCATCGTTGTCAATCGTCAAAGGCTCAGAGCAAAATCTCAATAGTAAAAAGTGAAAATGAATAGTAAATTTGGGTTTTTCAACCTATTTAAGCTGTTTTACCCTATTTTGTGAGATTTTTGACCCAGTCAAACCAAATCTACATATTTTGCACACTAGGGCATTTGTTCGACATCTTTCAGCATCATTGTTTATCATAAATGCAATCATCTTGGATCTATTCTATCAGTAGAGCTCATCAAATTTTTTACACCTGTGATCAATATGATTTCATTTCTAAGGGGGCATCATCATATCATCCAACTTGGATTCTGCATCATATTTTATATCAAATCTGGGGCATTGAAATTTCAAACTTTATCAGAGTTTCATATCAGAGTTTCATATTAGAGTTTCATATCACGGTTTCATATCAGAGTATCATATCAGGGTTTCACATCAGGGTTTCATATTAGGTTTTTGTATCAGTCAATCAACTTATCAGTATCAAATCAACGATCGGGACATCAAGATTTCTTTGAATCAATGTGCTTCGCACATCAATTCAAAGAGGGGCATTTGTAGACACCCAAAATTGACCAGGTGTATCTCAAGCATTCAAAACTATAAATCTCAGCCAAATTCCTTAAAATCTCATCTCAATGTAAAATAAATGGATCAAATCAAATGGACAAAAATCAAATCAAGAGGACAAAAATCAAATCAAATTAAAAGATCAAATAATCATGAAATCAAATAATTAAATTCAAGCCTAAAGGGATTAATCAAATTATGCAATTGATTTTTCAATTGTATAGTTCAAATCAAAAAGATCAAATCCAACCCATTCACCCTTCCATGGCTAAATTAATTAAATGATTGAGTTATTTAATTCCTAATTTCTTTGAGACAACCAACCAACTTTCCCTCCATTTGAGAACACCTCAAAGCTTTTGAATTAACCAAACTTTGATCATGATCAACTCACTCTACCCCCTACCCTTGGAAAATGCTATAAATACAAGCCATTTCCTTTGTGTTTGGGATCCAAGAATTTCAAGAGAAAAAGCATCCTTATTATAGGCATATGGAGAGCATTTGAGAGCTTTTGATCACATTTCAGCTTTTTCATAGCATTTAGTATATCATGTTTAGGAGCATTTATTGTTTTCTAACACATCTTGGAGCATTTTGAGCATTTTTAAGCTAGATTTGAGCATTGTTTATCATTTATTTCTCGTTATAGGATTGTCCTTGAGAGAGATTAAGCCTAAGAGCTCTCTTAACAAAGCTTAGATAGAGAACCATAAGATGATATGGATTTTTAGCTTCAATTCTTAGATTAAATCATATTTTCTTTCCATAGAGTTGTTGTTATTAGTCCTAATTTCATGAAGGTGTTAATCTTACACACATATTTACTACAGTTGATTATATGTTTGAAGTCATTTGTTGATATTCAATCAAGTTGCATAAGTGATGATAAACATTATCAATTAATTTATTGTCATTGATGTCAACTTATTTGAGTATTATTATGGTGGAAAACATTTGTTATGAATTAAAGATCTAGAACAAACAATGTTTATGTGGTCAATAAATGAAGAGTTATATATACAATGAGAGACACTAATAACTGAGTAAAACCAGTGTATACCGAGCACAATGATAATCAAGCTAGGGATTGCCGACACAACACGATTAATACTAAGACTGAGAAATTAATTCTAATTGAGATCAACTTGGATGCTAAGCTGGCAATTGATGATTTCAAGGTAAAAGATAAAGTTTGTTATTTGATCAAATAGTTATGAAAATTCAATGAAGATCAGACGATAGAGATTGAAACCTATTTTTAACACAACTTCCGAGGAAGGATCAAGCGGGAAAATAAATGATGGAGATTAAGTAAATAGATTTGAAGGATGAAAATTAAATAATACATGATGTCTATGTAAGAGACAAGAGATTCAATTTGAATAACATTGCATGCACCTAATGCCTACATTTGAATTTTATGCATGACTAATCAAACTAGTTAAAGACAGAACTGAGCATTGTCTACAGACATAACCGAGTGACAAAGGAAAGAGGATTACCAAGCAAAACAAGTATGAAGTATGAGATGAACTAAAGAAGTACAAATTAATCAGAGGTATTATGTACTTAGAATAGATCTGAATATTTGTAAATCAGAGTTGTATTTGAATTAGATCATTACTGTATCAATTTAACCATTGTTACAGATAAATCTCTTAACCGAGTTGGACAATGATTCCTTATTATAACATTCAGAGAGTGTTGATTGTTTTATTATTGACCGCATAGTGAATGCATGGTCAAGAGAGAATTGTTAGTTTTAAATCCTCTAACAAGATCACATTTTAAAGTGTGCATTGTAACCTTTAACAGGGTTTTCTCTTCACCGAGATCACTTTAGAAGAGTGAAATATTTTGGGTTACCGGTCCCAGGTGGTTTTTCCCTTAATAGGGTTTCCATGTTGAAAATCTATGTGTCAATGTGTATGAATGTTGTGGACTGTTATTTTATTTTACACTTTATTTTATTGACCTAGATCGGTAATCATAGTATTAATTTACTAAAACTCAATAAACACTATTGATGAAAGTTAAGTTTATAGAATACATTTTCACAAAGCTGAGTTTTATATGATTGAATTTGTTTTGGTATACATCTAGAGAAATTTGGGATTGTAGGATAATTTCTGAGGAAACTGATTCTAACTGATTCAACCCCCTCTCAGTTATTCTAACATACAACTATGTATTCATTGGATTAGATGGATAGCCTCCAACTATACTCAAACCTCAATAATACTAATGAAGTAAATGGATGTAATATTTAAGTTATCATATTATATGCTTAATGGTTTTAGTTTTACATACAGACCCAATATTGGTACATATAAATTGTCAATAGATATTGTAGGGAACTTGATAGACACAAATTATCAATGTTTACACATGAAAAAATAACTAGTGTAAACTTCAAAACCAATTTCTCTTTTCATGTTTTATCTATAGAAACTAATCCTAATAATAATAGTAAATAATAGATTATGCCATTACTTGTTCATATTTTATTGGTATTATTGTTAAAATAATTAATTTACAAATAATTTCTTTTTTAGATAGGTTAAAGGCCTTGGCCAAATTATTTTTATTAATATTGAACATATTTTAAAACCCGACTCACTAGGGGCACCTTTAGGAAAGAGTCGGGTGGAGAAAACCTTCTGTCTTTCCCCCAAAAAGGAAAATAATTTTATAATTGCATTATCTTACAAACATATCATTATATATGTATGGTGAATTATTGAGGAATAATACACTGCAAAGTTTCTTAAGAATTGATTTGAATATAATCACTGAATAGAAGACAGGCTGACCACTAATCCTTCCATCTCTGAATCAACTTTAGTTTTCTTGATTAATTCCTTGACTTTGAGATTTTTTTGGTCAAATATCATAATTCTATTTATCCTAAGTCCTGCAATTGCTAAACACCATAACTAATTCCTTTACCAACATTGCTCAGTAAACATGAAAACCTTCTAATGTAAACCTATGAATTCTAATTCAAAACATTTCAAATGTCTAAGTAACAATAATAAAATTGATTTATCTGGCCTTACTTGCTCGTTGAATATGATAGATACCTTTCAACATTCTTTAATATGTGATCATGAAAATTAGGCTAATTTGTTATCATAAATGAAGCCAAGAGCTTGTATGACATAGTGGACTCATCAAACCAAATCTAAAAAGGGTGAACTAGAACCATGAATAAGAAACATTTCCTATCACATTATTATGAAATCAAGGCCTAGCTAATCTTCTATCGGTAGTCATAAAATGAGTTGAGATGAATTTCATTGATCTAGATACTCTAAACTTCAATATATGGAATAAGACCATAGTTGTGACATCATAGTACCTACCATGGAAGGAGGATCTTGTCTTCTTCCCAGGATATCCACTAAGATATCATGCCATCATCCTTCATCCATTCAACTAAAATGAAGTAATTGTGTATTCTAAAACATGTGATATGAAGATTTTAAATACCAGATCACAAGCTAGATTTGAAAATAGTGCAGGGGCATTATTTAATACCATAGCTACTAATCAGCCATAATATACATAGATCACAACTTGGTGCATATATTTTATATACCTAGTGTGTTTCTTCACTTTATAGAAATACATGCATGCAATAACTATCATACTATGAGGATGGAGATATCACAGAAACATATTTATAATCGTGATCTTGTTGAATAATAAACCTTAATAGGTTATACTATGATAATATCAGATTCATAAAACATCCTTTTAGAAAAAATCCAAATATAAAGAGACCTTATTCAATTAGATCACTCAGATACTCCACAATCACTATCAAGAAAATAAAATCTTGGATTACATGCCTACTATATCTCCATAACATTGTGTTGATGAGGGCTTAAAGGTAGGGTATCCCTATTCATTCCAAAAAATGGCAGTCACTTTACTTAATTAGAATGAGTACAATAAATGCCATATCCCATAAGACTAGAAGCAGAAAAGCTGCTAACAACATGATATCCCTTGAAGATAGTAACAATAATATCTATACTATCTTATTATACTAAAAAATAACTATGAATACATAATGTCTAACATTGATAACAATTTTTGAGTGAAAAAATCATCAATAACTAAGGTCGGGTATGAATGAATCATATCAAATCTAAGACAAGGTGAAACCATATTCACAACCAGTTTTGTATCCATAAAATCAGCTAAAAAATCCTAAGGTAGAATTTTCTCCTCATAGATACCAAGTGGAAGCATACATGACCTATAATCCAAAGAGAATATGCTAGGAAGTTAGAGAAATAATTAAAGTATAAATCCAATAGATACAACCATAGTCACAAAAAATGGGAAACACCAAATACGCATGCTAAAAACCCTAACCAGAGATTAAAGACAGAAGAAAAATCATGTCAAGCCTACCAAAAATTGAGAAAAGTATAATCTATAGATTATGCATTACTACCAAATTATATGTGTCTAGCATATACCAAGTTTGTAATTAATATATAGATATGTTTGTTCAAGTTCATCTACATATGGAAACTAATATCAAACAGAGCCAAAATAGGGCATAAATTGAGCCCCAATATTGGAAGTAACTTACCAAAGACCTAAGTTCTTCCTAAATTTACTTGGACTCCCACAAATTGGAAATAAGTCTATCCTCCAAAGTACGGATGGAGCGGGAGTGGGAGGGAGGAGGGGAAAGAGTGGGAGACATTTTTTTGAATTTGAACACCAGAGGAAAGCTGGGAGATGATGGATCTGCAAAGGGATCTACGATAGAGGGAGCGGATTCTGTTGCAAGATCCCCGTCAGATACTGAGGAAAAAGTTGGTGGGTCAACCTTGGCAGCATCCAGAAAGGATGACGGTCATGTCATGGGGCTAGAGGTGGAAAAATCAAAAACTTCTAAGGCCAAGGATGAGTCAACTGAAGGTAAATCACATGGATTTTCCTTGAATTTAGGCAAAGGGAATTGGTCGGGTCTTTTTGGAGTTAACCCTCCGCTAAGTCCTCATTTCCTAAGGTTAATATTTTGACTAATCCTCTTAAGGGAGAATTTGGTATTGTTATCCCATACCTGATTGTGGATCACACTATGTCTATCATGGCATCTACTTTGGTAGGAAAATTTATGGGTCCCAAACCGAATATAGATTTAGTTAGACCCTTCACAGATAAAAAATGGAGGCTCAAAGGCCAAGTCAACATTGCAAAAAATTTATCCTTCAAACTTTAACCACTAATCAATAAACCTCATATTATTATGTCCCTACAAGATGCATGCCATGAAATACTAATAATGATTTAACTATCTGTCGGTGTCTGCAGAATTCTTTATCTCTCCTTCATCTTGATTGATCAGGATTGTATGAAGATATTCTTCATTAGTTTCTCTTCAGCATCCTCTTTCTATTCACTCCCCTTAATCCCCTTTTTATGCATTGCAAAAAATAATTAAGCTTGTCTCTTATATAGACATGATATTCATTGTTTCTTGATTCTTGATTCTTGGCATGAAAAACAATCCAGCCAATTTGATTTAAAACATAACTCCTAATTTATCTCATAGTTATATTCTTGCCAATTGTACAAATCTTCTTTAAATCAATCACCTAACTCTGGTCGAATAAAACAAAGAAAACAACCAGTTAAGTCTATCTTTAGCTCTTGCCAGCTAGATATTTTTTCATTTTATGAACTCTCTGTTCCATCAGTCAACTCTGCAGTTAGTCGTCGGTGACAACTAACAGTTCCGTCAATGTGACTCCAGCTAGCTTCAAGATCTCCATCTGTCGGGCATCATTGGATTTTTACTCATTGGGAAACTCTATTTTTAGCTCGTTAGGCATCTTGTGGTTTTTCTTTGTTGGGTAACACTATCTTCTGCTTGTTGGGTATCACTGTGACTTTTCTTCTTTTCCTTTACCGATGGTGTGCACTTCGTCGGTGTTGTCTGTCACTTAGTGAATACTTGACTTTTATGCATTGTTGAAAGCATAACCTTTGTTCCATTGATTCTTTGAAAACTTTGGCATTATGTACATGACTGTAGAGATGATATCAAGTTGACATCAATGACAATACAAACCATTAACTAATTTAATTCCTTGCATTATCTTCAACTTAACATTATCAAACATTCAATCAGTTACATGTCATCAATCTCTCCCTTTGGCATTGATGGCAACATACTATATTATCACACTATACTATTTCTAATACAATATGAAATACAACAGTTGAGATTCATCAAACTACCAATATTTTTGTTTGATAACCGATAAATGTCTTATCTCTGGTAAGCTTTGTTTTAGCTTAGATTTGATTCTTGCATCTTTTTGTCTTCTGATGTGTTGAGTCCTCTTCTTGTGTCAATTTCTCTCCTTTGACTGTTCTTCTCTTTTGTGATGTCTTTTTCTCTTGTCAGCGACTCTCCCTTTGTGTAATATTTTATACAACTTCTCTCTCCCTTAGGATATAATCTCTCCCTATTCGAGTAATTTGATAATGGATAACCTTTCTCTCTTTCCAGAAAGATGTGATAATATGAATAATCTCTCTCCCTTTGACAACAATGCCAAACAAATATTTTACAAATATACAGGAGAAGCAAATGATATCAATAATTTGATAAATTTGAAACTTACAACAGTGATACAGAGGCAATGGTCATAGGCTATAAATACTACAATACCATGTCATTGTAAACATTCAATAGGAGTAAATAATTGCATATCCCATATGAATTATTCATTGATAAATCATCATGTGGGTGTC
>MU224820.1:3366836-3381152 GCA_018584345.1 Thuja plicata
TGTAAGGAGATCATGGCTAAAACGGTTATGACAGATTCCTATGACACGTAAGAGCTATGTCAGGAAGATTCAATGATAGGTGAAGACATGTGGCAACTGATAAATTTGAGTACTGTACACTCTTCCCTCGGAGAATGGTAAAACCCTACTATGGTTATCTTTGGGAGTAGCCCTAAAAAGTAAAGCGCATGATATAAGCATTTTTTAGGGTTGCGAAGAGCAAGTGATGCGAGTGTATTGTTGGAATGTTTTATGCTTCCGTGATTTTTCTTCAAGGGTTTTGAAATATTCTGAAAGAACTTGCATTGCAAGTGTATTGTAAGCTGTAATAGTTTTGATCAATACATTGTGTAGGTTTTGGAGTGCTGGGGTTTTTTACCGAAAGGTTTTCCCCAGGGCATATCATTGTGTCATTCTCTATTTTCTGTATGCATGGTATGTGGTTGCAATATCTTTGTTAAATTAGTTAACGAATCTATAATTTTAAGGATTTAAAATAATTTGCACAATACTTTCCTATAGAGATTAGCGTAGGAAGCTATTTCCGCACCTGAGTTTCCTTACAGTTAAAGGTCTGCCCTGTTAAGAGCTTAAGATCATTACAATCTACCCTGTGAAAGTATTTTAAACTTACAATGAAGTAAGAACTCTGTTAGGAGATTTAAGAAAGGTCTGCTAGAACCACTTTGTTAAGAGATTTTCACTTGATACAATGATTAGAATGTCTCAAGTATTGATCCTTCGTTATGCACTCTGATGTTGATGACAGATCTCCTCTTTCCAGTACCTTCTATGATCTCATAATCTGATATAACTTTACTTTGTTGTTCATTGTGTTCTTTCTCTGCTTGATCTCTACTTCTTAACAAAATATAATCTATCCTCTATGCATTTCACTTCAAAAATGTAGTTGCCACACACCATACTCACTTTTTAAAATAGGGTTTAGAAGCAATCTAATATACTTGTTCAAATCTGATAGCAAGATCTAGATCAACAATCAAGATCTGATATCCATACCTTGATGGTAAAACAATTAATGCTTACAATGAGTCATGCATAGGATAAAACAATTAATTGCATAACTAACTTCGTATAATAATATTAAATGCATACATTAGTCAGCCCAAAAATCTTATATAAGTCGGCTGGATCACTTATCCTTGAAGTTTGTATCATTCCAGACATGTATACATAAAAACTATTCTGCTTGGCACTTGACTGTCTGTCGCTCGGCACTTAACATCCCTGTATCCTTCTCAGCTCAGAAATGTAACTTGGCTCAGCAATGTAACTAGGCAAACTTGAAAACTGCTCGGTAATGTTGCTCGGCCTTGCATAGTTTTAGCTCAGCCACAGTGATAGCCAACTAAAACTGCCTAGGTGAATGACTAAGTGTTGGTCACTAATAATCAACAGATCTTAGAGATTAACAGATATCATAAGGCTGATATCATTAAATAAACCATAGATGATTTAGAGATCTTCATGGTTGATATTATGTAATGTAATATTTGTAGACATGCCATGATATATCATGTCTATATGATAAGTATTGCATGTGTGATACTAGTGCACATATCATACAAGAGATATTTGAGTAATTGGTGAATATCATGGACTTGATATTTGGAGACCATTACTTTGAGTAATTGGTGAGTATCATGGACTTTATACTTGGAGACCATTACTCATGATAATCATTCTGAACAATTGGTGAATACCTTGTGAGTTGGTATTTGGAGACCATTGTTCTTATTTTTTGGTGAGTATCATGGAATTGATACTTGGAGACCATTACTCGTTATATCAATAAAATGATATAAGTCTAAAATGATTATCTATACTCACATATTACATTGAGGTAAAATATTTATCATACAAGACATCTTGAGTACTTGATGAATATCATGGACTTGATATTTGAAGACCATTACTCTGAGTACTTGGTGAGTATCATGGATTTGATACTTGGAGACCATTACTTGTGATAATCATTTTTTAGCACTTGGTGAATATCTTGTGAGTTGATATTTGGAGACCATTGCTCTGAGTACTTGGTGAGTATCATGGATTTGATACTTGAAGACCATTGCTTGTGATATTAATAAAATGATATAAATTCTAAATGATTATCTATACTCACATATTACATTAAGGTAATATATTTATTATCCCTAGCTAAGAGGGAGTGTTAATGAATATAGCATCTATCGGATAAAATTATAAATAATATATTATAGCTAAGAGGGAGTGTTACTGATTATAACAGTTTTGTGTAGCTATGGTGAGGGTCATAAGTGTTGACAAGGAAGACCTCTACACATTTTGTTTGATTATCCTCCCTAGCTAAGAGGGGGTGTTAATGTTTGTAGCTTCCGTCGTATAATCATTTAGAATATATAGATATTGATTAACAATATATATATATATATTATGAAAACTTATATTATTCTAATATATATGATTGATTAATGAAACATTATAATGAATAGACATGTCCCATGAAGGTACATGTCTCTCCTAGCCTCTTTCTCAATATAAATGAAAGAGAGATTGTTTCATTTGAAAAACACATAACACATACAACATAGAGTGCTATTACATTTGCAACTATCCTAAAACATAACATGTACAAAGTGAAGAAGATAAGAGTCTTGAGAGAGATTATGAGGAGAGTAAGAGAGGTCGTTGAATACCATGTCAATGTAGTTTGATTTCTTTATTCCAATTTGAAAGAATTTGAAAATAGAGTCTCTATTTTGTAATGTATCGTAATTTTGATTTTTGAGAGTTTGAATACCTAAGGGGAGTACCTTTGTTAGTAGCTCTCATTTTGCTTGCAAATCAGAAACATTTTCTTGCTCTTGAGAATGGATGGATGAGTACAAAAACCATTTATTTGATATTATAATAATAGAAAATAGGTTAATTGGATGCAAACAAATGGTGTTTAAGTGCAAATGACTATCACATCCAAATAATTTTTAGGTATTTTGATTTGTAAAACACGCGAGACAACTAATTGCATGCATGAATTGATTGGTTGTATGCATAAGTTAACTAGTTGCACAAAAGGGTTATCTGATTCCATGAATGAGTTTATAGACTGCACGAACTTGTTCCATAATTTCAAGGGAGTACCTAATTAAATTGGGAGAATATTAATATTTGTATTATTTATTTATAGATAATTAATAAATAGTACATGAAAATGAACTTTTAATCATTTATGAGAAATTGATGGGATTTAGATTTTTTATGATTATGGATATTAGGTTGAAAATAATTTTATTTGAATAGATTAGGAAAAATTAGATCAATTTATTAAATAATAATGAATGATTAAGATTAATAAAAACATGAAGAAAAAAAATTTGAATTAGTGATACAATTGTGATATAGGGGTATTATCACATTGTCTCTTCATATAGCCAATACTACACTAAAACTATAAAACATGATCATCAAATGATTTTAGTAATCACAACAAGCTTGAATTGGATTTATTCATATACTTAGAAGAGTATAATGATTATAAACCCAAATATGAGCATTGTAAGCCCTCACAACAAACACTTCCATTGGTTTGGCAAGAACTAATCTCCTTCTATGGTCTGTACCAAACTTTGGAGCCCCTCAATACATCACATTTTCTTCATTTTGTACTTCTGAATGTAGATTTATGAGATTTTTCCAACTTCTATACTTGTGAAACTGAACAAAAATTAATATGGAAGTTGAAAGACCCACCAAGAATTGATAATTAAAGAAACTAATTAGCATAGTTATATTTTTCCTTTTCTTCATCACTTGCACTTTCGATGAGCTCTTCTTCACTCTTTTCATGTTTTCAAATTATACAAAAAATGATTAATGTTAATGCAATTAGTGTCATTATACATCTAGTTAGGATATCTCCATTCTAGGAAAGACCTATTCACACTTAGCTTAGGTTTACTCAGGTTTTTTCATGTTTTTTTCTCACCTCATGTGGTTGAGATATTTTTCTCAACTCATATGGTTGAGATATGTGTCCTCATCACTTGATACACCTAGTGCATTTATGTTTGACACTTTTTCACACACTTGTCAAGTGAGATCAAAAGGTTTGCACCTTTAAAGGGGGTAGTCAGAGTTTCACTCCTGCCTTATCACCTCCTCATCCTTGCCTATATATGCAAGGTTGATTATTGTATTATACACTCTTTATTTATATATGATAAACATACTATTGTGCTCATTTTTTTCACTTATGTAAGGTTATCAATTTCTGTCTTTTGGTGTTAGCTATTTTCCAACATGATATCAAAGCCTTGAGAGCATGCTCTTTATCATTTAGTGTTTTTGGCACATAGCCCTATCATTGAATCATTGTTGGAAAAAAAAGGATGATTCCACTAGATCTAGAAGCATCAAGAAGTTAAAAATACCTTTTGTTTTCTCAAGATTGGAATTTTATTTTTATTTTTTTCATTTTTTTAATTTCTAACACACATACGTAAAAGTTGAGATAAAAAAAACAATTTTCTTTTTAGTTGGGGGTTTTTTTTCCCTCTTCCCATCTGACATTGTTGGTAGATATTTTTTAATTTTTATTTAATTTTTTCTATAGTATTTTGTGACCAATCTTTCCTCTTTGGTGGCAAATTAGTGTTGTTGCAAAAATTTGTGGCCTCTTCATTGGCCTATTGGAGGTTTTTTGATAGCTGGACTTTAGTGGTTTGAGATTATCATACTTCTGTAACAAATTGTGCATTTTTGTATCACACCTTGGATATTTTGATTTCATGTTGATTATTGTTGTTGGCAAAAGCATTTTTGTTGCATTCCAACCCCCTCACACTACCAGATACATCATTTAGAGTACTCTTTTGTACATGCAAAGGATACCTCCATTGGAGTTTTGACCTTTCTTATAATTTATCAATTGTGTGGCATTTGTCTAAGGGTACATAACCTTTTTATTTCCTCTTTGCATATTCTCATTGACCATTTTTTCATACAATGAGGACACAGTTGTTATTTTTGGGTATACTAGTTTGTGATGAATCTAGTTTTCTTGGTTGTTTTGCTAGTTGGAACCAAAGGAGGCAAGGGTGATGTTCCATTATTATTTTTTATTCATCTAAGCACGCCTGTAATACCCACCCCTTAATTTTCTTTTTTGTTTTAGTTGTCAAACTCTTTTAGACCCTTTCATGTAGGCATTGGTTATTTCAGTTGGTTTTGAGGATATTCATGTATTAATTTTCATTATATTATTGATCCATTGCTTAGTTGTGTTATATATTGTATTTACATGTGATTTATGGTTATTTCATGATGGTTATGTATATGTTATGATGTCATTTTGATTATGGTTTTCTAATAATACTGACCCTATATCTGTATGCACATGGATTGTTGGTATGTTTTTCATTACTGTTTGGTGTGTTTGGTATGGTATGGGACAAATTTGTAGTTACTTGCTTCTGCAAGATCCACATGATAAACTGGCCTCAACCATTGTTTGTTATATTATATGTATGCACATATTAGTCTTTTTGATGACACGTTTGCATGTACTGAGCTATGTCTTCCCTAAATTGGCAGGAGTGAGCAAGCCCTATCACAATGTCTCAATGGTAAGAGAGGGGAGATAATATTCAGGCCTAAATCCCTACCCTAAACCTTATTTTTTCCTAGAAGTGGACAAGAATCTGACTAACTATCCTATATGAATCTGTTAAGTGACGTGGATTCATTGGCCTTTCTGTGTGTGTTTGTGTGTCTTTTTCAATTGTTTTTCTGTTTCAATGGTTTTTCTGTTTAGATGGTTTTCAGTTGGATTAATGATGCTTTTGACTTGTTTTATTTAATGAATATTTATGGTAAATATTGATGTTAATAGTTGCACCTTTGATAAGGTTAAAACATTGATTTTTTTTTTATCGGTAATATTGTATTATATTGATATTTGAAAAATAACGGTTACATAATTTCCATGCATGGCTTCAAAATGGCATACATTTCCAATTTTTGAGCCCAAATAATAGTATGCATTACAAAATTCCCCTAGCTATACTATTGGAGCCCATATTCATCAAATACTATACATCAAAATACAAAAAACCCCCACCCATAGGTTTAACTAAACCAGGTCGTTGCCTCCTCCTTCATGAAGTTCTAAAAGCCACCGCTCCCATCCACCATGATAGCACCCTACACCCGGACCATGCCATCTTCACTCAGCTCATGCCCTAACTCTCAGGCTCTGTACTCTTCTTTGGTCACCTTCCCACCATGTTTTTCTTTGAGTTGCCTCTACACCTAAGGTCTACAATCCTCCCACACCTCTGTCATGGAATTAATTGGGGTACACTTGTATCTTCTCCCCCCAAGCCCTTCCCCACCTTGCACTTCCAAATTTTTCTTTTCTAACACAGCCTTCAGTGCATTCTACCCATCGAGTGCTTGTACAAGGTGGACATCCTTAGGTCAAGCCGATGACCAGACCACTAGAGGTTGGAGCTCACAGCGCCCATGGCCTATCATACAAATAGGGTCGCTTCCCTTGTGCAGACCCACACCCACCACTATCTTATGCAGCGCCTCTATCCACTTGATGGCCATACATTGCTTGACCACCACTTGCACTGCGTCTTTGGACTCTGCCAACATGAGAGCCAGTGCCACAAACAGTGAGGACACATCAAGATTTGTTCGGGGTCTCCACCAAGTTTGCGGAAAGTGCTCCCCAAAAATGTCACAAATCACTGTCCAAAAATCATGCCCGTCCTCTGTAAAAATTTTGCCTAGCCTTTTCACTGTGATTGGCCCCACAAAGGCTTGAATTTGTCCCGAAGTCCCCAAAGAGAAATTTGCCTCCATCTTTCTCTAGCTCTGCAGTTTTTATTATGGATGCTCTATTCTTCTTTCTGCCTTGACTTCAGCTTTTTAAAAGGGTTTTCGAAGCCTCTCGAAGCCATCATTCCAAATCCATCATGCTAACATTACTCCCTCTACCAACTCATTACTTCACCTTGTACCTCTGCATCCTTCACTTACCACAAAATCCACTAATTTCAAGATTTAGTCATCGCCTCCCAATCATGAGAAAAAAGGCTCTATGTCACTTCATCCTCCATCATTTAGGTAGTAACACCACATTCCCTCCAACTTTGAGATCACATTCTCAATGTTGAAAAACTCCCAATTATTGTGTATAGTCTATGGTCTCCAATCTTTCATCAAAGAAGTCCTCTAGGGGTTAGGCCTCAAATATTTTAACAATTTGAAGTTGTTTAATAGGGACCCATCAGCACCCACATTTGACAATATATCTACCATGGCATTAGTTGCTCGTTGCACATTTGAGATTTTAAAATCCTCAAACTCACCAACCAGAGCTTGTATCCTCTTTATGTGTTTGTTCAGGTACCACGTATCCATTTGACCCTTTGCAATCCCATTCACAATGAGGAGAAAATCCCCTTCAAGATGGATTCGCCTTAATCCTAATTTCCCCTCCATCAAGGTGGCCCCTATAACTGCCAAACATTATGCCTCATTATTTGTCCCATCTTTCAGTCTTTTAGCACCAAGTGCCAAGATATCTCCCTTCTCATCCCGGGAAATATAGCCTACCCCTGAGACTCCTGGATTACCATGAGACGCGTCATCAAAGTTGATTTTAACCCATCCATGAGATGGGGGTTTCCAAATGCATGGTATGGTACTCTTCTTCCCTACCAAAGGTTGAACCCTTCCATTCCCATTAATGGGTCTATACTTCACCATCGGTCATTTTCTTTGAATCAGAAGGTCTACCCAATTGAAATTTTTCTTCAAGGCATCTGTCTGGGAGGCCGAGTTAGACACCAATTCTGAAATAACAACTTCCATTTTTTCTAGAAATTGGGAAAGTGGGGTGATTTTTCTGTTGAATATTATTTTATTTCATTCATTCCAGATTAGCCAAATTGTGCTTGAAGGGAGGACATGCCATATGGCATCTAAGGTTGGCAGTCCCTTAGGATTTGGCCATGAATCGATCCAATCTCTGAGCTTAAATGTCTTTGGTCCCTGCCAATCCAGTTTTTGCAATCTGAAGCTCCATGCCTCCTGTGAGTATTCACAATTTAGGAAGATATGATCCACTGTTTCCTCTGCCTTGTTACATAAAACACATCTAAACAGCCCAGCAAATCCTAGGTTCATCAACTTGTCTCTTGTGATGGATCTCCCATTGCTAGCTAGCCAATCAAAGGTTGTTGCCTTGGGAAAGCAAGCTTTCCTCCAACAAATCTTTCTTTCCCACTCCACTTTACTGAATGCACTATCCAATAATGAGTATCCAATCTTTACTAAATACTAGCCACTTTTGGCACCTGTCTAGATAACCTCATCTTCCTCCATTGACCCAATGATGACTCTACTACATAGGATCTCCTTTAAGATTTCTTGGTGTTGTACCAACAGCCCAAGCTCATCACATCCTTCCATTTCACTTCCTTCCCAATTACCAAGGAAGACAAATCAAAAAATATCACTTACCTTGGTTCTCCACCATCATTCTATGGCTGCGATGATTTTCTCTGGTATGCCTTGATCCAGTCTTGGCTAGCCATCCCAAGAGTCCTACCAGAATAGAGCTTTCCACCATTGTCGATCTACCATGACAAGTGATTGGTGGTTACTGGTCTGCATCTTAGCAAGAAATTCCACAGTGCTGACCCTCTAGGAAGGTTCTCGATCGTGAGGATCCTCTCTCTGTCTGCATTTTCCAAGTATTTTTCTCTAAGTATCTTCACCCATATTTTCTTTGATTTACTATACATCTGCCAAATTAGCTTAGCACCCATTGCCTTATTCATAATCTTCCAATTTTTCATGCCTATCCCCCCACCACCTTTAACTTGGCACAATTTTTCCCATGCCATGAGCGGGATTTTATCCTGATCTTGTGCCCCATTCCACATAAATTTACGCATCTTTTGTTGTATACTTTTAAGAATTTGAGTTGGGATTTTAAAACATGCCATGGAATAGATAAGCATGGTTGAGACAACTATTTTGAGGATCAAAATACAACCTGCCAATGTTAGCCATCTACTTTTCCACCCATCCATTCTAGCAGAGCACCCGTCCAACAGATCCTTCCATAAATCATCTTTGTCTATACCAGAAAAAAGAGGGGTCCCAAGGAATTTACCAGGAAGTTGACCCAATCAAATTCCAAAGACTTGAACAATGTCCATTTGTGATCCTCTCTCCGTGCCAAAGAATAAAGCCTTAGATTTTTGCTCGTTTATAGTTTGACCAGAGGCTGTGCTATATGTGTCCAGTACCTTTTTCATCACCCATGCTTCCTGCATTGAAGCCACCCCAAAAAGGCAGGTGTCATCCGCAAACTGTGAGTGAGTTGTCACTTTGAAACCTCTGGCAATCTCAATCCCTTTCCAACTACCTTGGATTTTCCACCTAGAGATTGCCCTGCCCAACACTTCAGCCAAGAGAATAAACAAAAATGGCGAGATGGGGTCTCCTTATCTAAGACCTTATGAGGTCTCAAAGAAGCTCTGGTGGCTTCAATTGATCAAGATAGATGTTCTATATGACCCGATCATACCCCCAACCCATCGAAACCATTTCTCATCAAAATTGAATTTCCTGAGAATCTCAATTAGGAACCCTCGATCCACTCTATTGTAAGCCTTCCTGATGTATAGTTTGAGAAAATTGTGCCACTTTTTTCTCACTCTGGCCATGTGGGTGGCTTTTTGAGCTATGATTATGTCGTCAACAATGTTCCTGTCAGGTGTGAAACCACTTTGTTCCCAGGAAATGAGTTTATCCAGGACTGTTTTCAAACTATTTGTTGCCACTTTGGAGATGATTTTGTAGATCATGTTGCAAAGGGAGATAGGGTGGAACTCCTCAAAATGGTTTGGTTTCACTTTCTTTGGAATAAGCACCACCAAAGTGTTATTGAAGTCTTTAAAGATAAAGCCCTTAGCCTGAGATTCATCCACCACTCCCAGCAAGTCTGATCCTACCAAGTACTAGAATTTTTGATAAAAGAAAGTTTGGAATCCATCTGGCCCCGAGACCTTATCCCACCCCCCATACTGAAAATAGCCACCTTAAGTTCTTCTCAGGTCACTGGGGCCGTGAGCATACAATTATCTGCCTAATTTACACTTGTTGGGATTAATTGAAGCAATTCCCTTTGTGCTTCGACATCATTGGTTCCATCCTGGCTCCACAAGTTAGAGAATAATTCAATGGCCTCCTTGTTGATCACCTCCATCTCCTCCAAGAGGGATCTATCATCCAGCTTGATTGAAAATATCCTATTAACACTGTGCTTAACTTTAATTGAGTTGTGAAAGAATTGTATATTTCTGTCCCCCTCTCTCAACCAGCTTTCTCTCTATTTCTGTCACCAAAAGACTTCCTCATGTTGCAAAACTTCACTATACCTGCTTAGTAAGTCTTTTTCTATCAAGAAATCCACCTCATCCATACCCTCATTCTTTACCTTATAATTTAGAGCCTCTAGCTACCCTTCCAATCTCAGTTTTTCTTCAAAAATGTTACCAAAATGAGTTATGTTCCAAGTCTTCAACCTCTGCTTAATGAAGATTAGTTTCCTAAAGAATTGGAATGCCAAATTCCCCTCCTCCCTAGGGGCCATCATCCACCATTGGGAGACCATTTCCTAAAAACCAAGTTCTCTCAGCTACATTTTCTCTGGCTTAAAGGGGAACCGTGGAGGCACTCCGTCTTTGAAAATTGATAGTGCCACCGGAAAGTGGTCTGATCCCGACAAGCCAAGAACTTGGGCCTCAAAAATAACTGGAAGAGTGTTCCAGCTTCAAGATAGAAAAAACCTATCCAGCTTCTCTACAATGTTGGAGAAACCCTGCTGCCTATTTGTCCAGGTGAAGTTTCCTCCTCTCGCTGTCACTTCCCAAAGCCCATTATTTACTACAAATTTCTGGAAGTTTGTCTGGACCCTTGTTAGCCGCCCTCTTCCACCCCATTTATCAGAATGAACTAAGGTGGAATTGAAATCCCCAACTATAATGGTTTCTTTCTGTCCAAGCCCATCCAAATCTTGGGAAATTTCATCCCAGACTACCCTCTTATCCTCTATTTTAACAGGACCATAAACATTAATCAGAAAAATTGAAACATTAACCATTAAGGAGCTCACCTTTGCCAATTGCCAGAACCTTGAATTGGATATTGCTTCCACCTTAGCCAAATGAGGGTCCTAGATGATACCTAAGCCACCCAAGGCACCCACTGCATCAACAAAAAAACTAGACCACTTCTGTCTAACTTCAAAAACCTTCACTGCACTACAAACATCCAACTTTATTTCTTGGATGCAAACTATGTCGGGCTTCGCCTGATCAAGACCCCTTTTGATCAGGTGTCTCTTATTAGGGGCATTGCAGCCCCTAACATTCCATGTTAGGATCTTCATGTCTGTCCATAAGGGAACAAGTCCCTTCTGGAATGAAACTTGGTTTGGCCCTTCGTATTGCCCGCATCTTCTAAGAGTTGTTGTGCAGATTTTCTCCCTCTTGATTTATGGCTTCCCAAGTTGGCTTTAGCCATTTGGGATTTGGATTGCTTGATCATGTTCTATTCCACAATGCCAACATCCTCAAGCAAGCCCAAGGGGTCCCCATCTTGGTCCTCCATGTCCCCTGACTTCATCACCGTTGTTGAACTATCTGAGCATGGTTTCACAGGAGACATGTGAATGTCCTTGTAGTTTCCAAAGTTTTCTCTACGAGTACTATCCTGCCAAAGATTGACCCCTTCCACTCCTACTTGAAGCATAGGTTTAGCTTCCTAGGATTTTTTCATGAGGTTATCTTCCAAACCTGCTCCTATTTCCCCCATGGCACCAGTTACTTCCGTCACCAATTCCAGCTCCTTCTGCGATAGGATTCAAACCACATCTACATTCGGCATGGGTTCCAATGTGTGGGTTCCTATGGAATTTGCAGGTATCCTAGAAGCATCACTCCTAAGCTCTTTAGGATTCCCTTCTAGCAACAATTCTAACCCTAGTGCTATGGGTTCTGCATATTTTGGTACTAACCATGCCAGAATCTCTTCCAGTCCATTGAATTCCTTGCTTTTCCATTTTTGGTTTGCTACACATTCATCTGCATTGTGTCTCCATTCCCGACACTATTTACATTTTTCCAAAATCTCTTCCACCTCTATTTCCTACCACCAATAACCTTCAGCAGTATGAAATTCCACGGCGTGTGGTAGCAACGGGTGGGTTTTCCAAAGGATGCATATCCTAGCATACATGCAAAAAATTTGTTTGTCTACCGCTTTGTTTGCTTTAATAAACTTCCCCAGGTGATTGCCCACCATTTTGAAAAACTCTGCCTGCAGTACTCATGGGGAAGATTGTATAACCTGATCCAGATTGGTACCTCCTCGATTGAGGCCTTCTTTGGGTTGAAATTGGGGTTCCAGTCCTTAATGTAGAAACCTATCCCACCCATCATATAGGGCCCATTGAACATGATTCTGGTCTTTTCTGTCTCCAAACCCACGATTTAAGAAGAAACCATTAGGCAGGGTTTTAACTTCAAAATGGGCACCCCATTCCTTATTAACCTAGTTTCTAATCTTTGGGTAGGTCGGCCAACCCCCACCCCATTTCATGAAAAAAGCCTTCAATTTTAACATTTGGACTGAGCTCTTCCATGATTTTGAATCTATGCGTACATTTATTGTAAAATTGTCTATGGTTTTCAGCACCTCCTTTGTCAATGATAGGCCACTCACATCCACTTTTTGTTTCCACACTTTATCCACTGGTTGTTTAAACCCTTCTCTCTGGCCAGAGTAAGTTTTTGATGTACCCTACTTGGTTTGTTGTGGGCCCTGATTTGACCATTCTGGCCTGGTCCTATCAGGTACACACCATCCTACACCCCCATGCTTGGCCAGTGGGAACCACAAGTGTCTGGGTCCGCACCTGTCAACTCCATTTCCCTAGAAACCCTCATTCCTGCCTCGACCGCTGAGCCCATCCTTTCTTCACCGATCCATTTCCAGCATTTTTTAAAAATTGAACCTTGGTTGTTACAACATTGATATATTAAATATATGGCTATTTAATAATTAAATATTATTTAAATGCCTATATTTAATTAATTGACTTAATTATTAAAAGTCTTAACTTAATAATTGAGATTTAATAGATATTAAATCCAATAATTGGAATTAATTGTGCAAATTGTATTATTAAGTAATACTTTAAGTTGCATGATTAATTGATTTAATTTAATTGAAATATTCTCATGCATTTTCAATTATGACTTTGTTTTTATATTATAAAGTTGAGTTGTGCATCGCTTTAAGTGAAATTGAAAGTAAAGCATTTCTTTTAATTTTTATTAATAATTAATATTCCTTTAGGGTTTCATTTTTTGGAAACCTAATTGCCTAGTTTTCTATATCTCTAAATTCAAAGCCATTTTGGAGGTTGTTTAATCAGGGAGAAGGAGAATTCAGGTGATTGGAGATTTGTTGAAATCTTAGGAGTATTTTGGATTCTTGATTGCTTTAGATTTGAATTAGATCCTCTCATCAGTTGTTAAGGTAGGATCTTGATCTTGATAATTCTAGCTTCCATATCCCTGTCTTCTATACATTTGGAATGCTTGGATCTTGTGTTTGAATCTTCCTTGGTTGTTATTATGTATTTTTATTTCTTAAATTGGAAGAATAGGGTGTTGGATCATTTCTGTGGTTTTTTCTTCATGATTGCATGTCATTTCTGTGTTTTGGGCTTAAGGGTTTCATTTAATTGCTTTGGTTTTAATATGGGTATAAGGGTTTTCATTTGGTATGATCTAGTTTTTAAAACTATCCTTAGAGTTTCAGATCCGTGAATGAGGTTTTCCTTTGTGTGAAATTTTGATATTGTTTCCAAAAATGGTTGATAGCCTTCGGATCTGTAAATCCCTTACCTTGGAAAGAAGAAATTTCACCTTTACCAGGTTCCTGTCCCAAACCCCAGATCTAGATCTGCATGGAAACAAAACAATAGAGTTAATTGCATGCTTTAAAAAAAAAAAAAACTCTCTTTAGAGTAGATTAATATTAAATTTATTGTTCTTTCCCTTGTTTGCATCAATTTCATGGTTTATTAAAAACTTGCCTTATTCCTTATTAGGAGCTAATGGTCTCTTTCTTTAAAAAACATATATCTTGGTTAAATAATACATCCTTGGTTAAAAGAAAATAGAATCAGAATTCTTGTTTTATATATATATATATATA
>MU224820.1:3396915-3426568 GCA_018584345.1 Thuja plicata
TTTATTTGTAATTTCTTTTATTCCTAGATTCCTCCTTAAGAGGAATTAGCACAAGTGGCACACACATTATGAATGTGGCTCACATGCACATGGGAGTTACATTTCGACTCCTTCTTCCATCTCTACTTAAGAGATGTTTCTCCTCATTTCTGGTTGGTTCAAGCACTAGTAGCATTACTTCGTCACTTTAAGTGACTCATTTTGTATGAGATTGGCTCTCAATCTCTCTCTCTCTCTTTAGGCTTTTCATGCCTCATTTATAATTCACAAGGGGTTTTCTTTGCTTTCCCCTTTCAAATTATTGTCTCCTCCTTGCTTATTTTGGTGTTTGCTCCTAGTTCTTGTGCTAATTCATGGTAAATTCCCTACTCCTCGCTCTTGAGATAAACAATTTCCTGCAATTCTATACTTTGTTCTTACTTATTTTAACAATTTCCATTCCTTTTCCTCTTCAAAAATTCTCCAGCACTATTTGGCAAGTAGGGCCTTATTAGAATTTCTTGTGCTTCTTATTCCAAGCCCTCCAAACTTCTTTGGTTTGGAAACCACATCCCAGGCCGTAAGGCTAAACCTTTTCTTCTCTTCAACACCAGACCAAAGGAATCTTTTCTAGATTTTTTCAATCAAATCATCATACTTCTGAGGAATTTTGAAGAGACTAAGAGAATAAACTGGAAGGTTTTGAAGGGTAGATTTCAGAAGTTGAACTTTACCAGCTTGGCTCAAAGTAGCTCCTTTCTAGCCAGCCAGTTTATTGTGAGATCTATCTAGAATTCCATTCCAGAAAGACTCATTTGGTTTCATAGATAAGCGAAGGCCCAAGTAAGAGGTAGGGAATATCCCTACCTTACATCCAAGAATTGCAGAAATTTTCCTTTGTCTTTCTTCTAGAGTATTACTAAAGAATAAGAAACTTTTCTCCCAGTTTATAGATTTCCCAAAAGCATTAGTATAAATATTTAGAGCCTTTTTCATATTCCTAGCTTCTTTCACAGAGGCTTCCCCCGCCATGATGGTGTCATCAACAAATTGTTCATGTGAGAACTTCTGCAATGCAGAGGAAGGTTGGAGACCATAAATCTAACCAGTTAACACCAAGCTATTGATGTATCTCCCAAGACTTACTACCATAATTGCAAAAAGGATGGGGGATATAGGGTCTCCTTTCCATAGACCTCTAGAAGGGTGAAAAAAATTAGATGATCCTCCATTAACCAGAATAGAGGAGGTCAAAGTGGAAACCAACTGCATTATGAGTCTGACCACATCCTTATCAAAGCCAAAAGTCCTTAAGATATAAGAAAGAAAATACCAGTCCACTCTATCATAAGCTTTCGACAGGTCTAGTTTCATTAGGAACCCTTGTTTTTTGGAAGCTTGAAGGGAATGAATATTCTCATAAACAACTATTATAGAATCCAGAATTTGTCTTCCCAGAACAAAACCATTTTTCTAGGGAGAGATCAGATTAGGCAGGAAGCTTAGAATTCTAGAGGTAAGAACCTTAGAAATGATATTGTACAAAGAATTACATAGGCTTATAATTCTAAAGCCATCAACAGTATTAGCTCCAGGTTTTTTAGGTATGAGGGCTATAAAAGTGGAGTTTAATTCCTTAAGGATAGATTTAGTTCCAAAGAAATCCTTAATAGAAGAACAAACATTTTTACTATAATGCTCCAAAAATGATGGAAGAAAAACATCTGGAACCTATCTGGACCTGGGGATTTTTCTCCTTCAAAGGAAAAAATAGCCTTCTTTATTTCAATATCTGAAGGAATGTCTTTAAGAAAAGCATTAGAAAGATGATCCAATTTGCTAGGAATTGAAGCAAGTAATTTTCCTTGATCTTCCATATTAAGGTTTTGTCCTTAGATAACAGAGTAGCAAAGTACCCCAACATTTCTTCCCTTATTTCCTCTTCTTTAGAAATGATACTCTTGTTGGGATTAATGAGAAGTAGTACTGAGAGGGGAGGGGTGAATCAGTACCTCTAAAACTTTTAACACCTTTCACAATCCATCATTAGTAATCATACATTAGTGCATTACCGACCATTACTATTGTTCTTTCTTATGCATGTATTGTTCATTCATAATCTTTAATGGTTTGCAACATTCATAGAAACATTCATGAAAGTAATAAACACATAACACAAGATATGGTATTGCAAAAAACTCATGTTATGAAGTAAAAACTATGGTGGGGATGGCACCCACAAAACTTCACTATCTGCAGAATGGAAGGGAGCCGGTTAAGGCTTACAATTGATCACTTCTAATGATCTACCCTATTAGGATTATTAAGGTGGAGACCTGTTAAGATCTACTCTATTAAGAGCTTTAGCAACACTGATTTAAGTGTACACTCAGTTATGAGATTTGATATAGGACTATTAAATCCACCTTTCTTGAAAGGATTTCTTACACTTTGTTTCACTTGTTAGAATGATACCAAATTACAAACTGAACTGGTAAGTGCAATCTCCTATTGCTAATACAGATCCTATGTAGTTCACATATAAAATAATATCACCTTAACTGTGATTGAATATTACCTCTGATTATCGGTTTCCTCTGTTCTTGGTTCAGCTAACCAAATTATTCTTTTTCTGCTATGGTTCTTGAAACTCTCAATTCAGTCCATAGATGTGCTCATTTTGTTCTCCTCTCTCTTGCACACACATTCTAATGAATTATTACGTCATCTATTTATAGATGGATTGATTTCATCAAGTTGATGATAAAAACAATGTTAACTCTAAGATTAGGTTAACAACTTGCACCTAGATCTCCTAGTCTATGTGTTTTAAATCAGTTAGACTGATTAAAACACTTACATTATTGTTTCTTGTCCCTAAAGAAATGGATTTAAAAACAATTAAATATCCTATAAATAGAATACCCTTTCTTTATCTGACTTGGAAGTCAGATCCACTTTTTGCGGGCTGTAATTGACTTTTGGTTCTATCTTTCGATCATGCTTGACTGTCCTTTGGTTTTTCACTATCAGTTGCACTAAATTTGTTTCATTGGTCTGCACTGTAACGTGCATTTTATTTTCCTCTATCGGGTTCCTCTTTAACTCTTTGTATTGTGATTTTTAGTTTATACACTTCCTTGTGTCATCAGTTTTCTCTGTACTTAGTCATTTTCGGTGATCTGCCAATTTGATTTTCAATTTTCCCTTTACTGTCTTTCGGTGTAAGCTTTCCAAAAGTGTGTTTGAATAATAATGACAAATTAATGTCATCAATTTCCCCCTTTGACATTAGTATCAAAAAACTAATATGTGCAAAATACTAACAAAATGTTAAGTATATACAACATATATAATCCTTAGTCATTTAATGACTCCCCCTATGTATATGTCAGTATATCTATACATATGATATATTTTCCTTCTTCATATCACTCTCTTTTTATGAATATACATATACATGTCTACCTTTTGCCTGTTTTAACATTTTCAATGATATTTTGTACAAGTATCATTTCCCCCTTTATTTGATATTAAGGGAAAAGGTCAATTACCTTAGAGCTTATCAAAAATGTGTGAATGTGAAGACTTCATGTATTCCATCATTTTCTCCTATTGCTCCTTTAGGTTTTCTAGAGCCATTTTCTCAAGTGTTATCTTGGCATGCATGTCATAGATTTTGTCTGCCACAGACATCTCAGGAGTTGCTATCAGTTGCCTTGCAAAACTGATATGCTATTGTAGCAGTGTGAGATTTGGCAGAAGTTGAGCCTGTAGCTCAATTACTTCTTCTCTGAATCATGTCTCTGATTCCCACAACTCTTGCCTTAACTATTTTACTTCAATGATCTTCTCATAATGCAGTTTGACTACATTTTCTCCATTGGTTGTTAGGCTACTAGCACTGTTTGCTAGATCTGTATCCAACTTAGCTATGTTGTCACTATTTTCTTGAGTGAACTTTTCAATTATGCTTAGCTTTTGGATTAAGGTTATAGCTTTAGATATAATGGGATCTAATTCTGATATGAATTCTGACAGCTTTACCTTATTTTCTGCCACTTCTTGGCTGATGTTCTCTAGAATCTTTTGTTGGTACTTCATTTTTTCTCTCTCATCAATTGCTTTCTCAACATCAATGTTTTGAGTTGTGATGGCGTCGGTGAGGATAGCTAGTTGATCAATTATGGGATTGCTTTGATCAATATCAACATCGGGTACAATCTGGTGTAGAAAGTCCCGTGTTGTCTCTAGTACCATTGTTTCCTTATGTTGTTTCTTTAGCTTTTCTTGTAATGCCTTCCTTTGGCATATCTCTCCATATTCTTGTAGTGCATCCATGTCAAGTGTAGTGGGGTCACACTTTGGTATTTCAATGATTTTGTCAAGTGTAAACTCCAACTTGTTCTTCTTTGTCTTCTTCTTCTTCTTTTGTGACTCAGTGGAATGTAGCACCATTGCTAATTTTTTAGCCTTTTCAGTTGTGCTTGATGATGTGAATTTTTATGCATCTTTCTATTGCTTTGCATTAGTTTTAGCTCATCAGGTGTCTGCAGACGTCTCTACATTCACCTTAGCATCGTCGATAGCACCTTTGTCTATTTTCTCAGGAGTTCCATCTTTACATTTGTCTCCTTCATTTGAGTCCTTTGCATCATCTACCTTGGTGTTCTCATTCTTCTCTTGAGTATCCACATCTTTGTCCTTATCTCCTTCTGTAACCTTTCTAGTGTCAGTTACATTTTGAGTATCTTCGATGTTCTCCTAATCATCGGTGTTATCTTTATTTGCTTCTTCTCCTCCATCCTTTGGAGTTTCCTTGTCAGGTGATTTACTTGAATCTTGCATGATATTGATAGCTTGTATCAATATTGGTAGTTTTCCTGGAATGTTCACCTGTGCTTCATCATTTGTTTTGTCTTGTTCATCAATTATATCTTTTACAATAGTGACATCTTCATCCTTATTGATTTCTTTACCTGGGTGATCAGTAATGTTGATGATATTGGTGTTTACAATGTTGTCATTTGTGGTATCATCCCATGTTTCATCTACCACATATGCATCTTTGTTCCCTATTGTATCATCTTCCTCTTTATCCAGCTTAATGGATGTATCATCTTTGTTTTCCTTATCAACATCTTGTTGTTGAAGGTCTTTGTCGAGGCTTTCTTTCTCAACTGGCATATTCATGATCTTTCACCATTTATTGTGACTATCCTTTTCAAGTTCAATCAGCTTTCCTTCAAGATATTTGTATGCCTGTAGCTTTGGTGATAATTGTTTCTTGTTTTTCTCCATTATTTCATGTATTTCTACCTTTGTTGATTCAGGCAGCATTAGAGAGATAAGTACTCTCTCTCTCTGATTTCTTTCTCATTTGCCAAAGCAAATGACCAATGGGCGGATAATCTATCCAATATTTCCCGTGGTACATAACTTCCTTCAAAGTGTATGGGTACATATTTGAAGTTATACATCTTAGCTATCATGGCTTCTTCAATTTTATTTTGATCTTCCTGATTTCTTTTCCCCCATTTTCTAATATGTGGATCAGTAATAGATTCAGAATTTGCAATGTAAACACAAATGTCATCAATGGTGTCAAGTTCCTTTACCTTGACATTTTCTACCTCTAAGGCTTCATATTGCTTGGTATCCTCTATATCCTCTCAGGTTCTTATGAATTTTCTACCCTTCTTATTTTTTCCTCTCTTCGGTGCAAGTGCTTTTCTCTTATACGTCCTGAATTTTCCTTTCTTAAGAGGTGAAGGAGTAGAATCTTTGGACATTTGGCTTCTGGCCCTTGAAGCAGCTATATTTCTTGGTCTCTTTGATGGTGGAGGAGGTGGTGAGTCTGACTCGCTTTCCTCTGAGTCAATCTTTTCTTCATCTTTACCAACAGACACATGTTCTTCAGTTTCCTCCTCTTGTTCTATTTCTTCATCTTTCTCAGCTTCTTCCTCTTCTGCAGATAGAATCTTTTTGAGATTCTTTACCATTGTGTCCTTCTTTTTCACTAACTTTTTACTACTAGGCCTGATTTAATTCTTGTCTTGGCTTCTTCATATGTGCCAAACCTTGGTTGCTTTTTGTCTAATGGCTCATTTATTAAGGCATCGATTGCCTTTGTTTCAAGACCAATGTTGATCTCATATTCCAGTGGTTGCAACCATGCAGTTCTTGCTACTACAGGTTTGATGTAAGTATGATCTATGTCAACCATGAAGCATATCTCATCCTTAAATTGTTTGATGAGTTTCTCGGGGATTCTTATCCTCTTTTGTATTTGGTCTTTGAATACATTGAAGTATTCATCCATGAAAGTTTCAAAATTATCTCCTAGAGCATCTATGTGCTCATTGATTTGTATGGTTACTGGCTTGGTGCTATCCCATTTTACATCTCCAACAGATGGGAACTTTTCTTGAAAATAAAAGAAAATACACATGATTAATGAGCCAAACTTACAGGTGTTTGACTTTGCATTCCTGATTGTCTTGAAATTTTCTTTCAACTGATTCAGGAGTAGCTCAAACAAGTCTAATTATGTACCTTTCTTCATGATTTTGTAAGTTGTATCCACAACACCTGATGAAATATTGTTTAATCTACTAGCCTGGAAGAATTTGTAACCCAGTACACATGCACCAAACTTAATTTTTTCATTGGCTATGGTTGTCACTTTCAGTCTACGCCCATCCCATTTGGCTCCAGTCATCTTTTTAGTCTCTACCTTTGGTGGATGCTTGAGCACCTTTACTTTATCAGTTATGGGGTAACTGGTGACCGCATGGATGACATCTCGGGTGATTTCCTTTGGTTCATCTAACCATAACTTTTTATTGTGCATTATTCTTAGCACTAACTGAATCCAATCAATTTTGAAGACCTTCAAAAACTTTAGGGCATTGGTAAGCCCTTTTACCTCAATGTGTTTGTGTTCATCCTTAAGTGTTTTATCTTCATTACAAAGCTTCTGGTAAGATTCTTCCATCTCTGTCATTCCAATCTCTACAATCTTGTAGTGTATGAAGGATCAAACGTCCTCAACCAGCAAAACCCTAGCTGGTATGCGTGAGAACGCACCAGCGTCATCGGGTTGTGAGGCAACCTCTAGATGAATCTTATATTTGGGTTCCTCACATGCATTATTTTTTATGAGTTTGAATTCATCCTTCTTATCCTTCTTAGCTTTTATGGATCACAATATTGATGCCATTTTCAGAAATTAGGGCTTATGTGTAAATGTGTAAAGAATAGAGTTATCAGTCTGTAGAACTTACTGTTGTGTTTGCATAGATCTCTGAACTATTTTGGAGTGCTTGGTGGTCGATTCATGATCGCTCGGAAACTTGGTTTCTTTCTGCTCAAAATCGCCTTTGCTCACTCTACTCTAGGTGTCATGACAAATGAGTCACTGCAATGCCCTATTTATAGCCATTGCCCTAAAAAGCATGTAATAAATGCTCACCAACTCATTGATTTTTAAAGACTGAGTTCGTCGGTGAAGACTTTATCACCATTGGTGATGCTTATTAATGTTTCTGAATAGTCAAAGTTGACTTAGCCTTTATTGATAGGTTTTGGTAACAGACAATTATTTCATGTGCTTGTTTACCAATACATCACGGTCAATACTAACACTTTTTTCTTGTAACTGACATTTCTCGGTAAGTGTAGACAATCTTTCCTTTCAGTGTATACCGATGGGTTTCGGTATATATATGTCCGAAGACTTAGTTTACATATTTTTCAACAAGTATAACCATGATGCATCTTTCTTATGCTAATTTGGAATTATTTCATCATATTATGGAACTGATGTAAAGTAACAGCTTAGTGTTAATGCAGTTCCATACTTACTTGTTCTGCTTAGGTGGGGTTGGTGATGTAACTGGATTCATTGGATGGGGTGTCACCATTTGTATTGCTCATTCCAACTTCATAATTGCTTGAAGATTTTCTCCACATCTTGTCTCTATCCCTTCGGATATCTTCAATGGTGTTTCTATTGGGATATGTGCTTGTCTCTATCATTCGGTCTCTGCAGTCCTTTTTGAGATGACCAACTTTGTGATAGTGTAAGCATGCCATTCAGGGGTTAGTCCAGCCTCTAGACTTTCTTGTCCATAGTCTCATACAATTTGTAGAAATGTGACCATACCTTCCACATGTTGTACAATTTGTCCAAGTATTGTAGTCCCATACATACTGATTACCAAAATGCTTCAGTTGATATGGATGTTTTGACCTTTAGGCTTCCATGCTTGCCTTTTCTTTTTCCAGCATTCAAGACTTGTGTGTCCATTCATCTTGCATGTAGAATGGTATTTGTCCATGTAGGTTTGCTTTCTTGGCTGTTCTATCTTAGACTTATATTCATAAGCCTTATGTCCTTTCTTGTTACATTTATAACAGAATCCTGTGAATGAAGGTGTAGATTTAGGAATACCTTTCATTTTGCCTCTGCACATATTTGTTGTGTGACCTTGCTTTCCACAGTGTTTGCATGTAAGATTTCTTGGTCTTGGATTTCAAACATTCTTTGGATTGGATTGATTTGATGATTCTCCATTTTTGGTAAAGCCTAAACTGTTTTTGTTGTTGACTCTTTTTTGTCCTTCCAGAAAATCATCCATTCTTTTATTGCTCTCTTCAGCCTTTTTGATAACTTCATTATGTTGTTTCTGAATTCTAACCTCATGATTTAGTTTTTAATTTTTTTCTCTTAGTTCATTGATAATCTATATTCTTTCAATGAGTTCAACATTCATTCTGTTTGCTTCTTGACTCATGAGAATGATTTGATTTTTGAGCTCATGGTGATGCTCTGCATGTCTTTGAATTTCTAACTCCTTTTCTTGCAGTTTCTCTATAATCTTCCTCCTATCATCAGTAGCTAGTGTTCTTTTTGTTACATCTTGTCTAGCACAACTCATCACATCAATCATTCTAACCATCTGGGTCTCTTGACCAATTTGCAACATCTTTATTTGCTCTATCAGATGTTGATTGATCTCCTTTAGATTTGTGACATTCTCTTCTGATGTATCTGATGTTTTGCTTGCATTTGATCCTGAAGACTCAAAGAAGTCTGGAATCTCTTCTTATTGATAATCTTTTTCATTACTTCGAGTTGTCATTCCTTTCCTCTCATCCAACAACTCTCTCATCTTGATTCTAGCTTCTTTATACTATTCATAGAACATCTGTATTTCAAGCTTTTTATTCTCAATATTCTTATCAAGTTTGTACTTCTCCATTGTATGATATTTTCTCTTAAGCCTTTAAGATTTCACAAGAAGAGACTTAGCTCTAATACCAATTTTTGGGATTAATGAGAAGTAGTACTGAGAGGGAAGGGGTGAATCAGTACCTCTAAAACTTTGAACACCTTTCTCAATCCATCATTAGTAATCATACATTAGTGCATTACCGACCATTACTGTTGTTCTTTCTTATGCATGTATTGTTCATTCATAATCTTTAATGGTTTGCAACATTCATAGAAACATTCATGAAATTAATAAACACATAACACAAGATATGGTATCACAGAAAACTTCTGTTAGGAAGTAAAAACTACAGTGGGGATGGCACCCACAAAACTTCACTATCTGTAGAATGGAAGGGAGCCGGTTAAGGCTTACAATTGATCACTTCTGATGATCTACCCTGTTAGGAGTATTAAGGTGGAGACCTATTAAGATCTACTCTGTTAAGAGCTTTAGCAACACTAATTTAAGTGTGCACTCAGTTATGAGATTTGATATAGGACTGTTAAATCCACCTTTCTAGAAAGGATTTCTTACAATTTGCTTCACTTGTTAGAATGATAGAAAATTACAAATTGACCCAGTAAGTGCAATCTACTATTGCTGATACAGATCCTATGTAGTTCACATACAAAATAATATCACCTTAACTTGATTGAATATTACCTTTGATTATCAGGTTCCTCTGTTCTTGGTTTAGCTAACCAAATTCTTCTTTTTCTGCTATGGTTCTTGAAACTCTCAATTCAATCCATAGATGTGCTTGTTTTGTTCTCCTCTCTCTTACACACACACATTATAATGAATGATTACATCATCTATTTATAGATGGATTGATTTCATCTAGTTGATGATAAAAATAATGTTAACTCTAAGATTAGGTTTACAACTTGCACCTAGATCTCCTAGTCTATGTGCTTTAAATTAGTTAGACTGGTTAAAACACTTACATTACTATTTCTTGTCCCTAAAGAAATGGATTTAAAAAAAATTAAATATCCTATAAATATAATACCCTTTCTTTATCTGACATGGAAGTCAGATCCACTTTTTGCGAGCTACAACTGACTTTCAGTTCTGTCTTTCGGTCATGCTTGACTGTCCTTCGGTTTTTCACTATCGATTGCACTGAATCTGTTTCATTGGTTTGCATTGTAACTTGCATTTTGGGTTCCTCTGCCAGGTTCCTCTTTAGCTCTTTGTATTGTGATTTTCAGTTTATACACTTCCTTTTGTCATCGGTTTTCTCTGTACTATTCATTTTTGGTAATCCGCCAATCTGATTTTCGGTTTGCCCTTTACTGTCTTTCAGTGTAAGCTTTCCGAAAGTTTTGTTTGAATACTAATGAAAAACTAATGTCATCAACTCTAGTGGTAGAAAGGGAATTAATCATGTTTATAGCCTTGTGTTTAAGAGCAGTAAGATGAAAAAATCTAGTGTTCTTATCTCCTGATTTCAACCAATGAGATCTGGATCTCTGCCTCCAGAAAGTCTCCTCCTTGGCTATAATGTTGTGGAGGTCCACAAGAATATGATTCTCTTGGGATTTCAAACTTTCAGTCAAGCCATTCTTTGAATTTCCTCCTAGATATCTTTCAATTCCATTTGGATTTTATTTTTCGACTGAAAAATATCCCCATAAACATTCTTTCTCCAATGTTTAACATTAAATTTAACATTAGCCAATTTATTAACCACTTTGAACATAGAAAAACATTCCACCTTTATGTACCACCACTCCCTAATTTTACTCTCCAAATCAGGATGGTCAAGCCACATCTTCTCAAATCTAAAAGGTGCATTTATTTTGCCAGAGAAAGGACTAACATAGAAAGATATAGGAAAATGGTCTAACCCAATTCTGGATAGGGAAGTGAGAGCACAGGAATGCTTAGTATACTAGTCTGGGGTGATAAGCACTCTATCAAGCTTGACTTGGATAATTTTAGCTCCAAACCTACGGTTTGACAATGTATATTTTATACCTTCTAGTTCAATGTCCAACAAGCCTTCATTTATTATAAAATCCATCAAATCTACCCTGCTTTCCACTTGGGTCATGTTCCCTCCCAATTTATCTTCTTGCTTCAAAGGGGTGTTGAAATCCCCCATAATAATACAATTGTTCTCAGTGCAGGTTTCCCTAAATTCATGCAGCTTCTTCCAAAGCTTTGATCTTCCAAATTTTGTATTAGGAGCATAAACATGAATAAGAATCCATGAAAATTGTCCTTTAGACTCCAAACTTTGACTGTAAGAAATTTTTTCTCTTCTTTTAGAAGCTGGAAATTGAAACAAGTTTGATTCCAAAAAATAGCCAACCCCCCAGAAGCCCCTTCAGAACTACTTCCATAAGTGCTTCCATTTTTATTCAGTTTCAGTTTCTCTATTTTTTCTTTTATCATCTTAGTTTCTTGAATCATAAGAATGTCTGGTTTAGAGTCTCTAACTAAATTCCTTACTACATCTTTCTTATGAGGACCATTGAGTCCTCGAATGTTCCAAGAAATAATCTTCATTTAAGGATTAGAGAACAAACCTGATGGATGGTGAGATGCTTACCATCTGCAATGTTCTATTTTGCTTCCTCTTCCCTTTGGGTTTTCTTAGATTTCCTTCCTTTATCTTTTCTTGGAGTTCCAGTATCAAATTTTTGTTGGCCTCTTGTTAGAACTCTTGGTTTTTGAATCCCATTCTTTTTTGTAAACTTCAATTTGAAGTTCCCCATTAAAGCACTCTCAGGTTTGTTCCCTGAGTTTTTATTCAATTCATTAGCAAGATGGTCTCCTTGGGGGATCTAAAACCTTTCTTTCCTAATCCTTTATTTGAATCTCCCACCATTGTCCAAGAGTTTTCCTTATCCTCTGAATCTATTGCTTTCTTATTTTCTAATTTTTCCAAAGGTTTAATCTATTTTAGGTTGAAGGGAGAATCCATATTGTTTCCTCTCATTAGGTCATTCTTAATTTCCTGTCTTTCCTCTAAACTCTGGGTTAAGACATTTTCTATCCCTATTAGGGAGTCTTCTTCTCCAGAGTCCCTTCCTTTTTATTCTCCTTTGGGAGAAGCCAAAATTTCTTCCACCCTTGGGTCCTTCAGTGACATTTCTCCTATGAGAGATTCCACTCTTTCTTCTATAGAGGTTTGAAAACTAATGAGCTCATTTACCCTTCCTTTTGGTTCTTGCTTTTCTGATTCTTGTTCTATTCTTGTTTGGGTTTACCCTTTTTTCTCCTTATGATGAACCTTATTATTCTCTTCAGAGATACCCATAGCCTTTTGATCCCTATTTTCATCAAAGAGTATAGAGAAGAAAGTAGTTTCCTCTATTTTTTTTCACTCCATTCTCTAACCTTTATTTTGTTCCTGGACCTTCTTTTTTTCCTTTTGAGGTTTTTGGGGGCATTTTTTTGCCCAGTGACCAAATTTCTTACATGTGAAACATGCAAAAGGCAAAGATTCATATTCAACCTCTTGCTTCCAAGACCCCAGCTTCGATTTCAGAGTTATAACTTGTGGAAGATCCGCACTCTATTGTATGTTCACACAAATCCTAGCATAAACTTGTCTAGTCCTTGCTATTGTCATTGGGTCAATGGAAAGAAGATCCCCAAAAGCACTAGAAATAGCTATCAATATATCCTCATGCCAATATTCCAATGGCATTCCAGGAAGACGAACCCAAATAGGAGTAGTTGTAAAAAGACTGTCATTATAATCAAGGCTAGGCATCCATTTTTGTAGTGATAAGGAGGATTTACCCATCATCCAAGGACCACCACATAGTACTTTTGATAGATCTTCCCCGTTAGATAATTCAAATGATAAAAATCCTTTTGGCATTGCAGCAATGTCAACTTGGCCTTTAATCCTCCATTTCTTATCCGCAAAGGATCTGACTAAATCTATATTCAGTCTTGGACCCATAAATTTTCCAACCAAGGTAGAAGTCATGATAGACATGGTATGATCCATAATCAGGTCAGGGATAACAATGCCAAATTATCCCTTAAGTGGGTCAGCCAAAATATTAACCTTTGGAAATGAGGACTTTCTAGAGGGTTTAACTCCAAAAAGACCTGACCAATTCCCTTTACCTAGATTCGAGGAAAAGCCATATGAATTACCTTCAATTGATTTTGTTGACTCATCCCTGAGGTTAGAATTTTTAGGTTTTTCCACCTCTGGCCCCATGATAGGACCGTCATCCTTGCTGGACGATGCCAAGGTTGCCCCACCAGCTTTTTCCTCAGCATTTGATGAGGATCTTACAGCAGAATCTGCTTCCATTGTCATAGATCCCGTTGCAAATACTTCATCTCACAGCTTCCCTCCCATGTTAAAATTCAAAATACCGTCTCCCACTCTTTCCCCTCCTCCCTCCCGCTCTCGTTCCATCTCATCTTCAAGATGAGAAAGGGATATAATATTATTATTATTATTATTTTAATTAATAGTAATTATTAATAAAGATATTAATTATATTATTATTATTTTAATTATTATTAATTATTAATTAAGATTAATTATTAATATATAACATTATTATTATTATTAATTCTAGGTTGTTAATTGTATTAATGAAGTTTGTATTATTAATGTCCTTGGATAAAGAATTGTAACGTTGTTAAAAAAAACAAAGTCATTTACATAGAGTTTCTTTTAACTCGTTTAAATTATGTAATCTTGAAATGATCTATTTTGAATGCTTATTTCGGAAGCTTTTATTGTTATGTGGATGTTTTCAATAACTCTCATTCATATTTCTACATGAATTTCTTTTACATGCAATTCTCTTAGACAATTGATTGTTCCTAATCAAAGTGTGACTTTTAGGATGATATATGTATGTCATTGCATTCCTTGTGGATTATTTGTTATTGTATCTGGGTGACTATTAAAATAGATTGTGTGTTTCTCTCTTTTATGAAACTGTAATGTTTCAGGTATCTGTTGGGATCAGTTGACTCTTAGGAGGTAAAAGAAAAGGTTTTGAGTTTTCTTTATTCTTTATGGGTCTTGGGTGCTTCAATGTATGCGATATTGATTTTGGTCTCAATTCTTTATACCCAACCTAGTTTGTCTAAGCTTGTCTTATATGATCTTGTGAGAGTACTTTAAGTTGTTATGATTAATTGAGAACTAGTGTATTCATGTATGGGCAGGAAGCAGTGTTGAGATTTATGATATACCTTCATGATATTGTTATGAGCCTAGGTAGGTTAATTGAGTGCATAGAGGGGAAGTGGCTTGCAGTGGAGGCTAGGGCCCTAAGTGGCTACTAGGGTAACTCATTGGCAAGTTACTTAATAAGTGAAAACATGAAACATTAAAGGGGTTTTAAAATGAACTAATAAGATGTCTAAGTCTCTACCCATGTCTTGAGTGTTATTACAAGATAGGATGGGAGTTAGGATCCTTATAATCATGAAAGGATTACTGAGCCACATAGAGTCACTTGGGGGCCAGGGTCTAGGGAGGACTACTAGGGTAACTCAAGGGTAGAATTATGTGATGACACTTCCCTGTATATAGCTTAGGTTATCCTATTTGTGCTAGGTGCCTTTGGTATTGTGTAGATTCCTTATTGTGATGCAGAGAGCTTCTAGGATCTTCCTATGATTCTCTATATGATGTCTTGTGTACCTTTGTTGTTTCATTCTTATTGTATACCCATGTGAGTGGGCCTGATATTATCTCCTTAGCACGGTGGGAGTGGAACTTTGGTTCCATGAGGTCGGGTGGTAGTTATTCTTATTACCATTGAGATCTGATGTTCTTCTTAATGCTTGGATGATCCTTGTTGCAATTCTATCTTCTTATTATTTTGGAGACTTGTTCAGTTTCATGAGTTGTATACTTGTACCATTTTTGTATATTGGTTAACATCCTTTCAAAGGATGTATTGTATTGATATGTATCATACCCTGTGACTTGTGCAGTGGATGTTGATTCTTTTATGTACACCTTGGGTATCAGTTGTATATGTGATCTTATTATATGAGATGTATATTATTGGATTCAGTTGATATATCTTTTATGTTAGTTCTTTCTAGTTGTTCTTCGTAGATTATTTTTCTTAAGTAATTCTACGTCAAGGAACCCTTGAGATTTGTAACCTCTGTTAAGTTGTATATATGTGTATGTCTTGTATCTCATTGTGTTTCTTTCACATTGTTATCATTATTGTTTGTAAACATTTTTTAAAAAAATAGTTAACTTAGTTGCATGTTTAGGTTAGTTCTCCTAGGTTCCATGGTGGGGCATTATAGCACCACAATGCAAAAAATAATTCCCCATGCCCATGTTGTTAATACATGTACTTGAGTATTATTCTAGCACATAGATTTTATTTTCTTGGAGGTGCATCTACAAGATTATTGAAGTTTCTAGCTTAAAAGATATATTTTTGAGCTCTTAGTGGAGTAATTCCTTGGTCACCATGATTGTTTATAGAAACAATTGTTGTCTTTCATTGGTGAGATTTGTCACAACCAAAGTGACAATTTATTAAGGGGGTGGTCAATATTGGTGGAGTGTAATGATTACCAATGCCATACTTTCCAAGATGGGAAGGGAGTAGGAGTGCTTAGATTGGAAACCTTGATTTATGCACCAACTCCTTGCAATATACCTACCAATACTTTGAGGATCATCTTTGTACAAGGGGAATCACTGCTATCCGACCTTATTTTTCTATGTTTATCTCACTCTCTTTACCATTACCATTATTGCTTGCAAGTATTTTAAATTGTAGATTTTGTCGAGCATAGAACTCTAGAAAAAGGTTGGGATGTATCATAAAAGGTATGTTAGAAGCTAGTTTAGATCAATAATTTATATATAACAAATGATAGCACATAGCTTACACTATTCTTTGGGAATCACATACATTAGCTTGATTAGTTGGCCACGTTTCACCATTATTGCACGATTTGCACAACACATATCATAATCCAAACAACTTTCTACACACTTGCATAGCATATGGGGCAAGTCATGGCCTTTTCCTACATATGAAATTTTCAACTAAGTCATGTTATAAAAACTATGTCAGAATCTAGAGTTGGCTCATTCATTAGTTCCATCAATTCTTTCATCAAGGCATTGATATTATCTTTTCAGATCCACCTCATTGGGATGCACATCTACTTGATATTTCTTGTATTTTTGTAGAATCTCACCTTACTTATTTAGGTTACACTATTGAGGATATTCATCTTCTTTTTTATGTTAGCTTCAATAAAGTTGCATCACATTGCTATTTTTGGATCCTATTCTTATCTCACTTACATCATCTTCTATCATGACATATTTTTCAAATATTGATGACCATTTGTTACCTCATAGCATTGGTTTGGAGTTTCTTAAGCATCCATCATGAGAATTACTTAAATCTTTGGATTACATGCATAATTTAGAGCTATTAATAGTACTCACTACATTTTTGTATTAGTAATGGAGTTCATTTTGCACATATTTTTGGTGATGTTTTTTCCAAGGGGAGATATGTTGTTTAGCGTTCATTGATCACCTTTAACATACAGTGTTGAGCATCGATATAATGATAGAAATAGACCATAAAAGGGTAAATACCCATGTGAAACATAAAGTGATACTATGCATCATCTATGCCTCCTTAGCCTCAAATTTCTCTCCACCTACTATGCTTGAGATGGGAATGAGGTGCAAACACTTTTTTTTCCTAGCCACAGAGTGGTTGTTAGAATAACTGAGAGGGGGGGTGAATCAGTGGCCTTAAAAATTAATTCCAAAATCCAACCAAAAAACTTATCTTCAAATATAATACCCTCTAGTTATCTTTCATTCCATCAAGATGTATGCCATAAACAACTTTAACAAATATAAGCTGCTCAATAAGATATATTGTTTATCTTTTCTAGACTTTACCGAATAGAAGTAAATAAACTTAGTGTTAACCGACCAATCCAATTTCAATAATGTGTAAAGAAAAATATCAATGCAATGAAACATATACACATTTGACACATAGATTTAAATGTGGAAACCATGCTAAGGGAAAAAACACCTGGGACCGGTAACCCAAAATATATTCACTCTTCTAAAGTGAGCTCGGTGAAGAACCAACCCTGTTAAAGGTTACAATACACACTGTTAAGTGTGACCTTGTTAGAGGATTTAAAACTAATAGTTTGTCTTTTGACCTAGCACTCACTATACTATCAACAAGAAAACCTTTTGATACTCTTGAGTATCTCAATACAATAAGGACTGTTAAATCCCACTCAGTTAAGAGATTTTCTAAATCAGTGGTTAAACTGATATAGTAAATGATTTGTTCAAAATACAACTTTAACTTGCAGATATTCAGATCTATTATTAGTCTAATAATACCTCTTTTATCAATGTTCACTTCAGTTCCTTTTATCCCTTTCTTTGTTCTGCTCGGTAAATTCTATGTCCTCTGTTTCTCGGTGTCTGCAGAATTCCTTAGCTCTATTCTTCTTCTTATATAATCAGATATGCATGAAGAATTATATCTTCACCTGAATTATACTCAGTGTTCCTCACTTCATAATGAATTTCTTGTCTCTTTATATAGACATGATCAGCCTCTCAATCTCCTTATTTTTGTCATAGATCACTTCTTGATCCGTAAAAATTGCCATGCTTGCTTTATCCCGTAAAGCTTTGCTTTAGTTTTATTCTGCAAATCTCTCCATGATAGTTGTAAATAAAACACGCTTTAAGTATATTTCATTCTTTATTTTAGTTGATCATTAAATACATCAATCAATCAGTCAATCTCTAAATATAGCTCTTGTCAACTAATCAGTTTTGTCATTCTTTAACTTCAGCTCATTTCGGTCATCAACTCTAGTTAGCTTGGTCATTGGCTTTGGTTATGCTCAATAAATAGATCTTTCTTGGTAACACTTTCTCGATTACTGTGATGCTTGATATACACTGTGAACTACTCAGCATTCACTATTCGTCGATGTTTACTATCACTCCGTGTATACATAACTTTTATGTTTTACTGATCACACAAACTTTGTCTTTTTAGCTCTTCAAGGTTATGACCAATATATGTATGAATAATCATACCATATCAAGTTGACATCAATGACAATACAATACATTAACTAATTTAATTTCTTGCATTCACTTTTGCATCTCAGTGATCATCAACTTATCATCTTCAAACATTCAATCAGTTATAGTTCATCAATCTCTCCCTTTGGCATTGATGGCAACATACTATGAAATATGTAGTATAAGATATGCCATAACATAACAAACTTATTTTTCTATATCCAATTCAAATATCTAAATCTCAGTAAGCTCTTCTAGCTTAGATTTGATTTTGTTGTGTCATCTCCCTTTCTTCATTCCCTTCAATGGATAGGTGTAGCAGTTTTGTCTTCTGATTTCTTGTAGAATATTTTCTCCCTTTTCTAGATAGATATGTAGTGTTAACTTTCTCTAGTTCTCTTCCTTTGATGGATGGTTACTTCATTGAATATGTCTCTCCCTTTGGATGTTCTTCTTCCTAATATATATTTCATTGAATCTTCATCTCCCTTTGACAACAATGCCAAAAAAAAAAAAATTACGGCTCTGTAGTAGCCAACAATATTTTTCTCCCTTTTGAAGCTTTATGTCCCTTTAGTGGACTGATATGTCATTGTAGTCCATATCTCATCTTGCATCAACATGAATAATCTTCTGATAATGTGTAGGTTGATGCAGCCTCCAAGTCAGCTTAGTGACCAGTAGACAAGGGTTGAACCCCTAGTCTATTCCTCAAGTACTCATGTGTATCTTTTGGCAATGGTTTTGTGAAGATGTTTGCTAGTTTTTCTTTGGATTGTACATATTCCAGTATCACCTATTTCTCTTGTACTTATTCCCTTATGTAATGATACTTAATAGCTATTTACTTTGTATTAAAATGCATCACAAGGTTCTTTGAAATGTTGATAGCACTAGTATTATCACAATAGATAATTACTGGGTCAATAATTTCTTCATTCATACCTTTCAACAATTGTTTAATCCATGCAATGTTAGAGAAATTTGCAGCAAAAACTACATATTCTACTTCTGCATTTGATTAAGATATGCATCCTTTCTTTTTACTTATTCATGTGACAAGTCCGTCACCCATAAAGAATGCTCCTCATGTAGTGCTCTTTTTTTCATCTATGTTTCCAGCCCAATCAACATCAGTATAAACTTGTAGCTCAAATTTGCCTTCTTTATTGTACCACAAACCATACTCTTCAGTATTCTTCAGATACCTCAAAATTGTTTAACAACAGTCATGTGTGATTCCTTAGGATTTGTAGAGAATCTTGCAAATATACCAACTGCATGTGCTATATCAGGTCTAGTGTGTACAACATACATTATTTTTTCAATCATAGATCTATATAAGGTTTGATTTACCTTAGTTTTCTTGTCTTCCTTTGTCAATTTGCATCCAGCCACCATAGGTGTTCCAACTGGCTTAGTGTCCTCCATCTTGAATATATTCAGAACTTTTTTGATGTTTTTGGATTGTGTGATGTAGATTCCTTCATCTTGTTGTAGAATTTGTATACCAAGAAAAAATTTGATCTCTCCAAACATTCACATTTCAAATTCTTTTCTCATTTCATCAGCAAATGATTTGCATAGCATATCATTGCCTCCAAATATTATATCATCAACAAATATCTCAAAAATCAAAGTCTTATAATTAGTATCTTCTTCCAAATACATATTACTATTGTCACTTGTTCTAATAAATCCAATGCTAATGAGATAAGAGTGAATTCTTTCATACCATTCTCTCGGTACTTGTTTTAATCCATACAAGGCTTTGTGTATTTTACAAACCATGTTTCTCTTGTTAGGATCAACAAACCCTTCAGGTTGTTCAATGTATACCTCCTCTTCTAGTATTCTATTCAGAAATGCAGATTTAACATCCATTTGGTATACTTTGAATCCTTTAAAAGTGACATAAGCAAGTAGAATTCTTACTCCTATTCTAGCAATGGGTGGGAAGGTTTCTCCATACTCAATACCTTCTTCTTGTGCATACCCTTTGCATACTAGTCTTGCTTTATTCCTTGTGACTTCTCCATTCTCGTTAAGTTTGTTTCTAAAAATCCATTTGGTGCCAATGATATTTTTGTCACTCGATCTAGGTACTAATGTCTATGTTTTATTCTTATCAGTCTGTTCAATCTCTTCATTCATTGCACTAACCCATTCATGATTCTCAAGTGCAACATTAATAGATTTAGGCTCAAATCACAAATCAAACATCTAGTGTTAAGAGACTTACTTCTTGTTCTCATTCCTGCTCTTTTGTCTTGGTGTCTTCTAACATATTTAGCAAGTATAGGTTCAGATCTATGTTCTTCATTTTGATCTTCATCGCTCAGTTCAACATTGTGAACATTTTCTTAATTCTCAGTGTGTGCAATATGTTGCTCGATTGCATTTATCTATCACTCGAGGAAGGTGTCAGGTTCTTCAATGTAGACCAATGTGTTGTAATTTTCAGGTTTATTTATGCTTTCCTCATCATTTTGTTAGAAGATTTGTTCACATTTATAAGCTTTTATTTTAGTAAAATATCCTACAAATATTCCTTTATCACTTTTAGAGTCAATTTTTCCATTTCTATCATCTTTCAGTATATAACATTGACTTCAAAAAATTCTAAAGTAACTTACATTTGGTGTGTATCCATACCATAGCTCATAAGGTGTCTTATTTGTGTCTTTCTTCAATTGAACTTGGTTCAGTGTATAGACAATGGTACTTATAGCTTCTCTCTAGAATGTTTGTGTGATGCCTTTTTCAATCATTAGTGTTCTAGCACAATCAACAATTGATCTATTCCTCCTTTCAACAATCCCATTTTGTTGTGGTGTTCTCAGTGTAGAAAATTATCTTGTAATCCCATGCTCATTACAAAAGTTAGTGAATTCATCAGAAATAAATTATCCTCCTCTATCTGATCTTAAACATTTCAATTCTTTTCCACTTTGTTTTTAAACTTTAGCTTTATACCATTTGAACATCTTAAATGCTTCAGATTTCTCTTTTAAGAACATGACAGTCATCATCCTAAAATAGTCATCAACAAATAGAATAAATAATCTATCACCATAATAGCTCTTTTTTCTCATTGGTCCACATAAGTCAGTGTGGAATAACTCTAGAATAACATTAGATATGTAGGTTTTTCTCTTGAAACTATACTTTGTCATTTTTCCTATTTGACAATTCTTGCACATAACATGGTCGGGCTTCGGTAAGCCTCTCACTTTTCTTTTCTTACTTATCTTAACCATGTTCTCAAAGTTCACATGACATAACCTTTTATGCCACAACCAAACGTCTTCATTTCTAGCCAATAAACAAGTGGTCTCAATATCATCAAGATAAAATAGATTACCTTTTTTTTGTTCACCATTACCGATCAACTTTCCTTTTCCATTATAGATCATTGCCTTTTTGTTCTCAAATGCAACTTGGTGTCATGTGTTGTTCAGTTGTGAAACACTCAATAAATTATAATTAAGTCCTTTCACCCAATATGAATTTTCACATCTGATCAGTTTATTCAACATGATGGTACCTTTTCCTTCAACTAGGCAAGGTGAGTCATTACCCATCCTAACTGATCCAACATTATAATATTCAAAAGTTTCAAAATTTTCTTTATATCCAGTCATGTGATGAGTACAACCACTATCAATAATCCAGGCATCATTTTTGCTAACTTTAGATATGATTTTTGTTTCAACATACCTTTCTTCTTTGTCTGAGTCATCCTTCATAGCAACAAATACTACCTCAACATCTTCATCAAAATTTTCAACTTTGTTCTCAACCAGGTAACAAGCCTTCTTACCTTTGTCCTTGTAATATTCATTATCTCTTCTGTCAAAGTGTCGGTTGCTTCTGTAGTATCGGTCATCACTTCTGTCATACTTCTTTTCATAAGATCTATCATTGTTTCTTTCATCCTTTCTCTTGTTAGGGCATCTAGCAGCAAAATGTCCAATTTTTTTGCAATTAAAATAGACCAATGGTAATTTACCTTTATATCTTCCTTTACCTCTATGCAATCTTCTAGCCATTAGTGCTTAAAGTTCATCAAGTTCTTGTTTATCACTATCACTGTCACTATCATTTCTCATAGTGTGTTTGTTACTAGCTTTACTTATTTTTGGACAAGGTTTGAATGCATACTCAATAGTTGATAAGACACTATTGTCATAGTTGTTTATCTCAAATGAAATAAGTCTACCAATCAAACTATCAAGAGTAACATTGTTATTTGATACTTCCCTCATTTCTTGAATTGCAGATACTCTAATTAGATAAATAGGCAGTAAGGTTCTCATAATTTTACTTACAACTGTTTCTTCCTCAAGTACTCCTCCTACTCCACGAATAGCATTAATGACTTCTTTTATTCTGATGTTGTACTGAGTGATGTTCTCTCCTTCTTTCATTCTCAGATCATCAAACTTTCCTCTTAGGCTCTCAGCACATTGGTGTCTCCTCCATGTACTAGCTTGAGTTTGTCCCACATTTTCTTTGCAAAGGTGCATGATTTCACATCTTCAAATTCAGCATCAGTTAGTGAAGAAGCAATTTATATCATCATAGAATTGTGTTCATGTTTCTCTCTTAATTGATCAATAGTTAGAGGTCCAGTAGGTGAAACATATTTAGTATCCAAGTATTGTGTGAGATCATTTCCAATACCTAATAGATGAACTCGTATCCTGCTTTTCCATGATGCAAAGTTGTCCTTGTTCAACTTAGCCACATCCCTTTTACTCATCTTGTGATCTTTAGCTTAAGTCTTTAAACTCTTCTTCCAAGCACCAAAGCTTTGATACCAATTGTTAGAATAACTGAGAGGGGGGGGTGAATCAGTGGCCTTAAAAATTAATTCCAAAATCCAACCAAAAACTTATTTTCAAATATAATACCCTCTATTTATCTTTCAGTCCATCAAGATGTATGCCATAAATAAATTTAACAAATAAAATTTGATTGGTAAGATATACTGTTTATCTTTTCTATACTTTATCGAATAGCAGTAAATAAAATTAGTGTTAACCGACCAATCCAATTTCAGTAATGTGTAAAGCAAAATATCAATGCAATGAAACATATACACATTTTACACATAGATTTAAATGTGGAAACCCTACTAAGGGAAAAACCACCTGGGACCGGTAACCCAAAATATACTCACTCTTCTAAAGTGAGCTCGGTGAAGAGCCAACCCTGTTAAAGGTTACAATACACATGTTTAAGTGTGACCTTGTTAGAGGATTTAAAACTATGTTGTCTTTTGACCTAGCACTCGCTATGTTGTCAACAAGAAAACATTTTGATACTCTTAAGTATCTCAATACAATAAGGAATGTTAAATCCCACTCGGTTAAGAGATTTTTCTAAATCAACGGTTAAACTGATACAGTAAATGATTTGTTCAAAATACAACTTTAACTTGCAGATATTCAGATCTATTGTTAGTCTAATAATACCTCTCTGATCAATGTTCACTTCAGTTCCTTTGCTCCCTTTCTTTGTTCTTCTTAGTGAATGCTTTGTCCTGTATTTGTCAGTGTCTGCAAAATTCCTTGGCCCTGTTCTTCAGCCTGTATGATCAAATTTGCTTGAAGATTCTATCTTCACCAGAATTATACTCAGCATTCCTTTCCTCATAATGAATTTCTTGTCTCTTTATATATACATGATTAGCCACTCAATCTCCTTATTTTTGTTTTAGATCACTTCTTGATCCGTAAAACTCACCATACTTGCCTTATCCCGTAAAGCTTTGCTTAAGTTTTATTCCGCAAGTCTCTCCATGATAGTTGTGAATAAAACACGCTTTAAATCTCTTTCATGCTCTATTTTAAGTGCTCATTGGAAATAAAGCAATCAATCAGTCAATCTCTAAATATAGCTCTTGTCAGCTAATCAGTTTTGTTGTTCTCTAACTTCAGTTCAGTTCGATCATCAGCTCCAGTTAGCTTAGTCATTGACTTCAGTTATGCTCGGTAAATAGCTCTTCCTCGATAACACTTGCTCAGTTACTGTGGTGCTTGGTATACACTTTGAACTGCTTGGCATTCACTATCCATCGGTGTGCACTGTCCATTATTGTTTACTATCACTCGGTGTATACAAAAATTTTATGTTTTACTGATCACACAAACTTTGTCTTTTCATCTCTTCAAGGTTATGACCAATATGTGTATGAATAATCATACCATATCAAGTTGACATCAATGAAAATACAATACATTAACTGATTTAATGTCTTGCATTCACTTTTGCATCTCAGTGATCATCAACTTATCATCTTCAAACATTCAATCAGTTATAGTTCATCAGTGGTTAGCTCACTCGATGCTCAACATGGAAGGTTGAACGTCGGACCTTGCATTGAAGAACCTAGTAAAGCAAAATTGGTAGGTCAAATGGAATCTACTATAAAAGTGTGACTAACTATAATATCAAACATAACAATAACTATAACAATGATGTATCCACATAGTGATATGGCATGGATAAATAACCATAAACATCAAATGGTCGATTACTTATCTTTTATTAAATTGCCTTATTTTAAGTAATAATTATACTAGCTATCTCTACAAATCGCACACACACATATTAAAATTGTAGAATGCTACACTAAAATAATAATTTCCTAAATTGATTCAAGCCTAAGTAAACAAATATTTTGAATGTTTTAATAAATTTTAGAAATGGGGCCGCAATAATGGTTTGTGAAAAGAAGAAACACAAATAGAAATTTTTGAGCTTGCGGATATATAAATCGACTTCCCCAAAATATGGAAGCATTTGAAATAGATAGTTTTCATGTTTATAAATGTCACATCCATAAGATTAGTTGTTTAATAGGGCACGAGTGATGTTTGACAAAAATTTATAAAGAAAAGTGCGATCAACAATTTTATACAAGACTTCCTATTTTTTCCCTCTTAATCATGCCAAAAGGGAATAGGGAGGAACGTCATATGGCACATTACCTTTTTTACAATAAGATTAAATAATAAATCATCACCACTCTCAAAATAGTGAAAATATGTCTAATAGGGCACTAAAATGCCAAGGCCAAAGATGTAGGAAAAAATCTACATGATTTTATAAATCTGTCCAAAAAAGAAAAACACCCAAAAAGGGGGCTTTGGAAGCATTATATAAATCTGTATGATGTTTGGATGTGAAGCCCAAGGGTCACATGACCATTCATTTTCCCTCATCTCTTTGTATTTGAAGAGATTTGTATAAATGAATGTGTGCAATCTATGTATGATGTGTATTATAGATTGGATTAATATAAGAATTCCCTTCTTGAGAGTGGATGTAGGAAATTGTTGAACCACTATAAATCTTGTGTTTTTATTGTTTTGTCTTATTTGTTTATGTTTTAAATTTATAATTGGTATCAGATCTTGGCGAGGTTGAGAAGAGATGGAAGAAAATGAAGTTGATTCTATCATCAATGAATTTCTTGGCAATTTAGAGAGTGATGTTGTGTAGGTGAAAGTTAAAAAGAAATGTTGTGTATGTTGGTGGGATAACTAGAAAAAAAGAGGAGGATTCGCTTGAAGAAGAGGAGGATGTTGGGTTTATTTATTTTCTCAGTATTGATGCAGCTATGACATATATTGACAAGAAGAGATGGCCTCATGAGACAATTTTTAGACTTATTATCCTCATGCAGAAGGCAGAGATAACTTCTTCTTATAAAAACAAAGAAGGTTTAGAGAATGTGTCGTTAGAGACCCAAGTTGAATCTGTTGTGGATTTTTCCTCCCAAGTTCAGAGGGTTGCCACTAGTTAAGACTAGGAAAATATTTTTCTACCTACAAACTTGACAAACATGGCATGGTGTTGGAGCCTCAAACTGAGGTGGAAGTTGATGTAGGATACATTAAATTGGAGTTTCCTTTTCCTGATTTCAATTTTGCACTAAAACATGAGGGTGGGCCTTCAAGGGGCTTGGATTTTGTTCATATTTCTCAAATTCAGTAGGTGGGTGTGGATTCGGGTGGTTTGGATTTTGTTGGTGCTTCATCAATTCAGCAACAATTGAATAGCAGTGAAGTTTTTTTTGTGTTTTTGAATTGGATGAGCCCAACCATGTGGATACCAGTTCTAGGAATTTGACTAATGAGATGCTTGCGAGACATGGTAGTGGTCATAGTTTTCACAATCATCATTTGAATAGTTTTGATCAGGATTTTGGTGATTTTGTGTCAGACAAGGCATCCATAGGGCCTTCTAGGAAATTTATCAATCTTCCTTAAGCCACTCAAGAAACTTATCAACAAGAACATGCTGCAATAACACCAATACAATCCTTTGCTCCATAGTTCCTTTTTCTGATTGAGTCTGGCAGTGGTGTGAAACCTATTACTAAAGTTGGAGTTGGTGAAATTATGGAAAAACTCCAGAGCAAGTCACTTTGCAAGCTTCTTCGGGTCCTAATGTGCATGGGCCTTCTCATATTGTAGCAGCTGGAACAACACTATTGTTAAGAAGGGAAGTGTGATTCCCATTGTGTCTAGGAATGGGGAAAATTGGCACGAGGTGCATTGTTAAGGCTAATATTTTTCCACATCTTCCTAACAAAGATATGCATCTATGATGTATCAATTACACCTTGTTGAACATGTTGAATAACTGAGAGGGGAGTGAATCAGTTATTCCCACACACTTTATAAAACTTTTTCTCTGTCAGTGAACAATTAAACAACAACAATAACAACTTCTGATGTATTGGTTAAGTACATTAAACATTCATAGTAGATATAAACATGAAAGTACAAAAACACTGACACAAAGAACACCAAGATTTACATGGAAACCCAAACTGGGAAAACCAAAAAGAAGTTAATTCTCATGAAATGAACACCTGTTAGGGTGACACCGGTTAAGGTGATTTTTACAAAGGCTCACCACTAGTTGTGCTCACTTCAAGTTGGCTCATTATCGATTGGGCTAACTACCCTTACAAATGAATAAGTCTCACTATCGATACAAATATGCTCACTACTAGAATATAAGAAAAGAGATTGAATCCACCACTGTGATTTTTGTTACTAGAACATTGTAACACACATGATCACCAACACACAAATCTCCTATAAATAGATTCACAATTACTTTGCATACAGGCATCACATATGCCACACAAACAACTAAATTCATCACTCTTCTTATACTTCTTGATGCCATCAACCATATCGGCCAAACAATTTGAAATAGGTCAGACCAAGTGGTAAGGAATGAGATGTGGACCACCTCGATTAACTAAACATGCCTCAAGTAAAAAAACATGCTACACCATCTCCAAATCCTTCAGTACCAACAAGTATGAAGAACTTATTGCACCATATGTTGCACACAGAATAGAACCACCACTAAAAAGGATAAGGATAAACATCTAAAGCACATCTCTCAGTGAACACTTCTACTGATACACCCAAGATATCGGTACACATCAACTGATATAGTCAAAACATGAATATGCATAGGATATGTTGACATCGATGAAAACCACTAATGACAACACCATGAGTAGCATCAACTTCACATTTTAACACACCTAAGGTGACTTTTAGAGGTGTTAAAAAGGCATTAATGGAGCAATTAGTGAAACAGTATTAGGAGACACATTTAGGAAGGAGATTTCCTGCATACGATGGTCGTAAGAGCATGTACACTACTAACACTTTGTCATTTGCATCTAAGGAGTTTAAAATTAATCTTATTGATGAGGAAGATGGTTTGGGAATGATTAAGAGCATTAGGTTTCTAAATGCTCTGTTAAGGATTGTAGAGAAGGGGAGCTTAGAAGCATGTGACTTTCTGATGAATGCATATAAGGGCCCTGGTGACATTATTTTTCCATTAGTACACTTAGTGAAAAACATTGACAGAGATCACCGGCAGACTAAAGCATTACTGCCAGACTACAAGCATCACTGGTAGACTCAAGCATTACCGGCAAATAGCAAGCATACCCAACAGAATAAAAAGGTCACAAGAAAAATGCTAAGTATAGAATTGACAAGCATCACCGGAAACCATAAGCATTACCGGTGACACAGTTTTGAGAACTAACCTAACAGGAATAGAAAAGGCATACCCAATGACAATTTCAAGAAAGGAACACCGACGACCAAGAAAATCGACCGTCATAACCGACAGTCAGTTAAAGAACCCGCAAATTGTGGATCTGATTTTTACACGACGGATAAAGCAATGTAATTCTATTTATAGAGTTTTTATTTGTTTTAAATCATAACGTGAGGGTCAAGAAAGCTTTATGTAAATCTTTTAATGCATCATAATTGATCTAAAACATATCTAACTAAAGATCAAGGTCAAGTTGTAAACCTTGGATCTAGAGTTAACTTGCGATGCATGATTAAAGAATTGAGCCTAATTTAGTATAAATAGATGTTCAAACTCAATTGTGAGATATGAATTTATTATTTTTGATAGCCGCCAAGAGAATCTAAGGAGTAGAAGGCAGAATTCATTCAAAGGTTAGAAACAGAATACATCAATTATCAAGAACACACAGAGGCTACTGATGAGCAGATAAAGGTATTATTCAATCATGGAAGGATGATTACTTATATGTAAGAATCTTTATAGGATCTGCTATCAGCAATTGAAGATTGCATATATCATCAAATCAAAGACTTATGTAGTTGCATTCTAACAAGTGCATCACATCTAAAATCCTTTTGTAGAAGGTGGAATTAACCGTTCTTTCCAAATCTCTTAACATAGTGCACACTTAACATTGTTGCTAAAGCTTCAAACGAAGTAGATCTTAAAAGGTCTCCACTGTAATAATCCTAACAGGATAGGTCATCAGAAGTGACCAATTGTAAGCCTTAATTGGCCCCTTCTTATCTGCAGATAGTGAAGTCTTGTGGGTAACAATCCCCACCGCAGTTTTTACTTCCTAACAGGAGTTTTCTGTGATATCATATCTTGTGTCATGTGTTATCTATTTTCATGAATGTTTCTGTTATCGTTACATACTAAAGAATTTATGATATGATTTCATATGCATAAAGAAAGATGAACAGTTAGATAAGATAATTTACAAACTGATGATTAAGGGTTAATGGGCTAACCAAGGAAAATTTTTAGAGGTACTGATTCACCCCTCCCCTCTCAGTACATCATCTCAACATAATTCCAACAATTGGTATCAGAGCTAAGTCTCTCTCTTGAAAATCTTAAAGACTTGAGAGAAAAGATCAGAGCAATGGACAAGTTCAGACTGGACATGACTATTGAGAATGAGCAGTTACAGATG
>MU224820.1:3441282-3457386 GCA_018584345.1 Thuja plicata
AACAATTTACATTTTATGTGTAATGGTTATATGTAGCTGATAGACATGAGTTTTATTATTTATTTGGAAGGTTATTAAGGTCTACTTGACAAGGATTATCACATATATATAAGGTCAAGTTTGGATTAAATAGGTGAGTAAAAATATATATGTTTTTTGATATGAAGAGTGAAGGTGAAATCAGATGGGATTCTGATTGAGGACAGAACATACAGAGCTGCATCAGAATATACAATCAGTGAGGATCAAGTAATTAAAGCTAGAGCAGATGTCTGAATAAGCAAAGATAGTTGCTTATCAAAATAGGTCAATCCATTGTTACTCTCTAAAAATTGTAGCAGTGATCAAAATCTCTTAACATAGTAGGCTTATCAGTCTTTTGTAAATCCTCTCACAAGGTGACATTTATGCATTGAAGTGTTTGAAGACCTCTAACAAGGCCACTCCTTACAGGGTGATTAAATCCTCTAACAGGGTCACACCTAATAGTGTGTTATTATAACCTTTAACAGGGTTGGCTCTTAACAAGGCTCACTTCAGAAGAGTTAAAAAAGAGTGACTAGTTGCAATTGGTGGTTTTTCCCATATTAGGTTTCCACATTAAATCTTGGTGTTATCTGTGTACATTTCATTTACTTTATGGTTATGTTTCTGCAATTAATTACTAAAGGATAACCACAGTTAATGTCTTAAGATTTACTATGTTAACCGAGTGACAGTAGAATATCTGTGTTAACCGAGCAACAGTGATAAATTTGTTTAAGACATCTTAGGGACTTGGATTCGTTTGTGTGGTTACTAATTCACCACTCCCTTCTCAGTTACTCAACTCATTTCCAACAATTGGTATCAGAGCACCAAGTGCTTACAAGGAAGGTTTCAAGGCCTAAGCTAAAGATCATAGACGTCTTACAGAAGGGAGATCCCCAAGCTTAACAAAGACAATTTTGTTGCATGGAAAGATTTGATTAGACTACATCTATCTACTATTGGAGATATTGGTTTTCAATTCTTGGACCATAGGTATGTGGAACCATTGATACCTTTGACTGTGGATCAGATGATAGACATGAAGCATCATAACACAATGATGATTGATATAGCCTCTGCACTCAGCTATTCCAAATTTGATGAAGTCAAGGACTGCCCTACTGCCTTTGATATGTGGAACAAACTACATGATATTTATGGAGGAGATGTCAATGTACAAAGAGCCAAAGTAGAAAGTCTTAGAGGTCAATTTGATCATATGAAAATGAAAGAAGGAGAAGTAATTAAAAAATACAATGAAATAATCAAGAAAAGTGCCAGTACCATCAAAGTTGTCGGTGGAGTGATTGAAGACACAACAGTGGTTAGTAAGGTATTGAGGAATTTACTTCCCATCTATGCAATTAGAGTTTCAGCTATTCAAGAGATGAGATGCAGTAATGATGTAACTCTAGATGGATTGGTTGGAAGACTTACATATTTTGAGTTGGATAAATTTGACAATTGTTCTCCTAATCCTAGCAATCTTGAGTCTGCATTCAAAGCTAAATTAAACCTTGGAAAGATGAAAGGAAAACAGATTGACAGTGACAGTGATGATGAATCTGATGATGAAGATCTGGAAATCATTGAAGCGTTACTTGAAAGGAGAGATGCAAAAGGAAAAGGACAGTACAAACGAAGAATACCATTAATTTGCTTTTCATGTGATGAGGTTGGTCACATTGTTGCTAAGTGTCCATACAAGGAAGACAAAGGTGAGAGAAAGTTCAACAAGTACAAGGGAAAGAAAGATTTCAAAAGCTACAAAAGCTACAAGGACAAAGGTGAGAAATCTTGTTATATTGCTAAAGATTCTAATAGTGATGAAGATGAAGATGAAATAGTTTATATTGCTATTAAGGATGAGTCAGATGATGAAGAAAACAAAAAGACAACACTATACTCTCATATTAGCAAGAATGACACTTGGATAATTGACAGTGGTTGTTCTCACCACATGACTGGTGATAAAACCAAATTTGAACATCTTGAGCGCTATGATGATGGGAGTGTCAGTTTTGGGAATGATGAACCCTGCTATGTGAAAGGTAAAGGTTGTATTGCTCTAACTGAAGGAATCACATGTGATAATGCTTATTGGGTTGAAGGACTAAGGCACAATCTACTAAGTGTGGCACAACTGAATAACATTGGTTTCAAGGTAGAATTCATGAATGGTAAGGCCAAGCTCCTGGATGGTAAGGGAAACCTAGTTAGAACTGGAAGGCAAACAAAAGGTAATCAATTTTATCTTGATCTAAATGAAAGTTCATGTTTTATTGCACAAGTAGAAGAAAGCTGGTTATGGCATACAAGGTTGTGTCATGTGAATTTTGATAACCTGATCAACATAAGCAAGAACAAAAGAGTAAGAGGTATTCCTATTTTGAAGGAACCTGAATTAGCAATATGCAAACAATGTCAAATTGGGAAGATGGGCAAAACTAGCTTCAAGAGCAAGAATTACAATACAAAAGAAGTCTTGGAGTTGGTACATACTAATTTATGTGGACCAATTGGAACAACAAGTTACATCGGTGAGAAGTATTTCATTATATTTGTAGATGACCATTCCAAAATGATGACTATTATGTTTCTCAAAGAAAAATCAGAAGCTTTTCATAAGTTCAAGTGGTACCTTGCCAGAGTTGCAAAAGAAACTAGAAAGAAACTTAAATGCTTAAGATCTAACAGAGGAGGTGAACTCATCTCTAATGAATTCAATGAATTCTTCAATGAAAGAGGAATCAAAAGACAAGTATCTACCCCAAGTACTCCACAACAAAATGGGATAGTAGAAAGAAGGAACATATCCATTATGGATTGTGCAAGAACCTTGATGATTGAAAAGAATGTTGCTACCAAATACTGGAAGGAAGCTATCAACACTACAATTCACACCTTGAACCGAGTTCAACTGAAGAAAGGTACTGAGAAGACATCTTTTGAATTATGGTATGGTTATAAACCCAATGTTTGTTAAAGTATTTGGAAGTAAATGTTACATCTTGAAGCAATCAAGAAATATAAAATTTGATGTAAATGGTGATGAAGATATATTCCTAGGCTACTCCTGCAAAAGAAAAGCATATAAATGTTTGAATCTTAGTACTCATAAAGTCATACAAAGTGTGCATGTAAAGATTGATGAGTTTGTAGAGAGAAATGAAGAATAGAGCAGTAAAGAGCCTGGGGACTACATAAATTTTTTGTATTATGAACCTGATACTATACCTAAGACACAAGCAATGGTGATTGGACATCATCCCTGTCAACCATTGAATTCATTTGCACAAACTCAAATAGTTCAACCCAAGTTGCAGCCTGTGCAACCGGAGCTGCTAGTAGAGGAAACTGAGTCTTATACTAAAGAAACCAAGTCACAGATAGAGGGAATCAAGTCACAGACAGAGGCACTTGAGTCTTAGATAGAGGCACCTGAGTCTCAGATAGTGGAACCCGAGTATCAAACAAAAGAGCAGAACAAAACTTTTGAGCATGGTGAACCAAGTGGAGCAAGCCCAAAATCAAGAAGGAAGGATCGAGTACTTGCAAAATATGTTAGAATGCATCATGCACCTGAAAAAATAATTGGAGATCAGACAAAAGGTGTAATGACAAGGAACAAAATCAAAGGTACATGTGTGCTTAGTGAAATTAAACCTAGAACTATTAAATATGCATTGAATGATGAAAGATGGATCGAAGTAATGAATAAAGAGATTGAGCAGATAGAAAAGAACAAAACTTGGACTCTTGTACCTAGACCAAAATATAAGAATGTGATTGGTTCTATGTGGGTTTTCAGAAACAAGATGAATGAAAAAGGATAAGTTTCCAGAAACAAGGCAACATTAGTATGTAAAGGATATGCTCAAGAAGAGGGTATTGATTATGGAGAAACTTGTGCTCCTATTGCAAGACTTGAAGGATTTAGAACTCTTCTGGAATATGTTGCACACAAAGGATACAAGGTATATCAAATAGATGTAAAATTTTCATTCCTGAATGGAATTATTGAAGAGGAAGTCTATATTGAGCAACCTGAAGGTTTTGTAGATACTACCAAAAGGAATATGGTTTGCAAACTGCACAAAGAATGTATGGATTGAAACAAGCTCCTAGAGCCTGGTATGAAAGATTGCATGGTTAATTGATAAGTATTGGTTTTCAAAGAAATAATGATAATAGTAGCTTGTACATCAAAGAAGGACCTCAAAACAAGATACTATTAGCAGAGATATTTTTGGAAGATATATTATTTACTGGTTATGATGGTTTATGCAAAGTATTCTCCAAAGCTATGAGTAAGGAATTTGAGATGTCTATGTTTGGTGAAATCAAATTATCTATTGGTTTACAAGTTTATCAGATGAAGGATGGTATCTACATTACCCAGTCTAAATACATCAAAGAGATACTGAAGAAATTTGGGACGGAAGATTCCAGACCAGTTGGAACACCCATGCCTACTAGACATAAGTTATCTAAGGATGACGATTCAAAGGAGGTAAATCAGACTACCTACAGATCCATGATTGGTAAACTTCAATATGTTGTTCATACTAGACCTAATATTGCATTCGTAGTTGGTATTGTTGTAAGGTTTTCAACTAATCCTAGAGAGAATCATTTGATGGCTATCAAAAGGATTCTGAGATATCTTAAGGGTACTGAAGAGTATGGATTATGGTATAAGAAAGGAGGAAACTTTGATTTGAAGACTTTTACTAATGTTGATTGGGTTGGAAGTGTTGACGACAGAAAGAGCACAAGTGGTGGAGCATTATTTCTTGGAAAGAGGTTAGTCTCCTAGACAAGCAAGAAACAAAACTACATTTCTCAATCTACAGTAGAGGCATAATATGTTGTTGCAGTAGTACATTGTTTAAATATCATATGGTTCAAACAGCTGTTGGCAGGTATGAAGGAATAAATCAAAGAACCAGTCATTATCTACTGTGATAACACCAGTGCTATTAACATTTCAAAGAACCCTGTGATTCATACTAAGACTAAACATATTGCAATAAAGTATCATTTCTTGAGAGAATTGGTTCAAGAAAAGGAAGTAAGATTGGAATATGTTGTTAATATTGTGGAGACTGATCATGTAGTAGGTGTTGATATTGTGGCGACATGTCTTTAATATTATTAAGGCCATCTTGACAAGGCTTATCATATATATATAAGGTCAATTTTGGATTGAATAGGTGATTACAAAGATATATGTTTTTTGATATGAAGAGTGAAGGCAAAATCATATGGGATTCTAATTGAGGATAGAACATACAGAGATGCAAAAAAATAGTTGATCAATGAGGATCAAGTAATTAAAGCAAGAGTAGAGTCTGAATTAGCAAAGATAATTGCTTATCAAAATAGGTCAATCCATTGTTACTCTCTAACAATTATAGCAGTTATCAAAATCTCTTAACATAGTAGACTTAATAGTCTTTTGTAAATCCTCTCATAAGGTGACATTTATTCATTGAAGTGTTTGAAGACCTCTAACAAGGCCACTCCTTATAGGGTGAATAAATCTTTTAACAAGGTCACACCATCAGTGTTTTATTGTAACCTTTAACAGGATTGGCTCCTAATAGGGCTCACTTCAGAAGAGTGAAAAACAAGTGACTAGTTGCAATTGGTGGTTTTTCCCATATTGGGTTTCCATGTTAAATCTTGGTGTTATCTATGTACATTTCATTTGCTTTATGGTTATGTTTCTGCAATTAATTACTAAAGGATAATCACACATAATATCTTAAGATTTGCTACGTTAACCGAGTGACAATTGAAAATCTATGTTAACCAAGAAACAATGATAAATTTGTTTAAGACATCTAAGGGACTTGGATTTTTTTTAAATCTTGGAGCCATCCCTCAAAGAATTAAATTGTGGTCAAGGTGTGGAATTTTATACTCCCCTATGTTTGCGGGGGAGTCTGGAAAGAAAGGAATGAAAGAGTTTTCAGAAACAAAGTGGTTAGTGAAAAAGAGGTCTTCTACAAAATAAAGAGAGTTGTCAAAGAAAACAAGTATCTAAAGGAAAGTTTAATGGAACCTCAAAATGAGGAGGATATTGCCTTCTTTAATAACTGGAAAATTAAAGGTAATTTCAGGAAATAGAAAAACAAAACCAAGAGAGAGGAAGCAAGATGGGATTGCCCTCCTAATGGATGGATGAAAGTCAATTTCAATGGAGCTTTGAATGGTAACTCGAGGGTGGCTGGGTGTGGGATAGTTATTGTTATACACTAAATTTTTCACCCTATTCAAGCTCTCATAGTCTTGATAATTTGGTATAACATGGGAATCACTTCTAGGTTGTGGGACCTTTGCTAACTGAAGTGAAGCCTCCGGTTTGCAAGTCAGTTCCTCTTAGATAATCACCTTATTTTTTCTGTTAACATGAAAATAAACTTTGAAGGGAAAGGGATAGAAGGGGAACTGAAGGGAAATGACTAAACAAGCAAACTTAAACTACTAGGTGATGCACCAAAGGTAACATGAATCACAATATAATGACCAAGAATTAACATGAAATCCCTGAATTATGACAAGTATAACTTCCTAGATAGGTTTGCAAAAAATGTTTCATACAGAGGTCTGAGATGAAACTATTGGAGGAAAGAGAAGATTTCACAGAAATAGCTTCAAAGAAGTAGACACAGACTATGACTTGCAAACAGACATCCAATCTAGCAAATAGGTACAGGAATGAGACAAGATAGCTAGGAATGAACAAAACTCACAAAAACTAACCTTATCAGATCACCCAGAGTAGTACACAAAAATGTAGAAAAGAGGGAAAACTTGAGATAATCCACAAATTTGTTCAATAGTCAATCAATATATCATTCTTCATAAAGAATCCCAACCATATGAAAACCTGAGGGGAGGAAAAATGCCACAAAAATTCTTGCATAAGCTTGGAAAACTGAGAATTACAGACTATGAAAAGTTGGAGGACAAAAAAAATGTCCCAGAAAACTCTTCCATATCCTAAAAACTAACTAGAAAAGAACCGAAAACAACTTATATACAACCTCCCCTAGCACACAGGCTCGGGAGTCAATCCAATTCTCAAAAATTAGGGTTATAATAGATTTCATAAACAATATAGAAACCCTAAAACTGTCAATTTTACTCATTAATGCATTCAGAAATATCTGAGTCGATCATATACAAACTTTAATATCTTTCCCATCACCATAAATGTGATCAGAGAAGTCAGTAGAACTCATTCCTATGTTTGTATCTTGAAAAATCACGCCACTGTCATGGACTCTGAGATCAAATATTTTGAATTTTTGAATATTTAAACTCAAACGGTCACAGGTGGCGCAGAATGCCCGAACAACGACTGAGAAAATATTTAATCTCTTGTTTAAAATATAGTCATCGATCTTCATCTCTAGTTCTAACTCCTAAGTCATCTTTAAACCTGGGTGCAAAAATTCTCTGTGTCGTTGAGTCGCTAAACCTTGTTGTTTGAAGTTTCAACCTGTGCAAGTGAGCGACAAAGATTTTCTCTTGATCAGTCGCATACTCGCAACACCTTTTTGATTTGGTATTTAACCTGTGCGAGTGAGCGACAACCCATTTTGAGAGCATATCACTAGCCACATCGCTCACTCGTAGTCCAAAATCTACTAACTTCTAAGCCTTGGCGAGTGAGCAATGACATACAACTTCCTTTGCTCGCGCACTCGCACAACTTTTATTATCAAATGCTAAACATGAGCGAGTGAGCGATGGAGCACAACTCCTTCGGTCACACACTTGTAGAACAATAAGCCTTATGTGAACGGTCCATCACGAGTGAAAGACAACATCCATTTCCTTTACTCGCATGCTCATAGAAATTTTTTTGACTTGGTCTTTAACCTGTGCGAGTGAGCGAGAGCATAAAAATCCCTTTACCCACGCGGTCGCAGCACTTTTCTTGTCAACTGCTAAACTTGAATGAGTGAGCGATGAAGCACAACTCCTTTGGTCGCACACTCATGAGCTCAAAGACTTGAAGTGAAACTTCATGGTGAGTGAGCGATGACATTTCTTCTTGCAATGGAGACCGCGTCCCACACTCTCACAACTTTAGATGTTAAGTAGTTTGGCTCAGCGAGTGAGTGATGAGCACAAAATTCCTTTGCTCACACACTCACAAACTTATAGGCATAAAATGGAATTTCATGGCGAGTGAGCGATGGAGCACAACTCCTTTTGATCACACACTCACAAGTTGAAAGGTAACTTATGCAAAACTATCGCGACTGCGCAACTGCATGACAATCCATTCACCAGCTCACTCGCAGAGCTAAATGACCTTATAACAAATACAATGCGACTGCATGACTGCTCATTATAAATTCAGTGTGACTTTGTGATTGAGAGACTAAAGGATGATTTGAAAAGTGCACATGCTTAAAGGATTACTTGAGTTGCTCATAAAAGGTAACAAGGAAAAATAACAAGTCTCGGAGAACTAGGGTTTTTTCTCAAATTGCTTAGGGTTTTAATCATCACCTAGGTTATTTCTTAGACAAGAGAAAACCAAAGATTTATAAAATTGCAGAGGAACAAGAATAAGACAAGGTACAACACAGAAACATACGAGCTGGGCTCTACCCTCATGGGAGCCACATTTTCTCCACTTGTAGCCAAAATTGTCATGTAATTGGAAATTTTGGGTAACAATTATAAGAGACGGACATGGAGTCTGCAGGGGTATTAAAGCTATTCCTATAGGAATTCAAACTAACCATGTCACTGAGGCAAATGCTACTCTTCAAAGGCTTATCCTAGCTAGGGATAAAGGTTGTAAGAATTTATGGTTAGATGGTGATTCCCTCAATATAATTAAATGCTTGAATAATGAAACTCCTGCCTCTTGGTCTATATATAACATAATGCAAAAAGCAAAAGGTATTATCATATCTTTTGAAGGCTGAGTAGTTTTGCACAACTTTAGAGAGACAAATGGAATTGTTGATTGGGCTGTCAACATGGCATGCAAATTGGAGGTGACAACGCAATGTCATGATGGAGATGATACGCCATATCAAGAAAAATCATTATTAGATAGTGACCGACTATGGAGTAGACAGAAAAAAGATTATAAATGGTAAGTCTAATAAAGATTTTTAAATCTGAAGTGAATTTTCATTATTACCATTTCTGGCGCAAGTACTTAGTGGTGATTACGAGTTGGATGTGGCATGGATTCTGGGTGTATTTAGCAATTTTGAGAATGACTAGTGGTAATCTTAACGACATTTTTAAGAATCATCACAAAGATAGTAATTTACACCAGAGAGCTAAGATGGGTAGCAATAAGAAGCACTTTGAGCCTACTAATTATGATGAATGGAGAGAAAAGAAAATTTTTTGGAGGATTTTAAAGGATGGTGGGATGACTGCATTTCTAGAGAGGCTTCACGGCAGAAACCCTACTGTCTCAAAGCAATATTTCAAAACTTGGAAAGATGGTAAGGTGATGGTGGGATATCAGTACATATAAGTTATGAAGGAGATTATTGCCAAGGCCACTAGAATGAGAATGGAGGGGCTTAAGTTCTACAGAGATAGAGCTATTTTTGATAAAGCTTGGGAGAAATTTCTGAAGTTTGAGGAAGATAAGGCTAGGCTGGTAAAGGTGGATAGTTCCTATCACAACCCTAAGTAGATATCTAGGCCGTGGAGGTATGTGCTCTATGTGATCATTAGCTACATTGTGCTCAATGGTAGGTTTACTCGAGCCTATGGACATCATTTTATCCTTCTGAATCACTTTAGGCACAATGTGAAAGTTAGTATGCCCTTTTATCTTCTTAGTTCATTGGATTTTACTATTTATAATCTACAGAAAGACCCGAAGGGTGATCATGCCTCTCACCAAGGTCTTATGCTTTTAATCTATGATCTTCTGAAAACAAAAAAGGTGGAGAGACCTCTACTGAAATAAATCAGAGGGATGAGGAAGAACAGAAGGTGAAGAGGAAGATACCATGTATGAGGAGGAGATGGAGTAAGAAGAAGAAGACACTCAGGGGTATAAAAATCCTAAAAATACAACAAAAAATGGTTCTTCATCTAAGAAAAACTAGAAGAAGATTATTGAGGAGGGCTCTGATACTGAGAAGGAGACTAATGATGACACCCTAGAGGGGAGTAAAATAATTAAGAAAAAAACTAAAAAAGTTCTTTCTTCCAAGAATAACCAGAAGAAGACTATGGTGGGGGACTATGAAATAGAGAAGGAAATAGAGGATGAAAAGTATGAGGACAAATAGAAAAAAGAGGCTAAGAAAAGAAAATGTGGGGAAGCTACAGGCAGTAAAAATAAGAGCACCCAGAAAGGTTAAAAATCCTTAAAAAAAAAGAATTGTGTTATCCTCAAATGAGGAGGATGTGATGGAAAAGGAACATAGTACAGAGGTTAACCTTGGGGAGGATGATGGGGAAGAAAATAGGGAGGATAACAAAGATGGTAAAGATGTGGAACAAACCCCACAAGGAACACAAAGACTAATGAGTAGAAGGGTGTTGAAAAGATGAAGGAGGAACCTATCAAAAGCAATGAAAAAGATGCAATGGAGTATGAGGAGAAAGATTTCCATGCTAATGAGGACACAGGTAAATTTTATGTGTCTGACGATATGAAGAAAAGCAAGGATTGTCTTGTGGATTTTACCTGTACTTTGGGTAAAATGTTAGATGATAATGCTAAGATAAAAAAGCAATTGGAAATTATGGAAGCTGAGATCAATCTCATTAAAAGTATCAGAATTGGTGAGAAATCTGTTGCGGTCTGCCTGGAGGAAATGAAAGATGTGGTTGGTAGATCTGAAGCCCAGGTGGAAATGGTGAAAAAAGTGTGCAACATGGAAAACTAGCTAAAGGACATAAATGACAGGGTGGTGGAAGAATACAGTGCAGGGAAAATTCACATTCTGGAACAACAAGGTGGAAAAACTAGAGGCTACGGTGCGCAAGATTAGGGAGCAATGTCTGGTTAGCCTAAAAGCGTATACCGGGCTTACGAAGATTCTACTGGAGAAGCTGGAACAGGACAGAGGGGAAAATGATGGCAAAGAGGTGAAGGAAACCACAGGACCTGGCAAATGCACATGGGCTAGTACCAGGAAGCTGAGTCCAAAGGAAGATAAAGAGATTGAAGACCTCGAGAACTTTGTCAATCAGATGTAGATAATGGTCATACAGACACAAGACATTGTGGATGGCATGCAGTTGTCCTTTTTATGGGCCTGTCCTTTTTTGTTGTCCCTTTTATTACTTGTATATTTGTGGGAATTTTTTGTTAGGTTGTTAGTTGGCTAGGCTTTTGGCTTTCCTTTTTGGGTGCTTTGGCACAATTTCAATTGAACTTATTTGAATATCTGAAAAACTTTGTTTAAAGGTTTTGGGTCCTTGTAAAACCTATTTTTATGTAATCAGGACATCACATAACCAAATCTAAAAAATAATGCTCAAATATTCTATCATACACACGTATACACATATTTTAAAATTCAAAATATGGACAGGGTTAGAAATTCATTAAATCCAAGCATGAAAATATATCAACTACATGAGTGTGTGTGGACCAATTTTTATCATTCTTGTTGCTGCCAATATGCTAACTTCTTTTACTTGGGTCTCATTTTCGCCTTCAAAACCTGTCAAAAATTACAACACAATTTTTTCATCAGTCTCAGTTAGTACCAAAATCCATAATTCATAAATGAATAATCAAAATGCATCTGTAATCCAATACATTTTCATATTTGACCATTCATAACATATATTGTTAAGATGCATAATTACCATAGTAAAAGAAAATCCATAATCATGATATCCATAACATACTAATCAAATATCCAATCATCCATAAAACACAATAATCCAATGGCCAACATCAATCCAGATCGCTAACTAAATCAAACATAGTCAAAGAAAGTCAACAAAGTCTACCAAATCTCCTGAAATCTAGGTCACTCAAGGGCGAGACCTGAAAATTTAGCACGCAATTCCCATCTTTCCATATATGCTAAATATAATTTTCACTTTGAAAACATGTCAAGTTGAATAAGTATCAGAGGGGTTTCAGGCCAATCACCTCAAAGAAAAACTAACTGCGAAGGGGCTTGAAGGAAACACTTATCTAGTTCCACACAACTTGAGCTCACAAGAAAAATGAGAAGAGATACTTAAAAGTTTCCAGATGTCTACAAAAGAGCATAGATGTTGGAAACATCTAAATGGATAAGCTAAGATCTAATGGGAAGATATGAGTAAAGGATAAATGAGCTAGTTTGGGCTTCAAAACATGAACCAAACTATTTGAAACCTATGGTTCCATCATTTGGTAGTGAACTATATGTTCTACCTAAAGTCAAGTTTTTAAACCATGGACAAGTGAGGAGAAAACCATGAATAGCCTTTCAAATGTCTGTAACTTCCAAAAGGAAATCTATATACCACTTCCAATCCTTCCACTAAGGCCCTGTTTGGTTGGAAGAATTGGGGGAGAATTGGAAGCACCACTTCCGCTTTTGGAGCAAATCCTCCGTTTGGTTCGCAAAAATGCAATTCTTGATTTTGATGCTAAAACCCGAATTTAGGTGTAAAACGAGGGGCACCATCTTCCTACCAAATAGGTGGAATTCAATTTCAAATCCAGTTTATTTATTTTTTAAACCCAAATTTATAAATCTGTCGAGTCCGAAATTGGGGCATAATCCGTTGGGTTCGGAATTGGGGCATAATCCATCGGGTCCAGAATTGGGGCATAATCTATCAGGTCTAGAATTGGGGATTGCATTTTGGGGTTTGCAGTGGTGGCATCCGAAGTGGCAAAGTTTTAGGTTTTTACACCATTCTTGGAGAGAGTCTGCAGCGGCGGCTTGCCAAAAATCTCATTTCTGACTTTCCATCTTTGTATCTTCAGGTAGGGCTTCTTATTTTGGTGTTTTATTTCATCTCTAGCATGGAAATGTTTTCTATATCGTTATTCTAAAATAAGATTAGGAATTTCCCTTTTTAAATAAGTTAAAGGGTTAACCATGCCTCCAATCCTCTTCCACAAAATGATATAGCAAGGAATCCGCCATTATCCCACATCGCCCTTGGCAAACAGTTGAAAGACCCTCCAGAATAGCCATGGATGCTTCGATCACAACTCTCTCTAAAGCGCTATGAAATTGAATCAAACAAGAGGAATGATTCGCAAACCTTCATCTGCTACATCAAAAATAGGGAAAAAAGCATAAACTTAATAATCATTACAATGAAATGAAATGGCATAACTACATGTGAGCATGTCCTGAAGCAATCCTTTGTCTGTGTACTCAAGCAGTAAATATATTTCCATGTCCTTGTTGAAATTCTTGTGGCATTTAACAAAGAAGGACGACTCTGTCTTCCTCTGTATCTCCATCTCTCGGTATCACAAATTATAAAATGCACATTAAAAAATGATTTCTTCTTGTTTGTTTTTTCAACAAAAAAAGGTTGAATACCTTGTATATGTGTCTAGATCGCTGCAATACATTCTCTAGTAAACCATCACTAGAATTGATAAAATTAGCCACACGATTTGTCTCGATAAGCTGGCCAATTGAATTAACCCTTCCTTCATGAATGGCATTTAAGATCTGATCAATGTATGAAATGAGTATTCCCACCTTATTCTGCAAGATTGGATTTAGCGAGATTTTTTAATAGTGGTACTATCATTACAGTAAAAATTTGATAAGCAGTTGGTATTTTCCACAACAAGTTCATTTGTTCAGAGTTTGAGAGCATCATTGCAAAATCCATTTTTGTGCATATCTTGTAATCATGGCATTCCATGATTCGATATTTATTAGAGGCATTTGTCAAACAGTTTGCGTGCCTTGTGAATGTTTCCACATTTTGCATACACGTCCATCAAGGCAATGGTAACTACAACATCTGAAGAAAATCCACCTTTGACTATGAATTGATGTATATCCATACTCTTCTTTAAAGCACCTAATTATGCACAGGCTGGTAGGATGCTGACAAAGGTCGCGGAGTTTGAATTTACATCTCCCACTAGCATTTGCTTAAATTTCTCCAGAGTCTTTTCAAAAAAACCATTTTGTGCATATTGTGCAACCATGACATCCCATGAGATGGCATATTTTTGTGGCAGTCTGTCAAACATTTCACATGCCTTGAGAATGCTTCTACATTTTGCATACATATCAAATGAGAATATGTATTCCCACCTTATTTGTTGACCAAAGTAGGGATATGTATGGACAGAGCTCCCATGTGACCGTATCTGTATAAGAGAATTTTTTACTTCAATGGGCAAAGGTGACTTAGAGTTAATGGGACCCAACAAACCCAATTGGTGGTTTTCTATTGTGTAGCTAGAGCATGAACAATGATATCCCCTACATTTCCTTTCTTAACATCATTTTGAAAACAAACTCAAAAAATCTATAGAAAACTTTAGCTTCTCCAAATTTTGTTCAAGAACATTTTGAATGAATCATCTCCAAACTATTTTGGGTATAGTCTAAAATAGGGAGGAGCATATTACAAATAATACATAGTATATGTAACAATCACTTACATGCTAAAGGGTCAAAGTGTGCAATATTGACAATGAACATAAGAAGTAGTGATATTTAAAGATAATGAAATAGTAAGGAACCATATAAAGATCATTGTAGTATACTATGGAAATAGTCCATTTTGTTCATAAACAAGTATGTAAAGGGTAGTTGGTGTTGCTGAAGTTCAATGATGATCATCAACAAGAACAATAGAATTTCAAAATGATAGTAAACAAAGATCATGAATCAAAGTCTTTCTACTACCGTTTTCACTTTCTTGTCAAGATGATGGGTTACTTGTTCATATTTCTTTTGTTCCATAAGAAATATTTTTTGCAAAGGATACATGATAAGTGATGTTGTGTATTGGGAATATTTATAGGTATGTACAATAGGGTTTATGATCAGATAAAGAAAAAGAAAAGTAAAGTCTCTTTTAAGATCCAATAAATATTTCTTATACCATGGGATACAAAGTTGGCTTATAGATATGGGCTCATGCCTTAATAATGGAAGCAAACTGAAAAAATTGGTACCCGAAATATATAAAGCCTTGTTATGGTCATTGGAAATGGTCTACTTGAGATGGGATAGGCCTATCCAAAAGTGGATTGATGACATTGTATGATACTTAGCTACTGTTAGTACACTTAGTACCATTAGTACACTGATCTGATGTATCCACACCACTAAATGTCTCTGCCACCAAGTTTTGAATCATGCAACTTCACTTTAGCTCCTGATATCTCATGAATATGTGCCATATTTGTTTATCCCTATGAAGAATAGAACCAACAACCTTATTTGATACAGTTACTGGCCTCTAGGCATTCTTTACCTCTCCTAGTGATGACCACTCTCTTATTGAATAGCCACTAGCCCCACTATTCTATAGGCTTTCATAAATTCCATAGCTGCATACATTCCTTGTAAATGAGATTATCATACATTATATTCATAAATTCCATAGTTGCATACATTCCTTATAAATGATATCCACTGGGAAATTAGTTCCTTATTTGGAGGAATCTTCTGAGATTGGTTTATGCCAATACATGTCTACATAGTTTTTGAGTTAAACACATTGACCTACATTTAATAAATAATGGTTTAGATGAACCCACCTCTCATGACAATAAATGGTTCTCTTAGCACTTATTGTATCTAAGTGATGTACAGTGTACACAAGGGTGAAGTATTGGAACTTCTTGAGAGGTCTCCCAATCCAATACTATTTCAACTAAAGTGCACTTGCTTACTAGATTTAATAAGTATTTTGCCTTATGAACCATTCAATGTAGGGCCCTTTAGCTCATCAAGTGATGAATCAGAGATATTTTTCATAGTGAGTCAAATTATGATATTTATATTAGGATTCAATCATAGTTTTTGAGTCAAACTCATTAACCCATATTTCACCAATAGTGGTCAATATAAATCTATGTCTCATGAGAATAGAGGGTTCACTTAACAC
>MU224820.1:3499559-3538942 GCA_018584345.1 Thuja plicata
AATGTACATTATAAATATATATTTTTATTGCATTGTTAGTCTGCTTCTTAACAATCTCACCCTCTACAAATTAATAGATTCTCATTTAATAGTGTGATATATAGATGTAGAAAGAGGGAGGGCTATAAGGATAGATAAAGATTGAGTTATATATATACCAGAATGTGTGTATAGGGATAGAGAGTGATAAAGAGGGAAACATAGAAAGTGAGAGATAGAGATGAAGAGATTAAAAGATATATAGATGGTGAGATATATTAATACAAAGATAAGAAGATTTAGAAAGGATGAGAGGAAGTGACAAACAAAGGAACAAATACTTAAATGATCTTTCCATAACTCTAGGTCGTTCCCATTGCACACTAAGATGCGATTGCTAGTTTAAAATACTTTTGAATTGATTATACAGGACTATCGCCTACTTGTAGACCTTCAGTTATTTTAGCAAACAATTTTTCTTGGTGGAAACCCTAACCTTCTCTTCTGTCGTTACAGCAGCTTCAATGGTGAACATGTTATGCCGGAAACTATTCTTTGTTGCAGCAGCTCCCAAGAACTTCAGTTTACGCTGCATACTGTTTGTTGTACTCCCATTCCAACGCAATGTTTTCTCAACTGAAGCTCATTCGCAGGACCTCTTTTCACACTTCGCCTCCTCCAAACTTAATATGTCTGACGCCGACATCACCCGGCTGTTCAGGTTGGCTCCCCAATTGCAGAAGCTTCAAACCCTCAACAATGTCGAGGGGTTTTTTCATTTGTTGAAGAAGCGCGGCTGCACTGAAGTCCAAATTGCCAATATAATAAGGCTTCAACCTCAACTTATGAGAATTGCTGACAGAATATTGGAACCTAAGATCAAACTGCTGGAAGATTTCGGTTTTGTGGATCGAAATCTGGCCAAACTTTTAAATAGCAATCCAAACATTTTGGCCCATAGCTTCAAGAACGACCTTCTTCCCAAGATGGAATTTCTGAAGAATGTATTCCAGTCCGAGGATGTGCTCGTTAAAGCCCTATTTAGAAATCCACGACTTCTCACTTGTAGCTTGGAGAAGACCCTGAAGCCCTCGCTTGCTTTTTGGAAAGGATGGGGGTTTTGTGGGTCGGAGCTCGTAAGCTTCTTACAGGTAACTCCGGCCGTTCTCTCACAAACTTCTCTAACGCCTGCACGCGTCGATCTCATTCACAAGATTGCTGCCGAGAAAAAAGGGAAAATGTTCAAATATATTGTAAGTATAGTTGCTGTTAGCCGCATGGAAACGTTAGAGGCCAAGATAGAGAATCTCAAACTCTGCGGGCTGTCAACTGAAGAAACCTGGCAACTACTTGGGGCTGCCCCTCAAGTCATATTGCGCTCCAAGGAAAATGTTAGTGAAAAGATGAACTTACTAGTTAATAAGATGGAGCTTCCTATAGATTTTGTAGCGAAGCACGCTAGCTTGTTGCTAATCAGTTTGGAAAAGACAATGAGGCCCAGGTGTCTGGTTTGGCAGAAAATCAAATCCATCGATGACCACAACCTCCCTCTTTTGACGGTTTTGTGGATGCCAGAGGCAAGGTTTATTAGCAAGATTATTAAAGGGCATCCAGAATCTGAAGCACTGTTGAAAATTTATGAAAACGCCATCTCCAATGCCCCCAGGCGCACAAAGAGATCAACAAAAGCATAAGTTTTGATGGAGAAAGTGAGAGGGAGAACTCAAAAATCACAACAAACTTATGATTTAGTCTATGGCAGAAGATAGGCAAGCCTTCCTCCTCAGGGTGTTGGCAGTGAGCGTTTTACATTCGTGGAGGTAGCGTAAATTCAGCAACTGAAGCTATGTCGATATACCCTCTGCCCTGCGTTCTTTGTCTAATTGCTCTTCAAGTAAGGTAGGCATTGTAGTTATTAAATTTTTGAAGCGAGCTCATTGCGATTACTGCAGGCAAAAAGTGTAATGTAATTTATGAATCTTCAATAGATAGAAGTTTTGTTACTTCTGAAAGTCATCTCAGAAATTGCATCATTATGTTCCAAATGGGAATTATTGTACAAGAAGGAGTGAACAACCTAACTATGCATAATGTTCACCTAACAATTGTTTTAGCCCCAAATGTTTGTCGAAGTTGTAATTATATTTTTGATGTAGTACTCTTTAGAACACCGTAGTCAATTTGTGTTAAGATGCCATATAAGTCCTGAAAAACTATACATGAAATAAGAAAACCAGACCAGTAGGCTTTTCATTTTACGGGGGAAGTTCATTAGCAATTGGACAACATCACAAAACATTTAGTTGGAAGTTAGTTAATTAATGATTTTAAGCAAAGTTTTAGGACTGACAATGCCCACGCCTATTTCAGGCGTTGGCTCAACAAATATAAAAACTGTATGTGAAGATAAAATGGATTTTTATTGTTTCCAATTCAGAATAACATCATGACATATGAATCAAATTTGCAATGTTAATGTTGTGGTAGCTGCGAGAGAAATCCTTCATCAGAATAACATCATGACATATGACTAAAATTTGCAATGTTAATCTTGTGGTAGCTGCGAGAGAAATCCTTCATACCTGTGTGTGATCCGTCAGTGTTCTTCATCTATATCAGCATGTATGATGTGTTCTGGTCTATGTTACTTCTGATTGAAGATGCTATCGTGTATATGCTCTATTCTTTACGTCACATCAGAATAGACTTGTTTTCTATCAAAGATGATTCAGCTTGCTTCATTTATCATCACCACCCAGCTAGAGTCGACGTGTGACTTCCCTCATCATGGTTGATCGGTCCTATTGTTATTGATTTCTCTTCATATATTATTCTTATTATGTTCGACTTCTTCACTGCTGGAATAAGATGACTGTAATGTCCCCTAATAGTTTTAGACTTAGTTATTACATATTTAACTCAACTCTACATTGCATGTCCTAAATACAATAATTCAAACTAAGATATTTATAAATAATAATTATTAATTCATTTAATCATGTCAATTTCTCTATTTGTAATATCAATACCCCCATATCCAATCTTAATTACTATCCCAGCTCAAAGACGGAAGGAGTAGGTGTTATCCAAGGTGCCTAGAGACCAACTGCAATGGGCTCCCTCAAAGTTTACAGATCCGTGCCCGTGTCCTATCTTGAGACTTGCCCGCAAGGCTTCCGGGACACTGACACCTACCCTATTTTGGGACAGATAGCCAATACTTGGATTTATACAAGCCCCTCCTTAAAAACATCACAGCATTCTCTTCTTAAAGCTAAATAGTAATTAAGATTTGAATATGATTTATATATATATATATAATTGTAAATATTCATTTGTATGTCTCAAGTGTATTCATCAATTATCAACAAGAGTTTCCAGGTTTCGGCACATACCAACACCATATGCTGTTTATTGGTTTCAGACTTACAGTAAGTCTAGAATGTCTTGCTTGCAGACTGGACTATTCCCTCTGATATATATATATATATATATATGCATATGTGGTGGCAGCCGTCAATGGATGAATGTTGATTATTATGTTATTTATTTAATTCTTGATCCAATCTGATGAATTTTCTCCTAAGTTCGATACCTTTTTATATCTTGTAATAGGAATGTTAAGCCACGTTGTCAAAAGACATGACTCATGTCTGTACGTGTCATCTGTTATGTGTTTCTGTTTATTGCATTCCTGTATTCTGGTTTAAAATTTAACATGGTATCAGAGCAAGTCTAAAGAAAAGATCCCGAACCAGAACCTTTTAAGATTGTTTATTTCAGACTCCAACAATGTGAACAGACCCAGGTTTTGTATAGACGGAAGGTTGGAATGTGTACCGAGTTGAATTGTTTGAATATCGATTAAGTTTGGAAATCCTTCATACCATTGCAGTCTCTCCTTATCCTGCCTGTGTGTGTGTACAAGAAGAAATTGTAAACTTTCAACATTATGCTAGTTGGCTCGATAGATGGAATGATCACTGTGAAGAGTCCTCCATGCAGCAGAGCAATGTCTTCAGTGTTGTCATGTCACCTTTTAGCGCACGATGAAGTGTTCTTCAGTTCGACTGTTTGTATTTTCATACGAGCGTTGAGGCATGTGCATGATGGGATTCTATAGTGAAAGAGTTTTATTATTCTGAAGATGATTCTGATAAGTTACTAGTTTGTGAACCACATATCACTGTGTCAAGCGATTGATATCTTTCTTCTTGATCATCATTGTTTGGGAGCAGATAGGATCTTTGGTGCTGCTGGAAGTATTCATTGTTGTGATATTGTCGTGCATGCTGGGGCTGTACCTAGTCATGGATATTGGGTGTTTATGGTAGAGTGTCTTCGGTGTGTATTGAGACTTCGGTGTGTATTGAGAACAGTGTGTATTGAGAATATTTATTTCTGAGCCATTCTGGAAGGTTTTGGAAGTGTGAGAGAGCTACATTACCTCTGACTGGGCGTGATTTTCAGTTGGAAAATGGTATGGAGATGCTTCTATTCATACCAGCGTGCTGTTGCAGCCTTCCATTAAATCAGAATTAAGGACAGCTCTAAGTAATTCTCTTCCTTGTCTTCTGTGAATTCATTCTTCATTGCTGCAAGTTGGGTTTTGCCGGAAAGGAATATTTTTACAGACCTGCATGAGAATTTCTGAATCTATTTACTGCTGCAATCAACTCAGGTTTGGACCTTTGCATTGGGAGTTATCAGCCTTGGGATCTTGATGTTATTATTAAGCAAACATCAATGCAGTCTCAGTTATTGAAGCATTTCATGCAACCTTGTACAAAGTTTTTTTTATATCAACAAAGAGAATGCTGTCATGCTCGTCTATGCTTACACATTTGGCATTCATGTCTATGAGGACAGCAACTGTGCAGATCTGAATCTTTAAGTGGAAAGATCAGGAAATAACAATTGGTGGATTGTGAGGAAGTTTAGGCAATAAAGAGATAAGTATTTTATTGTTATATCTTTGAATCATCTTTATGAATCTTTTATGTAGATCTTTCTTTAGAATAATTATTCATGTATTCTTTTAGCTTTGGTCTATATTTTCTCTTAGGATGGTTTGATTCTATGAATTATTATTAATCTCTCTTGGTTGCAAGATGGATCAAGGAGCAAAAGGATGATGAATTAATTATTTGAAATTGCATAAGGAGGAAGAAATTAAGCTTCTAGTGTGGACATCACGACAATTGGAGATATGATCATTCATAAGGCCTTAGCCTGCAGTTATGTGTCTAAGTTGATGTCTCATGACAAGGCTGGGTCAGCCTTGGATGAAGAGTTTGCTGCAGCAAGGAAACTGAGAAAGATGAAGACACTAAACAATGGAGTCCCTATCATTGTGATCAACTACTTCTAAGAGGAGGATATGACATTGAGAGGGAATTTTGTGAAGAAGTGAAGATGTCAGCTAAATGGGTTGCAGTGTTGCAGAGAACAAAATTGCACAACTCATCTGGATTTGACTTTGATAGCTCTGCAAAACCTTATGTAGAAGGATGATTTGGGATGAAGTCGAGGAGGACAGTCCTGAACTTTTGTATGCTAGAAGGTGTTGTGAGGTTTTCACACCATCGCCCCATTGCAAATGGGGACCCCCTTTTTTCGCTTCAGCGGTAGTAGTTGTCCTAGGTTGTCTTTGTTGGTTGCAGTTTTCTAGTCCTTAGGTTCGGTTGAGTGAAGTTTGAGAGTTGCTTTTGGCAATTTTGGCCTGCTGGGAAGTCAAGTCTGTCTAGAACATGGGCAAGAGTTGTGCTAAATCTTTCGGGAATGTGGAATTGAAACCAAAGGATTTGTGATGAAAGAAGTTCAAACCTTTAGAAAATCCTTGTTCCAGCTTCAATTTGATCTTAGAAAGTCCAGATAGATTGTGGGAGTTAGCTTTGCTAAAGGCTCGCTGAATCTTGAAATTTGGCTAAGTACTGAAATATTTGAAACCCCCAAAATCTAGAATCTGGACCTTAACTCCTATGAAGCTGGAACCTATCTCAAACATCCTGAAAGGTATTTATACAAATATAACTTATAAAGTATAAAAAATAAATCAGACTTATACTTAAATGTTATATTTGTATAAATTCTCCCGCCCCTGAACTAAAAAATTGGCTAAGTATAAAATCTACTTTGCCCCATGCTAGGGCGGATTCCGACCTCCTACAGGACACGGGGATTGTCCTATGACCTTCAAATTTTTGGCCCTCCTTGGTGACTTGATTTTGTTTCCTTGGTTGGAGTAGTGATGTTTGGGGAAAGTTTTAATGGCACTGGATCTTTAATGGGCAAGTTTTAATGGGTTGAGTTTGGGCGTAAATGTCCTGTCCTTAGGACAATTCCGCCATGGTCTAGACAACACTTCCTTCCTAAGTGTGATAACCGAGATATGTGTTGATGAAGTTGAATGGGCATTTGAAGGGGGATATGATGGAAGATTTCCCAAAGGGCTTGACATGAAAAATTTGAAGTCTTGAGGACTTTGGCATCTGAAATTGGGGACTTTCCCATGACTGGTCGGATTCCGACCAATCATAGGACACACTCTGTCCTATATACCCCAAATTTCCGCCCCTAACTTGGAGTCGAGAAGGAGATCCTTTGAGCATGGGGAGATGTTTGAGCAAAGTCTTGAGTCATTTTGGTTTGTGGGGAGTGAGTTTGGATATATTTTCCATGTTCACCATGGGTGTAAATGTCCCATCCTTGGGACATTTCCACCATGCATCCTAGACTCCTACCCTTTCCCCTCCCAAACACTTGTTGCCAACCAAATTACAGAGAAGATGGAGTATGCTTCCAAGGGAAGGTAAGTTAGAACATTCATGATCACTTGAAATCAGAAGTCTTGGTGACTTTGAGCAACAAAATGGAGTTGTCCTATGATAGGGGTTTGTCCTATGAACCCCAGATTTTCGCTCCCCCACAAAGCTTTGGAATGAGGTATTGGAACCATGGTGAGGATGTTTTGATGATTGCCTGGTGGATTTCAGTCCTTGGAGGAGTGGTATTTCATTGCTTCCCTTGGGCGGAATTGTCCCATGGATAGGACAATTCCGCCATGATCTTCTCATTACTCTCCAATACAAGTCGTCCCAATCAGCAAGACAAATTAATTCCAATACAAGTCGTCCCAATCAGCAGTGCAAACAACGAGTTAAATGATGAAACCAGTCAGCCTTTAGGGTGGTTTTTATTTGTTTTTTTAATTCTCTAATGCAAGCTAGTTGACCTCCTTGGGGAATGGTATGGCAAAGCATATATATGGGAGGAATTTCAATTCATTTTTACACCAAGCAGCAGGCAAATTTCCTCCACCAGCAGTGCAGATTGGAGTGACATCGAATTCACTTGGAAAGCAAATCAAGCCTTTCTTCAAGTCCATCTCTCTTGCACTTCTTTGGTGGGAGTGGTTGGCAAGATTTTACCAAGCAAGGAGCAGCGAAGGAGGGGGCGATTGGATTTCCAAATCTTTGATTCTCTCATCTTTTTCCACATTGGGATCTCAGTTTTGCAAATGTTAAGGATGTTAAATGTGGAAGCAATCAGAATTCAATCTTGTTCTAATATGAAATGTAATTATCGTGGTTAGTGGATTAAATGTTTGAAATGTTTGAATCTTATAAGGTAATTCATGGTAGGGGAAATATGTGGAAATCTGGAATGAAAGTTTTACCCAACTTCATTGAGTTCATCTAAATATTTTATTTCCTAATTTCCTATTTCTCAGTATTATAGCATCTTGAACAAGGACAAGTAAAGACATGTTCCTTGATATTTTGCAGGATAAGTGAGATGTTCGAAACTCCAAGTAGAGGTCCAAGACTTCAAGCTCGAGGACTTCAAATACGAAAGGGAAAGCAACCAAGGGAAAGGTGGATATGAAGGAGAAAGGGCTGAATGGAAAATCTTGGAACTCTTGGCAACAAAATCATGGGAAGCTGTTTTCTTTGGGGAGCAAATCTTGGAACAACTTAGAAGATAAAAGCAGGGATGGTATGCATATCCTCTATTATCACGCCAACAAGTGCAGACTTCAAGCTCATGCTCGAGGAGTCCAAATGAGATGGATATTCAAGTAAAGAAATCAGAATTCAAGGATCAATGCAAGGAATGATGACGATCAAGGAGGTGAACAAAGGAAGATCCAAGACAACAATGTAAGGAAGGACAAAATTCACACCTTGAAAGGAATGATCCAAGCTTGAAGTTCAAAGATCTCAAGTGGGAAAGAAGTTCACACCAAGTTACCGAAGGACAAGACATCAAGGCTATTCAAATTGAGATCAAGTTGGGATTCAAGATCAAGATCAGAGGGACAAGTCCAATCACTTGAAGGCATTTTCAAATACAATCAAGTTCAGATCAGATCGGGTGCAAGTTCAAGGATGTCAATCCAAATCATGCCATGAGAAAACTTCCAAGGACAGATGGAATTTGATAGTTTCGGAAGAGTTAATCAAAGCTAGAAATGTTGAGTATCAAGAGATATTTTCTCTTCACAATCAGAGCTCATTGATAACAGTGATGAGGTGGCAATTGGATGTCTCCTCCAATCAGAAAATTTCAGATTTCAAGCACAAGCAAACACAACATGCCAAGTGTCCTACTTTCTCATTGGTTGAGAAATCATTGTAATTTTCCCATTGACCCATGATTTGATGCCCTCATGTAATTGGTTGAAAATGTGGCAACCCTAATTAGAGTTCATGCGATTGAATCTTGGCCCTTATTTCAAATGAATCTTGGCTCTTCGTTGTAATTGGACATCTATTAAAGGCCAAGGCCTTCTCATTTGTAGAGGGTTAAGTTGGTTAGCTAGTTAGATTCAAGAGTTAGTAGTGGAGAAGTAGTGGGATAGAGTAGAGTAGGTTAGCCAAGGAAGACTTGATCAAATTGTTGCTATCATACTAACAAAATTATTACTTCTTTCATTGTTGGCTTTCATGGTGAATGTATGTGACGTTTGGAGTATTGCATGGTTTCTTTAATCTTTCACTTGGAGTAGATTTCATTTCATGTTGTTAGAAGTAGCTTAGTTGGATGGAAGTAGTTGTGGATGTTTTCTTGTTTGACTCGATTAAAACTAGGCCACTAGCTCCTTGCTGATTGCGAGGAAGCCTTGTGTGGTAAGCTAGTCATTGCACTTAAGTTCAATTGGCGTTGTATCCTTAGTTTGTACTTCCAAGTTGGATTAAGGAGAAGGTGTTGATATGAAAACCATTTGAGATCCTTAGAAGCTTGCACTAGGTGAAGTTGAGGTCGCTGATAAGATTTCTCTTGGTAGAGTCCAAGTCATCCATGATTTCTTGCATTCATAGTTAGAGGTAGGAGTAGTTGTAGAAGCTAAGCTTAAGTTCAAGTTGAAGTTGAGGAGTTGGAAAAGCAAAACTATATTTTCATTGCACATTGTGAAGCCAAATCTTTAGAAGTGCAAGTGGTTGATATCCCATTGGATGAATAGCGTAAGTCCCCCTAAGTGATTACCAACAAATCACATTATTTCACTAAGCAAGTGTCCACAATAGAAGGAACCTTGAAGTCATTTCATGATCTTACGTTGCAAGCTTAGCATGGGAGATGACCTTATATCAAGAGAGTATCGAGTATTTGGTATTTCATCTTGGAATACTAAGTGTTTGATTCTGCATGTTTTAGTGGAACAAAACTCACATCAACAGAAGGTTTGGAGGTGTCTGTTGAAAATTATTCCTCTAAGGCAAGTATTGGAGGCAATCTTTGAACAAGGAGGTCAGAAGGTTGATGCAAGTGCCTGAAGATTCAGAGGGAGCTTAAGTGGCAGATGGAGAATGCCAAGTCCTTTGCAGAGGATCATCAAGCTCATGTAGCAGTGTGGCCTCTAAAGCTCATTGTTTGGTCAAACATTGGAGCCAATTTTCTGGTATTGTGATAATCAAAGCTATGAGAATGCTGCCCCTGTTGAGAGGGAATCTCGGTTGAGAGGGAGTCTCAGTTTTTAGATGATCTTTTATGTGCTGTAATGGATTTTTGTTTGAGACGGAGAAATTTGAGGTGAAAGCCCTTGTAATGCATTCTTCTTTGTGAGAGAAGTTTGAGGTGCAAGCCCTTGTTAATGCATTCTTCTACGCGAGTGAAGTTTGAGGTGAAAGCCTTTGTTCCACCCTCTGGGAGTAGCCATGGTGGATGTTATGTGAGAGACTCCAAGACTTAGCACTTGTGTTAATTCACCCTCTGGGAGTAGCCATGGTGAACGTCATGCTGATATGACTATTAGATTGAGAGAATCCTGCTAAGGTTTTGTTATTGACATTTTTTTGGTGCAGCCTTTGTGTTAGCATGACATATGAATGATCTCTCTTGCTAAGGGGGAGTGTTAATGATGTGGTAGCTGCGAGAGAAATCCTTCATACCTGTGTGTGATCCTTTAGTGTTCTTCATCTATATCAGCATGTATGATGTGTTCTCGTCTATGTTCCTTCTCATTGAAGATGCTATTGTGTATATGCTCTATTCTTTACTTCACATCAGAATAGACTTGTTTTCTATCAAAGATGATCCAGCTTGCTTCATTTATCATCACTGCCCAGCTAGAGTCGACGTGCGATTTCCCTCATCATGGTTTATCGGTCCTATTGTTATCGATTTCTCTTCATATATTTTTTCTTATTATGTTTGACTTCTTCACTGCTGGAATAAGATGACATGGTGTCATGTTAGGATGATTTGGCATTATGGATTCGCCGTATACGACCGTTTTATAATTATTGTTTACAGTAAATACAATGAAGTGTGTCGGTGGGTTTGGTAATGCCCGTCTTCTTGCATTCCTCTAGGAAGACCATTCGATCTGGGCGGAGTCTCTTTAGTATGAGCGTGTCATGACTTAGTCATTTTTTGCGCTGTGTAAATGATGGGCAGGCTTGTGATCATCGTGTGCATATACACGATATTATTGTGTGGACAATGAGCTTTTATGGTATCTGTTCTTGTATTACGGTATCCGATTTTTGGTATCTCTGTTTTTGTTCAGACTAGAGAGTCTTTTGCTCAGTATCGTGTTTAATGATTGAGACGGGGATGTATGATCTGCGTAAGATCATTTGTGATAAGACAATCACTCATTTTTTGTAATCTGGGAGATTCATTTGGTACTATTAGCCTGCAGATGCTAAGCAAGGTATACTTGAACAGTTATCGGAGCTCTTGTGAAGGTTTTACAGCAGCAGCTCTTGGCATCACTGTGTCTGCTGCAGTCCGTATGATCTTTGCTTATTGTTGTGATTGATGTTACATATTGTGATCTATGAGTCATATTGTAATCTGAGAATATTCATTTTGTGTGTTTGTATTTGTAGAAGTGATGCTGGCTATGGTCAACTGTATTTTTGTATATGCATCGCAAATATATATGAACTGTAAGGCTTATTGTTTAACTGTTAAGAGTTAACAGTCATAAGCTTGAGAACAGTGTATTTATTTTGAGAATACAATAAAAGATCTATCTTTTGTTGGGCTGGGTTTTTCACCCTCAAGTGGAGGGTTTTCCATGATAATTTATTGTGTCATCTGTTATTGTGTTTCTGTTTATTGTTTTTCACCCTCAACTTCTTGAACAAGCTGCAAACTTTTAAATTTCAATGGACTGTTTGCTGTGTTACACGTAGCAGGGACCCAACTGGACAAACTGCTAGTGATTCAATGAATTTGAGATCATTTGTAAATTAAACAACTTATTTTATAATAAGACTGTTCTGAGATTGATTGATTTAGATAAATTCTACAGAATCACACACAAATGTAGAAGGCTCTAGAGCTTTCTGTAAAAGTTTGTGAGTTAACTGAGTCAGGCAATAAAAGCTTGCTACTGCTGGCTCAGCTCAGGGCTTCGAAAGTCTCCCACAGATGCATGGTCTCACAAGTAATGTTTATTAACAGTGTTTCTCTGAGTTTTGGGTATGGGAGGATGGGGCGCGTAAGGATAATTTTTTTTCCAGATCTGCTGCATGGCAATCAAAATAATAAGTGAAAATTAATATTTGAAAAATTAAATAAGAAGGATTAAAAGAAATTGTAATTTATAATTTATATAAAGAATATGAATAAAAAAGTTGTACTGCTGTATGTCATTTTGTCTAGTTGCTTTTCGAGCAAGGTAGGCATTATTTTTATTAAAATTTTGAAGTGAGCTAATTGTGAACACTGTAGCAATTTAGTGTGATGTAATTGTAATATTCAATGGATAGAAGTTTTGTTACTTCTGAAAGTTATATCAAAACTTGCATCAATCATTTTCCAAATGGGAATAATGCTAGAGTGAGGAGTGAACAACCAACTATGCATAATGTTAAGCAAACAATATTTCTAGCACCCAAATGCTTGCGCAATTTTTAATTAAATTTTTGATCTATACTATTTAGAGCACAGGCGTCAATTTGTGTTAAGATGCCATACAAGTCCTTAAAAAGAATACACGACATCAGCAAACAAGAACGGTAGGCTTTTCAATTTACTGTGGAAGTTCATCAGAAATTGGACATCATCAGAAACCATTGAGTCAGAATTTACTGAATAAATGGTCTTAAGCAGAGTTTTGGGACTGACAGTGACCAGGCCGATTTCAAGCTCTTGCTCAACAAGTTTAAAAACAGTATGTCAAGGTAAAATGGATTTCTATTGTTTCCAATTCAGAATAACACAATGACATGAATAAAATTTACAATCCTCTCAAAATTATGGAACAAGCTGCAAACTTTTAAATTTTAAAGGACTGGTTGCTGTGTTGCACCTAGCACATACCCAATTGGAGAAATTGCTATTGATTTAATGGATTTAAGATCATTTATAAATTAAACAAATTGTTTATGGTTTAGAGAAGATGCTGCTAAACAAAAGATGTTGAAATAAAGATGGGTGTTTTAAGTTTTAGACTTTTAGTGTTTAAGATTTTCAATAATGTCATGATTTTAAAATAAGGCAATTCCCAGATCAATTGATTTAGACAAGTTCTACAGAAGAACACACAAATGTAGAAGGCTCTACAGGTTTCTGTAACAATTCCGAGTCAAGGCAGAAAAACTTGGTACTGTTGGCTCAGCTCAGGGCTTTCCAAGTCTACCACAGATGTATGGTATCTCAAGTTTTGTTATGTTTCTATGAGTTTTTAGAACGGAAGGATGAATTTCGAAAAGGACAATTTTTTTCCAGATTCGGTGCATGGTGGTCAATATAAAATATAAAAATTAATGTTTGAAAAATTAAATAAAAAATATTAAAAGAAGTTACAATTTGTCATTTTTATAAAGAATATGAGTAAAAGAGTTGTACTGCTGTATCGAAGACAACAAATATTAATGTCTTCGCCCCTATCTTCACCATCTTGAATGGAAATTGTACCATTAACCAAGATGTTCCATATCACCACACACCATATGACTTATTCTGGGCAGTGAACCGCAATCCCAGGGATGTGTCCACATTGTTCACATTTTTAAGCATGCTACAATTTTCATGGTTAACACCTCTATTACTCTATTGATCATGCAATCTATTACCACTGTTTTTTATGTCTTGTGGTGGAATTCTGCCAACTCTTCTCCAGCCCATATACAAGTATTCAGTGCTGTCACACATGCATCTAACAGTGAAAGCCATTTTCATTTTCTGTTATTCGATAGCTTTTTACATTTTGGCAAACTTGTTTTGATCAGAGTTCCATTTTATGAGCTATTGGTTGTGTCTTACCATCATCTATACTCAGTCACACAAGCATAAAAAATAGTGATATACATTAAAACAGACACATTAATGCAGCACAAATAGAAACATGAAAAAATCTTTTAGATAACAACACACTAAAACAAAATTTTATAGTATCTCACTGCAACTTCTGTGCATTTTGTCGAACAGAGCTTTGGAAAATGTCTCCCTGTGAAAATACTTGATCCATAATTCATAGAATCTCCAAGGAAATTCCTACCTTCGAATGAACTTATAAACATGCCCATCTTCAAGATTCTGTATCATATTTGACCTTCACAGTTGTCTAAAGACAAATTTAAAAGGTACCAGTGCTATCTGCAAGATTGTACTAATGGAGGATTGACTTTTACCGCAACAAAATATTGGGTAATCAGTGTCTCAAGGAATGCTTTTACAGAACTGCGAGAGAATGTAGGCCTTTAACATTGATGAAATCCACATGCTTTCAGATACTGGGGCTGATAACAAACATTTCTGTAGATCTCTCCCTAGCAATTTTCATCGTAGAGAAGTCTTCTCCTACCTGATGTATGACCATAATTTTGCATTTACGTCGACTTCATTTATAAATTTATAATACAATGATATCAGATAGAATTGTAGACACTGAATCATGCTCTATCATGGGTCATGCTCGATTGGACACTCTATTGTATTAAACAACCATTCAATTATGTTTTCATTAATTTGTTTAGAATCTACATGATAATTAAACAGCGAAATCATAATTTTTAACTTTAGATGGATGGGTGATTTTTAGTTCTGAAATCATGATAATCCAAACAAAACATCATTAAATTGATAAAATGACCAATTATTACAAATAAATTGAATTTGAAGTTATGATACCAACAAATCATAAATTGAAATTGAATATACATTGATTAATGCAAGTGAACTCCACATGTAAAATAAATAAACAAGGAAAAAGGAAAACAATGTATGAGAGGATGCAGGATTCTTTCAACATAGTTATAAAGAAATCTGATGCAGATTGGCTCAGCTTAGAGCTTTGCAAGTCTACCGCAGATGCATGGTCTCTCAAGTTATGTTTTATAACAGTGTTTCTCTGAGATTTGGGTGAGGGAGGATGTATAGCATAGGGATTATTTTTTTTTTCAGATCTGCTGCATGGAAATTTAAATTATAAATGAAATTTTTTATTTTCAAAATAAATTAAAAGGGATTAAAAGAAGTTGCAATTTATAATTTATATAAAGATTATGAGTAAAAGAGTTGTACTAGTGAATGACATTTTGTATCAAAGACAACAAATCTATATGTCTTTCACCCCTATCTTCAGTATCTTGATTGAAAATTGTACTATTAACAAAGACGTTATATCACCACACCCTATATGAGCCATTCTGGGGAATCAACCACAATTCCCAGTGATGTCTTCTTTGTATGCATTTATAAGCATTCTACAATCTTCACGGTTAAAGTTTCTATTACTATACTGATCGTGCAATCTATTGCCACAATTTTGCCTTGCAATGGGATTCTGCCAACTATCCTCCAGCCTATATACAAGTACTTAATGCAGTCTCAGATGCATCAAACAGGAAAGGCATTTTCATTTCCTGTTATCTGATAGTTCTTCACATGTTGGCAAACATGATTTAATCACAGTTATCAGTTGTTTAATTTAATCTCTCAACATTCACACAAGCATATACTTGAAAATAAACATCGTAGTACAGAATAAATAGAAACATGCAAAATTGTTTATAGTTTAGATAACAACTGAACACAAAAAATTTTAGTAGCACTGCTGCAACTTTTATGCATGTTATCAGCAGAAACTGTCTACCTGTAAAAGTGATTGATCTGAAATTCATAATCATTAAGGAGATTCCTACCTTAGAATGAATTTATAAACACGCTCACCTTCAAGATTCTATATGACATCCTTGCTTCACAATTACATAAAAACAAAATGAGAAAGTATCAGTAGCTATCTGCAAGATTGTACTAATGGAGGATTACCTTTAACACAACAAAATATTGGGAAATCGTTGTCTCAAGGAAATTTTTTAGATTACCGAGATAGAGAGTGGTGTAGGGCTCTACTTTGTTGAAATCTGCACATGTTTTGAGATGCAGGGTCCGATAGTTGATTGGGGTTCAATAGTTGATCACTCACTTGTAAATATATTATCTTGTCTTATCACACATTTTTACTATATATTGTAATTAAATAATCCACATATAACTCATTTTTTTAAAAAATGTTGATAAAAATGGACCAATACTTGAACACATGAAAACCTATAAATGTTATATTAAAAACACACAAATAAACTCATAAATAAGTATTTTTTTACCTCAAATATAATACCATAGCTATCTATTATATGTGTGTCACTTAGAAAATAGTATGCTCACTTAATAAAATAAGACACTCACTTAAACCAGTATTGTTACTCAACTAAATGCCTTGTATTTTCTCATGAAATGTGTGAGATTGTCAAAAAGTTTTAGTGTTCAACTGTTGGCCCCTTTGTGTTGGATATAAGTTGAATATTGTATAATAATGTGTTATTTTTATAAGAACAAATAATTTTTTTGTGTTGAAATATTAATCCTTTTGTGTTGGATATAAAAGTTAGGTATAACAAATATTTATGATTACTAATAGGTATTTGATCCATTTAAGTTGCATATATGCTATATTTTATATAGAAATACAATATTCTAGTAATAACAAATGATATTTTTAAATTCAACTACTAGGGATTTTTAGAATAAGTTTTGGTCGAATCTTTAAAAAGTCATTTTTTGGACACATTTCACTAGATGTGCTATTTTAACGAGTTGCGTTATGAGTCGCACCTTCAAACCTTAGTTGTAGGTAGTTAAGTGTCCATTTTACATTTCTAAAAAAACTGAAGGTCTTACGATATTCCATGCAACGGCTACATGTTGACAAAGTTAGCCCTCACGACTATTGGTCCCTCTACAATCTAACCATCATTGCTGCAAATCTCTCGCATGCAATTGACAATGCATGAATACTTTCTCCTACCTGATGTTTGACCATAATTTCCATTTACATGGACTTCAATTATAAATTTATAATGCAATAATATCGAAAAGAAATGTAGACATTGAATCATGTTCCGTCATGGGTTATGCTCCATTAGACACTCTAGCATATGAAACAACCATAAAATTATGGTTTCATGAATTTCATTAGAGGGCCTTATCTTGTTGATAATTGTAAGATAATAAACATTGTTAGTTTATTAGTTGTTGTTAGTAGACAATTTTGGTAATTAGTTGGTAGGTGTTGTGACTAGTGCTTGGTTTAGCTAGATTTTGTTGTAAATCCCATTAAAAAAATATGTAGTTGATCTTGTGAATATAAATCACAGAATTTTTGTTGTGTCCTCCCTTTTCTCTGCATTCGTTATGTTGATGATCTGCATATCATCTTTAGAACTTTGTTTACAATTATTTGATACCTTCACTTGGTGTCAAAGCACTAGACAAGGAAGAGACCTTTATATTTTATTCAAAGAAATCTGTGGAAAAAGGTGTGGTTGTTGTTGAAGTGGCATGATAATAAAGTAGAGAATCTATGGTTTTTCAAAGAATTGAGATTGTAGTTTCTCTTATAGCTCGCTTGGTTGCTGGAGTTACAAAATGTTGGATTTCTGTAATACTGGAATTTGCCAATTCAAGAAGTTTTAAATCTGGAAAATCGTATTTGGAATATGGCTGGAACAGTTTGGTTCACCTGAAACTATGACATTGTCACTAATTCTGAAAAATGTTTATATATATAGACAGATTGCAAATCACAAAATATCCACATTTTTAAGTTGTAGATCGGGCCTGGGTTTACAACTGCAATACTCAAAGAATTTGTTTTCATGCAAACATGGAATTTCAACTGTAATTCTGTTTCATTTCTATATCTAGGGTTTCGGAGGAGATGGGAAGCAAAATGATTTAAGGGATTTGTGGGAAGACGAAGAAAAATCCTAATTGTGAAGGAAACCCCTGCAAAACATATACAAACATGAAGAAATTTGGCAAGGGGCTTAAAGCTAACATAGGGCGAATAATCAAGGTCGCTGAAATGGCGCTAGAGAGCACAACTTGTCTCTAGATTCTTCCTGCTTTCTGGAAATGGATTAGAAAGTCTTCCATCTCATTCTGGACTCCAATAAAGATATCTGGAATGATCCAAATCTGGGTGAGCTGGTAAAAGATTATTTGGATAACAATGAAGAGACCTTAAGATTTTACACCGGCCTCCAAGATTCCCTAAGAAGGGCAAAGGACAACCAACTTATAATTCAGATCGCATTACACACACATAGCGACTGTAAACCCTCCTCCCGACGAGGAACAATACAAGAAGGTCATGGAAGGGCTGCAAGAATTTAAAACGGCTGTGGATCCCTTCAATGATGATTTTTTCCGGCAATTTGAGCATATTGGCAAATGACAGAAGCATATCTTGGTGAAACTTGCCGCAAACAGAAATAAATTGGATATAAGGCTCAAGAAGATGCTTCAAATATTTCAACCGGGAGAGGCAAAAGATCAATGGACAATTTGTGGACCCAAAATTTTTATAAAATTTGATTTATCAAAAAGTGGAATTGGAATTGGTTTTCCACTTCTACTTTTTGAGGCCGAAGATTTATATCTTCATTTTGGGCCAAAATGAGAATTTAGAAAATCCTATTCTATTTTCAGTTCTTAAAAACAAATTGCAAATTTGAAAATTCCCGTATTTGAATTTCCCAATTCCAACTCAATTCCAGCAACCAAACGGGCCTTAGTTGAAAAGTTGGATCACTGATTTGCATTATTAGTCGTGTCGTTAATGAGACTAATGTTTTTGAGTAGCATTTTGACATTAATTTGCTCCTAAAAAATTGTGCAATTCGAGTTTATCCTATGTTCTCAACAGAAATTTCTATTAAAGTAAATTTTACATTTTTATTTTCTTCTTTCCCATTGGCTGTCATCATTTTTCTAGGTTGTCTTTTCATTTTGTTGGTTCCAAAATTTAAGAAAAAATCAGGTCGGTTGCAAGTGGCAGTTTCCAAACAGTTCACGTGGCTGGCATCTTCTTCCACATTCTTTTCTACATGTCTTCTACGTGTGCTGCTACCTGGAAACTCTTCTAGAATGCAGATGTCTTGGTCGTCTCCTTGAAACATATTCAACAAGTTTCAAGAGGTGGCATTCTAAAAACACTTTCTGTGCATCGTCTATGCTTCCACATTTTACATAGATGCAGGGACAGAGGTGCATATTGCCTAACCCTTCTTTCCTTGGAAAGGTTTTCCTTTTCCCATTTTGGTCTCAGAGGATTTCCACCAGCACTCTTTACATGGATCATTTCCGTGCCCTCTGGTATGTATACAATATTTTTGTTCTTTCCAGCATTCACTTGTTGTTTCTGTATTCTACAGTTTCCTCTGGATTCTACAGTTTCCTGGTCCTTGGTTTTGTTCATTTTCTTTTTCTCTTTCATTTGATGCCAATTAATAGTTACCTTATTGGAGTGGTAGATGCTAGTTTTTCTTTTCCCCCCCGCATTTCATTGGAGTCGTCTGCTGCATGCTTGGACTTGTAATTGAGAACAATTTCTTTCTCTTAATTATTATGTTCTTCAAATCTTTGAATCCATGGTATATAAATTGTGTGTCTGACAGTGTAAATTCGCGAAAGCTCATGCCTATGTTGTTGGCCTCTACCTGGAAGATGGAAACAATTTACATCAATGCATAAGTAAGGTGATCATTTTTCTTTATTCTTACGAACTGTAATTTGAAATTTCGTCTCTATTAATTTGAGACACTAGGATCATTTTTTAAAAATTATATTTTCCAGGGTTTCTTTTGGTTATGCTCTGAAAATTCACAGATGTTTAAGGACGTAAATGAAAAAAGAAATTACATTTCATGCATACCTTCAGACTAGCAGTGCTGCATGCAAATGAAGTTTACTGGAGTATATTTCTTTTTCTAAAATTCAATTCTTCTTTTTCATCATCATTATTTTAGATGAGCTTCCTCTGTAGAGATCATAATTATAAATTAAAAATGAAGTTTAATCAGTATAAAATCTAGATAAAATGAAGATTAATCAATACAAAAAATAGAATTACTATTCTTTTAGTCAACCAAGTGAGGGTTAGGGCCCTCTCCCACATATATAAACAAAAATATCACATAGATTAACCACATAGCGCTGAAAAAATTACCGACCAGTCAAGGAGACTGTGCCAAGAGCGTATACCGGAGGTAATAAAACCTGAACAACTACAAAATAAAAAGGGAACTAGAAACATAGTGTACATACTAGCATAATCAATTCCAGAGACGTGAAACTAATAGCAAAAACACCCAAAAGAAACTATATAGGACCCCCATGGTCTGCGCCATAAGATCCATCATCCAATTTAAGCAGTGCAGCCTGTTTGATTGGGAACGTAGCTTCTTTCGTTGCGTCTGCAACATTAAATCTATCCTATCATGGATAGAATTTCTGTAGCCCGAGGAGCTCAAGTATATTCAAAGTTTCAAACCCAGCCCATAGGACAAGCCCCTACTATTAGAGCTGAGAAACTTTTGTATAACAATCACCCCTTGAATGAACAATTCCAAACACCTTTCAATGATTCTCTCCAAGCTGACAGAAGCAAGGCTGCAGAATTTGAAACCCATGACTTAAAGAGATGCCAGATGCTTCAGTAAGACTTTATCAACCACTTCATCTATGCCAGCCCTAAATTTTTCACGAATACAGTAATGATCCAACATTTTCCATTTAGCTAGTTTTTGAAAAATTCAGTAGATATCTAATAAGTTCAAAAAATAGTACCACTGGCAAACTTTGCAAATTGAAGTCATTTGCGTTCAAATTTTGGGAGGGAATATTTAAAGAGGAGTGTTGAACATTCTCATATTCATAATGGAAATTTTTGATGGAATAAAATTAAGCTTGACTGCAATTTATAGAAGTCAAAAGTTGTGTCACATAAATTATTGACAAATATTCTACAGAACTTATAGCAACAACTACTACATTGTTCACAAACCTGTCTTCTTTGTCCATGTTATATTGTTTTAGACTAACTATTGATCCTTAATCTATTGGTGATACTGATGGGTACTCATAATGGTTATGGCTGAACAAACTCTCAATCATATGCGAAGCTCATTTTTTCATGGTTTTGTGATTTTTAGTTTCAGAAGGCATAGACAAATTTTTGATTCTTTTTGTATTGAGATCAATTTAGAATAAGGAAGCTGCTAAAATATGTAACATGTAATCATAGAACCGCATCAACTACTGACCATGATTACCTGTACAACTCCACATCTTACAGGATTTCTTCTAAATCCCTTTGTCTGGCTTGTGGAATCTCGATTATTTGGCCACGTAGTTCTCTCATTTTTAAAGTGCCAAAACAAAATGACACAAGTTACTTGTCAACCTTATAATTGATTTATTATTTTTATCCTTATGAATAGTATCCTGGGGTGTGGTTTATAAGAGCCTTTACAAGTTAATTTGTGAAATATTTGAATTAGGATAACATCAAGTGTTGTGAAATATTCAGGTTTGTGCCATTGGTAAGCTCTTAAAAGGAATCTGCTCTAGAATTTCAAATAGTATAACAAGGTAATAGATAATTGAGTTTCATCAGCATATACATTCTGATTGACGAGTTTCATCAGCATATACATTCAGATTGATGAGTTAAGCTCATGATTTAATTTGATTCTTATATTCTTGGTTTTGGTAGATTTTACGACATACAGTTATTCTGGAGGAACCCATGTTTTTTCTAGAGTTTCCACCACAAGGTATTATTTGAAACTAAAATTCTTTTGCATGTGAGCATGGTGGGTGTAATTAACCCAAACACTATGATGCATTCAATTACATACTTCAACCATTAATAACAAACACTATGTTGCATTCAATTACTAACCATTACTATGATGTATGTAATTGAATGTATCAAATTTTAGGGTATTTGAACCAGAAATAGAGTTACTAACAACCATTACCAAGCCATTCCAACTTTTAGGTAATGAACATAGAATCAAAAGAGCCCCAATTTCTTCATCGAAATTGACATTAAGAGAAGATAAATGACTGGTAACTGTATTGAAGTGGAATAAAGACTTCATTAAACACATTTCTATAGTCTTATTTCCTATATATTGCATTTTTTCAATCTTTTCTGTACATTTCATTGACAGGCCTACATTGATATCAGAACAAGGTTGGAGGGTAAGGATAATATTTTAAATTTCTTATATAGACTAGAAATTGAACAAAGGATATTGTTCTTACCTCTACTTCAACGACTTCCATGACTGCTCTCCTTTAAGAAATTCTAATTGTGTGCAAGTTTCTGAGGCTATACAAATTTCACGGATGCAAATGACGAGGATGATGACTAAGGGTACAAAATTATTGCCTGTTTTGAAATGGGACACCACAAATTTTTGGAACCCTAATATTGTAAGTTTTATGCTCTCTCTATTTTTATTAAATAAAACTCTGATGTGCATTGGCTATGCTTCAACATATTGCTGGCATTTCCATTTCCGAGGTTTGATATTATCGAAATGTTTCTAGCATTGTTGCTTCTTGTTACTAACTCCAAAATGGGAACATCTTATTTTCTTACCTAGGTTTTCTTATGCAAAGGGTCTAAAATCATTAGTTTCCATACACAAATAAGACTACATAAGCTTTATTTTGCAATGGTTTTGATGGAGACAATTCCAAGAGTCAGTTTGTTGATGGGACAAAGCTATGCATCACAAATTAGGCATTTCCATACACAAATAAGACTACTATTAAAGGACTCTTCTAATTGCTTCGGTCACAACTATAGTGTTATGATTACATAAAAAAAGGTTTTAAAAGGACCCTAAACCTATAAAAGAGTTTTACAAATATTCAAAAGAGTTTAGCTGAAATTGTGCCGAAGCACCCAGAAAGGAAAGCAAAAAAGCCCAGTAGGCTAGCAACGTAACAAAAATTAATCCAATAATTCAATCCAAAAATTTATACCACAAATATAAACCTCTAGTTATCTTCAGTCCTACAAGATGTATGCCTTTAAATAATCTTATCAAATAACTACTACTCAGAATATACTGTTTATCATTTTTCTTAAGCTTTATCGAATATCAGTCTTAGCCTTTACCGAACTACAGTAAATAACTTTGTGTTTACCGATCAATCCTGTTTTAGTAATGTGTAAAGCAAAACGTTAAAGCAATGAACCATATACACTTTTGACACATGGATTTTTAACGTGGAAACCCTGTTAAGGGAAAAACCACTTGGGACCAGTAACCCAAAATTTTCACTCTTCTGAAGTGAGCTCAGTGAAGAGCCAACCATGTTAAAGGTTACAAACACACTGTAAAGTGTGACCTTGTTAGAGGATTTATCACTAACAGTTTATCACTTGACCTCGCATTCACTATGTTGTCAACATGAAAACCTTTTGACACTCCTTGGGATGCATCTCAATATTTAAAGGATGGTTAGATCCTACTCTGTTAAGATATTTTTTGAATCAATGTTTAAATTGAATCAGTATATGATCTGTTCATAAATACAACTTAATCTTGCAGATGTTTAGATCTATTGTAAGCTCATAATACCTTTCTAATCAATGTTTCTCTTCTGTTCCTTTTCTCCACTTCTTTCTGGTCGGTGAATGTTGTTGCTTCTCTGTTGCTTGTTGTCAGCAGAAACCTTTAGCTCTGTTCTTCAACTTGTATGATCAGGTCTGTATGAAGACTTCTATCTTCACCAGAATTGTCTTCAACATTCCTCTTCTATTTCCCATTTCTTACGAATTACTTGTCTCTTTATATAGACATGATTTCACCATTTCTTGTCCTTCTTTTCTTCGTTGATCACTTCTTGATTCGTAAAGCTCACCATGCTTGCTTTAGTTTTATCCCGCAAATCTCTCCTTATTTTATGTAATAGAACATGCTTTAAATCTCCTTCTTATCTTTGGGTTTTAACTAAGCAATGAAAACAAAGTAAACAATCAGTTATCTCTATCTTTAGCTCTTGCCAGCTAAGTTGTTTTGTCATTTTCCTAACTTTAGTTCTCGTCGGTCAACAGTTTAGTTGTGCTCGGTGACTACTGTAGATAGCTCGGGTATCAACTTTAATTTTGGTCTGTGACAACTGCAGTTAGCTCGGTAATGCTTGCTCGGGTATCATTGTCCATTGGGTAACACTTGTGAACTTTTGTTGCTTGTGGTTCACTGTCCCTCGGGGTTTATTGTCACTCGGTGTACATGATTACTGACGACAAAAACTGTCTTTTTAGATATTTAAGTGTTGTGACAATATGAGTATGAGAAATCATATCATATTAAGTTGACATCAATAACAATACAATACATTAACTGATTTAATGTCTTGCATTTACTTCCTGCATCTCGGTGATCATCAACTTTGTCATCTTCAAACATTCAATCAGTTATAGTTCATCAATTTCCCCCTTTGGCATTAATGGCAACATACTACATAATAATAATACAATATGAAATATATTAGTTGTAGTTTATCAATCTCTACCAAACTTATTGTTCTATAACCAATACAAATTTCTGACTCCCAGTAATCTCTTTTAGCTTAGATTTGATTCTTGCAAAATACTTTCTTCTTTCTTCATTCCCTTCACTGGATAGGTTTAGAAACTTCTGATTCTATCTCTCCCTTTGTTGTAGAATCTCTTCTCCCTTTTTTTGGATAGAAATGTAATGTTTAACTTTTCTAATTCTCTCCCTTGGATGAATGTGTCTTTGAATCTTTCTCCGATGTTTTCTCTCCTTTGATGGATATTTCATCTCTTTTCCCTTTGACAACAATATATTTCATTGAATACTTCTCTCCATAAGTATTAAGTACATCTTTCCATAAATACATCTCTCCATATCTCCATAAGTACATCTCTCCCTTTGACAGCAATGCCAAAGTTTTTTCTCATTTTTTAAATATATTTCTTGAATTTCCTCTCCATCAGCAATATAATACCTATTGCGTTCGGTGCAAATAAGTACCTTTCTGTGTACTGATAAATCTTTGCAGTCCATCTCTTTGCTTGCATCAACATGAATGATCTTTTGATAATGTGTAGGCTAATGCAGCTTCCTAGTCAGCTAAGTGATCAATAGACAAGGGTCGGATCCCTAGTCTCTTCCCCAAGTACTCAAATGTATCTTTAGGTAATGGCTTGGTGACTATGTCTGCTAATTGTTCTTTGGATTGCACATATTCCAGTATCACCTCTTTCTCTTTCACTTGTTCTCTTAAGTAATGATACTTGATAACAATATGCTTTGTCTTAGCATGCATGACTGGATTCTTTGAGATGTTTATTGCACTTGTATTATCACAATAGATGATTACTGGTTCAAGAATTTTCATATTCATACCTTCTAGTAATTTTTTGATCCATGCAATGTTAGACCAAATTGCAACAACAACCACATATTCTGCTTCTGCACTAGATTGTGAGATGCATCCTTGCTTCTTACTTATCCATGTGACAAGTCTATCACCCATAAAGAATTCTCCTCCTATTGTGCTCTTTTTGTCATCTAAGTTTCCAGCCCAGTCAACATCTGTATAGACTTGAAGCTCAAATTTGCCTTCTCTTTTATACCACAGACCATAGTCTTCGGTATTCTTTAGATATCTCAGAATTCTTTTGACAACAGTCATATGTGATTCCTTGGGATTCGCAGAGAATCTTGCAACTATTCCAACTACATGTGCTATATCTGGTCTTGTATGAACAACATACATGATTTTTCCAATCATAGATCTATATAGGGTGTGATTTACCTTGGTTGACTTGTCTTCCTTTGTCAGCTTGCATCCGATTGCCATAGGTGTTCCAATTGGTTTGGAATCTTCCATCTTGAATATCTTCTACACTTCCTTGATGTATTTGGATTGTGTGATGTAGATGCCTACATCCTGTTGAAGAATCTGTAGACCAAGAAATAATTTGATCTCTCCAAACATTGACATCTCAAACTCTTTGCTCATTTCTTTAGAAAATGATTTGCATAACATATCATTACCTCCAGTATGATATCATCAAGAAATATTTCAGCAATCAAGATGTTATCATCAGTATCTTCTTTTAAATACAGATTACTGTTTTCACTTGTTCTTACAAATCCAATACTTATGAGATAAGAATGAAGTCTTTCATATCATGCTCTCAGTGCTTGTTTCAATCCATACAAGGCTTTGTGTAGTCTACATACCATGTTCCTCTTGTTAGGATCAACAAACCCTTCTGGTTGTTCAATGTATACCTCTTCTTCTAATATTCCAATTAGGAATGCAAATTTGACATCCATTTGGTATACCTTGAATCCTTTGAATGCAACATAAGCAAGTATAATTCTTACTCCTAGTCTAGCAACGGGGGCAAAGGTTTCTCCATAGTCAATACCTTTTTTCTTGTGCATACCCTTTTCATACTAATCTTGCTTTGTTCTTTGTGACTTCTCCATTCTCATTCAACTTGTTTCTAAATATCCATTTGGTACCAATGACATTTTTGTCATCTGGCCTAGGTACTAATGACTATGTTTTGTTCTTCTCTATCTGTTCTATCTCTTCATTCATAGCACTAACCCATTCTTCATTTTCAAGTGAAGTATTAACAGATTTAGGCTCAAAATCACAAATCAAACATCTAGTGTTTATTGACTTCTTGTTCTCATTCCAACCTTTTTGTCTCCTATGATTTGGTTTTGTGGATGGTGTCTTTTGACATACTTGGCAAGTACCAGTTCAGCTCCTTTCTCATCATTTTGATCATCATCTTGACCTTTATTCTGATCTTCATCGCTCGGTATATTATTGTGAGCAATTTCTTGATTTTTGGTGTTTGCAACCTGATGCTCAGGTGCATTGTTCTATCGCTCGGTAGCGATACACTGTTGCTCGGGCAGAGTGTTAGGTTCTTCACTATAGACAAACCTGTTGTAGTCTTTTGGTTCCTTTATTCTTTTCTCATCATTTTTCTCAACAAATTCATCTACTTTGACATTTGCACTTTCAATGATTTTGTTAGAGGATTTGTTAAGACATTTATAAGCCTTGCTCTTGGTAGAATAACCTAGAAATATTCCTTTTTCACCTTTGGAGTCAAGCTTTCCATTTCTATGATCTTTCAAAATATAAAATTGAATTTCACAAATTCTAAAGTAACTTACATTGGGTGTGTATCCATACCATAGCTCATAAGGTGTCTTATTGGTGTCTTTCTTCAATTGAACTCTGTTTAATGTGTAGACATCAGTACTGATAGCTTCTCTCTAGAATATTTGTGTGATGCATTTCTCAATCATCAGTGTTCTAGCACAGTCAACAATTGATCTGTTCCTTCTCTTAGCAATCCCATTTTGTTGTGGTGTTCATGGTGCAGAAACCTGTCTTTGAATTCCATGCTCATTACAAAAGTTAGTGAATTCATCAGAAATAAATTCTCCTCCTCTATCCGACCTTAGACATTTTAGTTCCTTTCCACTTTGTTTTTCCACTATAGCTTTATACCATTTAAACATCTTGAATGCTTCTGATTTTTCTTTTAAGAACATAACATTCATCATTCTAGAATAATCATCAACAAAGAGAATGAAGTATCTGTCACCATAGTAGCTCTTTGTTCTCATTGGTCCACATAGGTCCGTATGGCTAATTCTAGAATAGCATTAGATGTGTAGGTTTTTCTCTTGAAACTAGACTTAGTCATTTTACCTTTTTGCCAATTCTTATACATGACATGGTCGGGCTTTGACATGCTCGGTAAGCCTCTTACTTTTCTTTTATTGCTTATCCTAACCATGTTGTCAAAATTCACATGACATAACCTTTTATGCCGCAACCACATGTCTTCATTTCTAGCCATTAAACAAGTGGTGTTAATATCATCAAGATAGAATAGGTTACCTTTTGCTTGTTCACCAGTTCCGATTAACCTTCCTGATTCATTAAAGATATTTGCCTTTTTGTTCTCAAATGCAACTCGGTGACCTGTGTTATTCAGCTGTGAAAAACTCAATAGGTTATAGTTAAGTCCTTTTACCCAATATGCATTTTCACATCTGATCAAATTATTCAACATTATGGTTCCTTTACCTTCAACCAGACAAGGTGAGTCATTACCCATTCATACTGTTCCACCATTATAATATTCAAAAGTTTCAAAATTTTCTTTATCTCCAGTCATGTGGTGAGTATAACCACTATCAATAATCCAGACATCATTTTTACTAACCTTAGATATGAGTGCAGTCTCAACACACATTTCTTCTTCGTTTGAATCATCCTTCATAGCAACAAATACCACCTCAATATCTTCATCAGATTCGGTGTCAGTATTCCCAGCTTTGTTCTTAGCCAGGTAACAAGCTTTCTTCCCTTTGTCCTTGTAGTCTTGGTTATCTCTTCTATCAGATTGTCGGTTTCTTTGGTAATCTCAGTCATCACCTCTATCAAACTTCTTTTCATATGATCTGTCATTGCTCCTGTCATCTTTTCTTTTGTTAGGATATCTAGCAGCAAAGTGTCCAATCTCTTTACAATTAAAACATACCAATGGTAATTTACCTTTGTATCTACCTTTTCCTCTCTACAATCTTCTAGCCATTAGTGCTTCAATCTCATCAAGTTCTTGCTCATCACTATCACTTTCACTATCATTTCTCATAGTATGTTTATGACTTGATTTACTTATTTTCAAAGAAGATTTGAATGCAGACTCAATATATGGTAAGACATTGTTGTCAAAGTTTCATCTCAAATGAAACAAGTCTACCAATCAAACTATCTAGAGTAACATTGTTATTTTCCACTGCTCTCATTTCTTGTATAACAGATACTCTTATAGCATAAATAGGCAGTAAGGTTCTGAGAGTTTTACTTACCACTGTTTCTTCTTCAAGTACACTTCCTACTCTTCGGATAGCATTTACAACCTCTTTGATTTTGTTACTGTACTGAGTGATGTTTTCTCCTTTCATTCTTAGGTCATCAAACTTTCCTCTTAGGCTTTCAACTTTAGCTCTCAACACATTTGTATCTCCTCTATGTACTAGCTTCAATTTGTTGACCCACATTTGCTTTGTAGTGGTGCATCATTTGACATCTTCAAATTCAACATCGGAGAGTGAGGAAACAAGTTCTATCATCATAGAGTTGTGTTCATGTTTCTCTTAATTGATCAATTGTCAAAGGTCTAATAGGTAGCACATATTCAGTACTTAGGTACTGTGTGACATCATTTCCAATACCTGATAGGTGGAGTTTTATCCTACTTTGCCATGATGCAAAGTTTTCCTTGTTCAACTTAGGCACATCCCTTTTTCTCATCTTGTGATCTTTAGCTTAGGTCATTAAACCTTCCTTTCAAGCACACAAGCTCTGATACCAATTGTTAGAATAACTGAGAGGGAGGGGGGTGGGGGTGAATCTGTGGCCTAAAAAATTAATCCAATAATTCAATCCAAAAATTTATACCACAAATATAAACCTCTAGTTATCTTCAGTTCTACAAGATGTATGCCTTTAAATAATCTTATCAAATAACTACTGCTCAGATTATATTGTTTATCCTTTTTCTTAAGCTTTACCGAATAACAATCTTAGCCTTTACCGAAATACAGTAAATAACTTAGTGTTTACCTATCAATTTTATTTTAGTAATGTGTAAAGCAAAACATTAAAGCAATGAACCATATACACTTTTGACACATGAATTTTTAACGTGGAAACCCTGTTAAGGGAAAAACCACTTGGGACTGGTAACCCAAAATTTTCACTCTTCTGAAGTGAGCTCGGTGAAGAGCCAACCCTGTTAAAGGTTACAAACACACTACAAAGTGTGACCTTGTTAGAGGATTTATCACTAATAGTTTATCACTTGACCTCACATTCACTATGCTGTCAACATGAAAACCTTTGATACTCCTTGGGATGTATCTCAATATATAAAGGATGGTTAGATCCTACTCTGTTAAGAGATTTTCTGAATTAATGGTTAAACTGAATCAGTGTATGATTAGTACATAAATAGAACTTAATCTTACAGATTTTTAGATCTATTGTAAGCTCATAATACCTTTCTGATCAATGTTTCTCTTCAGTTCCTTTGCTCCACTTCTTTCTACTCGATGAATGTTGTTGCTTCTTTGTTACTCAGTGTCTGCAGAAATCTTTAGCTCTGTTCTTCAGCTTGTATGATCAGGTCTGTATGATATTGTCTTTAGCATTCCTCTTCTATTCCCCATTTCTTATGAATTACTTGTCTCTTTATATAGACATGATTTCACCGTTTCTTGTCCTTGTTTTCTTCGTTGATCACTTCTTGATCCCTAAAGCTCGCCATGCTTCCTTTAGTTTTATCCCACAAATCTCTCCTTGTTTTATGGAATAAAACATGCTTTAAATCTCCTTCTTATCTTTGGCTTTTAATTGATCGATGAAAACAATGTAAACAATCAGTTAACTCTATATTTATCTCCTGCCAGCTAAGTTGTTTTTTCATTTTCCTAACATTAGTTCTCGCTGGTCAACTGTTCATATGTGCTCGGTGACTACTGCAGATAGCTCAGGTATCAAATTCAATTATGGTCGGTGACAAATGTAGTTATCTCGGTAATGCTTCCACGAGTATCACTGTACGTCGGGTAACACTTGTGAACTTTTGTTGCTCGGGGTTCACTATCTCTTGGGGTTTATTGTCACTTGCTGTACATGATTACCAACAAAAAAAACTATCTTTTCAAATCTTTAAGTTTTGTGACAATATGAGTATGAGAAATCATATCATATTAAGTTGACATCAATGACAATACAATACATTAACTGATTTATTGTCTTGCATTTATTTCCTGCATCTCGGTGATCATCAACTTTTTCATCTTCAAACATTCAATTAGTTATAGTTCATCAATCTCCCGACCACATCTTTCATCTCCTCCAGACAGACCGCAACCGGTTTATCGCCAATGCTGATTTTTTTTTATGATATTGACCTCAACTTTCATTATCTCATTTTTTTTTAACATTGGCAGTATCATCCAACATTTTACCCAAAGTACAGGTAAAATACACAAGACAATCCTTGCTAATCTTAATTTCATCAGATACATTAATACCCTTACCAATGTCTTCATTAGCCAGGATATCTTTTGCCACATTCTCCGTTGCATATTTTTCTATGCTTTTAACTATTTCCTCCATAGTTTGATCAACATCCTTCTGCCAGTTAGTCTTAGTGTTCAACATGGGGGTTTGGTCCACATCCTTATTATCTCTGTTATCCTCCTTATTCTCTTCCCTAAATTCCTCTCCAAAGTTAACCTCCATGCTCTTCTCATTTTCCATCTTATCCTCCTCGTCCGAGGACAAGTCAATTATTCTTTTGCTAGATTTTTTACCTTTCTAGGTTCTCTTATTTTTATAACCCATTACCTCCCCACATTTCCTTTTCTTAACCTCTTTTTCTTGTTTCTCCTCGTACTCTCCATCTTCCATCTGCTTCTCTATTTTAGAGTCCTCCACAGTATCCTTCTTCTAGTTTCTCTTGGAAGAGGATCCTTTCTTCATTATTTTCTTAGTTTTTTTTTTCCCCTACGAAATGTTGTCTTCTGTTGCCTTCTCTGTTTCAAAGTCCTCCACAGTAGTCTTCTTCTAGTTCTCTTGGATGAGGAACCTTTTTTAGTTGTTTTCTTATGAGTTTTATACCCCTGAGGAGTCTCATCTTCTTCCTCCGTCTCCTCCTCATACATAATATCTTCCTTTTCACCTTCGGTCTCCTCCTCAGCCCTCTCAATCTTCTTCAAGAGAGGTCTCTCCACCTTTTTAGTTTTCAGGAAATCACAGATTAGAAGCATGAGACCCTGGTGAGAGACATGGTCACCTTTTGGGTCTTTTTGCAGATTAGTAACAGTAAAATCTAACGAGCTAAGAAGATAAAAAGGTAGACTAATTTTGACATTGGGCCTAAAGTGATTCAGAAGCATGAAATGGTGCCCATAAGCTCTGGTGAACCTACCATCGAGCGTAATATAGAAAATAATTGCATAGAGCACATACCTCCACGACCTAGATATACGTTTGGGGTTATGACAAGAGGTGTCAACTTTCACCAATCTAGCCTTCTCCTCCTCAAAAGTCAAAAATTTCTCCCAGGCCTTTTCAAAAATGTTTCTATGTCTGTATAACTTCAGCACGTCCATTCTCATACTTGTTTCCTCTTCAATAGTCTCCTCCGTAACCTCCATGAGATAGTTCCCCACCACCACCTTTCCATTTTTCCATGTTTTAAATAATTGCCTTGACAAAGAAGGGTTTCTGCCATGAAGTTGCTCCATAAAAATAGTCATCCCTCCTTCCTTCAAGATACTCCAAGCTTTTTTCATTTCCTTCCATTCTTCACAGTTAATAGGCTCAAAGCGCTTCTTACTTCCACCTGTATTAGCAGTTTGAAGAAAATCAATTTCTCTATGATTTTTGGTAATGCTATTAAGACTTAAAATTTCCGCTCTCCGACTAGCCAAAAATACCTAGAATCCGTGCCAAATCCAGCTCATAATCACAAAGATTACTTTCTCCAGAAATGGTTATAATGATAGTTCCCTTCACAACTAAAGATCTTCATTAGACTAACTATTTATAACCTTTTTTGTCTACTCCGCAGCCGATCACTATCCATTAATGATATCTCTTGATGTGGCAAGTCATCCCCATCATACCATTGCGTCATCACCTCCATTTTACATGCCATGTTAGCAACCTAGTCAACAATTCAGTTTGTCTCTCTATAGTTATGCGATATCACACAATCTTCAAAAGAATGAATTATAACTTTAGCTTTTTGCATTATGTTATGTATTGACCAAGAAGCAGGAGTTTCATTATTTAAGAATTTAATTATATTAAGGGAGTCACCCTTGAGCCATAACTTCTTACAACCTTTATCACTAGCAAGGATTAAACCTTGGAGAGCAGCATTCGCCTCAGCGACATGGTTAGTTTGAATTTCTATAGGAATAACTTTAATGCCCTTGCATACTCCATGTTCATCTCTTATCACTATACCACACCCAGCCACCCCCGCGTTCCCTTTCAAAGCCCCATCAAAATTAACTTTCATCCATCCTGTAGGAGGGCAGTCCCATCTATCTTCTTCTCTCATTGTTTTATTCTTACAATCCATAAACCTTTTCCTAAGATAGAAATTTTCTTTGAGAACTCTCTTGATTTTGTGGAAGACCTCTTCTTCAGTAGACTCTTTATTTCTAAAAAATCTCTCATTTCTTTCCTTCCAAATCCCCAAGCACACATAGGGAAGATTGAATATCCACACCTTTACCATAGTTTCATTCTTTGACGGATGGTTCTAAGAGTTGAAAAAACTCTGCATATCCTCTGGAAAAACCCACTCAATGTTAAGGATTTTGAAACATTTTTCCCAAATATTTTATCACATAGGGTTAATGAAGAAACATATGATTAACATTCTCCTCATCTTGATTACATTAGTAACATCTATTAACAATTTATATAACACCTCTTTTTTTCAAGTTATCATTAGTTATAATCTTGTTTTGCAGCATAATCCAAACGAAAACATTTATCTTAGAGGTAAGGTCCTTAATCCACGCTTTGGCCCAACAAGGCTCATTAAGATTCTCATACTCTTGGTGATACAGAGAAGAGATAGTAAAGTTCCCATTCGGGCTATACTTCCATATTATGCTATCTTCTTCCTCAATCAAAATAACAGAGTTAAGAAATTTATTAAGTTGTCCCAAAGAATTATCAATAACTGTTAGGTCCTTCTAGTGATCCCTATCCCTATAGTCAGCAACTTTCCTCCCAAATCTCAGCTTACACTGGTCCTCGAAGTTCTTCCATGTAGGGCATTCCTTTTGGGGATTTTGCATTATCTAGTCATCCTCCCAAAAAAACACATTTCTGCCATTTCCAACTTTCCATTTGACACCTTTTCTTATGATTTCCTTATTTTTAAGAGCATTTCTCCATATAAAGGATCCTCCAATACCACTATCCCCACCAAGAAAGCTAATAAGGTTAGGCTGATCCTTATTGTATTTATTATCCCATATCAAGGTTCATTCTCCCTTAGAGTTATAATATAGTCACAACTATAGTGTTATTAGACATGAACAGGTAAATAAACTGGGTGGAAAAGTTATAGTGAAGACTAATAAAGGAGCTCCAATTCACATGTTTTCTCAAAACTGAATAATATTTTGGGATTGATAAAACCCTTAAACTTGTTAGAAGATTCTATTTCTGGCCAAGGATGTAGACAAACATTAATGTTTTTGTTGAAGGATGTATAATTTGTCAAAAGACTAAGGGGATTAGTTCCAATGCAGGGTTGTACACTCTTTTGCACCTAACTTTGAAAAGATTTTACACCCTACTTTAAAATAAATTTACAAACTTTGTTTAATTCTATTGATTAATATATGTTTTATACTATCTCAGTTCATTTGAGCGTCAAAGTGATTTATCTTAAAACTCATGAGAACGTACCTACTTGTTTAGACTCTAGAGGTTTACTGTTTGGCTGCTCATTTCTATTTTGAATTCTTTGGATGTTTTGTTTGATTCCCCTGATTTCACTATTAGTTTGTGCATTTACTTCCTTAAAGGTTTCTTGTTATGGGTTTTTAGACTTATCATTAATTCTCAATGCTTTCTTTAATTGTCTTGATTTTTATCTTAAATTGTCATACCAATATCAATGCATTCAATAATTTTTTTTGATCATAAAAAGGCTCATATTGTAGATGTTTTGTTTGATTCCCATTATTTATCTATTAGTTTGTGCATTTACTTGCTTAAAGGTTTCTTTTTATGGGGTTTTCAGACTTATCATGAATTCTCAATGCTCTGTTTAATTGTCTTGACGTTTATCTTAAATTGTCGTACCAATATCAATGCATTCAATAATTTTTTTTATAAGAAAAATGCTCATATTGTAAATCCATTGCATTGCACAAATCATTTGCATTTACAATATGGCTCTTCTTTTGTCTTATAGGTGGTTTCCTACACAATAAGCAAGGGCTCGTGAATTCATGCTATTAAAGGTTAGTGATGAGTTGTAAAACTACTCTGCTACATTTTTCTCCATAGTGTAAAGCCATTCCATTCCACAAGTTCATATGCTTAAACATTTCATAGTATTGAGCATTGTGACAAAAATATTAGCTGGTAACTGTTGATGTGCGTTTTATGACCCACCAAACAGTAGAACAAAACACCGAAGTATCTTATCCTCTCTTGATCAAAGTTTTGTATATGCTAAGATTGTGAGAAGATCATATAGGTCAATCCAAGGTTCCTTTCGTGTCAGGTCTTGACCATGGATAAGCTCGGTGGTAAATGTGATTTGCTGAATATCACAAGGGGCCTTACGTTTTCAGTCTTGAAAGATTTTCAATGAAACACTTTTTGGAATTTTTAGAATATGCGGAAAGCAAAAGGAAGTAGGGTTCAAAAATTGTAATCTACTCCTAAGGGCAATGATAGCAATAGTTAATACTTCGGTGCACAAATTCCCAATAACCAGGTTTCGCTTTGCCAAGTTATACTACAACTACACGAGAATTGGTGCAATCTTCAAGTTTTATGCAGAGGATTTTTATACCACCTCAAACACCATCATGAAGAAAAATATACGTGAATGACAGAAGTTAAGCATATGCATGAATGAGGTTCAGGCTAACTTTGCACAACGATTTACAATCAGTAAAATATCAAAAGTATGAACCAAAGAAATTCATCAAAACACTATCATATTTATCATTGCAACCACAACACTTCATCTAACTTTATCCAACAAATCTAACTAAATGAGGGAATTATGAAACCAAGCAAGCACTAAAACACATCAAGTATTCACCATGAAACCAACAATGAAAATTTTATTGTCTCAGTAGCTCTTTAGCAAAAATCTCAAAATTTGCTCCCTTACAAATGAGAAGTGAGGCCTTTTTATAGGTCCTCGAATACAACGAGTGGCCCGGATCAAACAATAACCAATGGCCCAGATTTTGCCACCTCAACCCTAATTAGGGTTCGGTCAAGGAAGAAGGAATCTACATTAATGCAAAAGGAATCCATTATCACAGTGGGCAATAAGTACCCATTATGCGTGCATGCTCAGAAGGAGAGTGGGGTGCAATAAATGACCATTAATCGTGCCCACTATGCATTAAATGCATTTCTACCATGGAATCTACCTTTCACCGCTTTGCCTGAATGCCTGGAATCTTCCCAATACTGCTTCTAACTCATCTATACTAACGCTCGGTGCTGATTCCTGCTTGAATTCTAAAACTACCATAGATCGTTCAGCTTTCCTCAAGTTGTCCTCCCATTTCGGAAACAAATCCTGAGCAGTGTGCATATTATTTGAGAAGGTGGAGAATTTCTTGAAATCATCCTTGGTGAAGAAGTTCAATCTGAAGAAATCCTCCAATTTACTCTTCAAGTTGTCTACAGTTATCTTCTTTTCATACAACCTTTTTGATACCAGTGATGTGACAGTGTTGGAGATTTCTTGCTTGATGTTCTCAGCTATTCCCTTCAATCGAGAAGATTCCTCAATGAAATGCCCAAAAATTTCCTTGGCCATGAGCACAACTCCATACCATCGGGTGAAATCATATGCTTCTCCCTATTTGACGATCCCATGGTCAACTAGCACCTGCCTGGGCGTCTCAATCAATTCCTGTAATTTCACGATCATCTCATCCTGATAGATATGCTCATCCTCCCACGATTCCTCCATGCACTGAATCCGAGAAAGGATGGCCAATGCCCTATTGTAGACTCGCACTAAGTCCTCAACATGCTTGTGGGCTTCATTTTGGATGCCCTCTATCCAAGCCTCTGCCCCTTGAGAATTTCTCCTGATCCTATCTATACTCTCTACCGCCTCAGTTGGAATAACTGATGGAGGGACAAAAGATGGACCTTCCTCCCTTACTGGATGAGGTAGACTTCTGATGTAGTCGCATAATGCTCTGATCTCTCCTTTCTACCTCTGATAATTCTCTTCTAATCTCCTCATCTTATTCTTTACCGCCTATGTAGAATCATCAAGCTCCTCCAATACCTGCTATTGGGAGGCATGACCTAAGTCAAACTCGGCCACGTTATACTCATCTGGAGTGATTTGATCCTTTGCTTTGTCTACGGCAGGTGTTGCAAGCTGAAGGGTTCTGGACCCAGACTCATCTCATACAATCTTCACAAACCTCTTAGCCTTTCCCTTCTCATGTGATTGGTTGACCCTGTTCATAATTTCTTGCAATTCGAAAGCTGGGTCAACATCCTTTTCCTGACTTCTTTGGAGCCTCTGCCTCACCCATTCTAGAATGGTGACTCCTTGATTCTTCTGAATTGCCATCTGCTTCTGTTCCTGCACCACCTTTGTATCGATTTCTTCAGCTCCAGGACTTTCTATCATCACCTCTAGGGCTGGTGTCTCTATCGTGGGAATCTCATCTTCAGCCGTGGGAATTTCTTCCTCTATTATCCTTCTAAAGAAAACACCAAGAATTTCCTCAGTGGTAACATCTTGTTCCTTACTTTTTGCTGGTGCAAGCCTCTCATTGGCATTAATGCTCAATCTGTTCTGAACTGACCTCGTCACATGTTGCTCTCCTTTCTCACCTCTCCCTCTACTTGATTCTACTTCTTGCCTGAAAAAAGGTGCCTATCTCCTGCATCCTTGGAGTCCGGCTGGGTGAGGATGACATCTCCTCGACTCTTGGTCTCTTCTGTTGTGGTTCTTCAATATGGAGATCCAACCTTCTCTTTGTGTGTGTTTCCTGAGCAATATTCCTTTCTTTTCTGTGCTCCGCACTCCTTGAGAAAACTTTTGCTTCTTCAATCTTTTCTCCTGATGCTTGCTTTGGTCTTTCATCCTGTAGTAGTTGATGCCCTAAAAACTCGTAAGTCCAGTCCTCCTTTGGTATACTCATTCTACCAAGTTGGCTCTCAATCCACCACCTTGTGAAGTCTAGGACTGGTTTTGCCAAAACATCAAGATTTGGAATCTCCTTTCTTTGCCAGTCATAAGGACAAGTAACCCTTTCTTTTTCTGGATTATACCCTTTCTGAAGCACATTTAGATCTTCCTTCATCTGATCAGGCACATGAAAGAGTTTGCAAGCTATGATGATGTTCAGGGGCAATCTAGAGCGCATCCTTTTCTTAGTCTCATTTTCATTTGCAGCATTGGCCCAAAAATCTTCAAGGTGTGTCCTATGCTGATACCTTGCTCCTGCCATTGACTTGATTTTGTTATAAGGATCAAAATCTGGCCTTCCTAAGTAGAATGATAGATGGAAGAAATGTAACTCATCCAGGGATCTTTCATCCGCCTTTATACACGGGCACATTTCGACTTTATCTTTTCCAATGGAAATCGGGAAATCCAATCCCAGCTTCCTCTTTCCTTTCTGAATCTTTTTGTACACTGTCAATTGCCGAGAAAGCTCCAACAAAACCATCTTGTCCATAGGATATCTTGGCAGCCTGTATGGTTGTTCCAAAAATCCTTGTACTTGGATGTAGGAGAAGGTGAGAAACTAAATAAACCAGGCTCCGTATTCCTCCACTAGCTTCATTGCTCCTTCAGACAATCTCATGTGCAATTTATTTTGCAAGCTTCTCACAATTCGCATTGCGAAGGCATCATTGACCCGGATATAATCATCTATGGCCTGTAAATGCAACTGAGGGTAACACTTGTGAACTTTCAGCCGTGAAGCACCACTTTCGATTGCTCCCTTACATCGCAATCCCTCATATCTTGTATTCCGTGCCAACATGTATATGACATAGGAACTCATATAAAACTTTTGCGATTGCTCCAGGTTCGCCAACTGTTCACTAAGGTTGTCACTGATCATTCCAGCCCAGTCCATGTGCTCTTCAACCACTTGCTCAAAAAAGTACCACATCCATGACTTGAACAGATAGGAGTGCGGCATGCCAAAGATTCTACTCAGCATCATGATCAAGTCGCTGTATTCCCTGTGGAAATCCAACCAAACCAACTCCTTCGGCAATTTTGAATGGTGGGATCTATTCTTTCTCAACCACTTGTCATTTATGACATTTTCACAATATTGAATTCCTACAGAAAAAACTCTATGTGCCTTCTCCTTCGTCTTCAACACCAATTTCCTGGAAGAAGGGATTCCAAACGCCTCAGCGATTGCGGGTGGAGAAAGGTCTGCAATGATGTTTCCATCAGAATCTTTGATTGTTCTATCTCTTGAATTGAAGTGCCTGACGCATTCCATGATCAGCTCAGAATGCAGAAAAGCCAGAGCAATGCCAGCTGCAGCCACAATTCCACTATTCACAATTCGGGTGGCTTAATTGGTCAGTTGATGATCTTTATACCCAAACATTCTTCTGTGAAACTCTGTCATGTCTAGGCCTCCGAGATTAGTATCTCCAATCTCTGCCCACTTCGAAACAATCTTGGATTCTGGGAAAAAACTCCTTTGTTCATTCTTTATCAACTGTTTCCTCGTCATGCT
>MU224820.1:3539106-3552109 GCA_018584345.1 Thuja plicata
TCTTTCAGAGGTCAAATCTCTCTCTTCTTCATGAAATCATGTTTCTCCACCAACTTACTGGGAAAATTCCTCTGAAACTTTTGATCTTGAATTCTTCACGTCTTTCAAAAATAATGAATTTCCTTCTATTTGGAAATTTTCTCTCTTCAAAAATCTTGCTCAACTTTCAAGGAAAACTTCACTCGAATCCTCTTGATTCCTCAAAATCTCTCATCAATCTATTTTCTCAAGTTTGTGTGATGACAAAATGAGAGAGTCTTCATATATAGATTAAAACCCTGAAAAGCTGCTTTAAAAGCTAGAAGCTAATTTTAGGAAACTGCTAATTTAGGCGAAGATTCTTTCCCACAAGCGCCACTTGTCACTTCTTTTCTCCAATTTTTTTAAAAAACTTCCAATCTGAGCGCTTTACTTTATGATTAAGTTTCCATTTTATCCATCCTCTTGTTTTTCTGATTTCAAATGTTGAAAAAGAATAAATTTCAATATTTAATCTTTTAATATCAATTCAAAAAAAGCGATTTAATTCCACTTTATCCTTCCAAATTTTATAATTAACTTGTTGCTTTTTTATTAATAATTAAATATAGATAAAAATCAATATTTAATTAATAACTTCTCCTCTTTATTTCTTTTTTGATTTTTGAGGGTTTTTTTAATTAAATATTAAATAAATTAATATTTAATTAATAATACATTTAAATAAAAAAAAACTCCTTCTATTTCCAATTTCCAGCTTTTTTGAAATCTTCAGTTTTTTCCCAAATTTATCATTTTCCAGAATTCTCCAAAATTTTGAATTTTAACTTTTCCATGATTTCATGAATTTTCAAGATTTTCCATCTTCCCAAATTTTCGAGTCTTGGATTTTCACGATTTTAGAATTTTCAAACTTTGGAATTTTTTAGAATTTTCTGAATTTCTGGAATTTTCCAAAATTTTTGAAGTTTTGAACTTTCTCACTTTTCGGATTTTTTCACGTGTTTGGGATTTTCAATTGTTTCACGACTTCATTTTTTGAAGATTTTCCATCTTTTCGAGGTTTTCCATTTCTCAGTTTTCGATATTTGGAATTTACCAAATTTCCAAAATTTTGGATTTTTCAATGTTTCCCGATTTCTTCGACCTTGGAAATTTTCACATTTTCCAATTTTTTGAATTTTCAACTTTTCAAAGATCACCTTTTGAAAATGTCCATATGCATTAGACCATAAAAGGGGGCATTTTAAAATTTTAAGCCGTTCCAAAATTTAGAAAACTTTTGACCATCACCGTAATGCTCTTTCTCTCGGGTGCTCTTTTGAGAAAGTGGAGGATTTGGAATTTTCCTTCACATCCATTGACTTGCGCTCTGATTTGCACCAAGTAAGATTATTTGATGGAGTGAAGGATTTTGTTTATTTGGAAATTTCTTGACCTCCAAGAAACTGTGCTCCTGATTTTGTGGGCGACATTTTGGGTTCATGAAGGATTTTCCTTCACTTCCCTGATTCCCTGACTTGGGAGAAAATGTATTCCTTCTTTCTCGCGGGCGGCATAAAAGCTTGGTCTTGGATTTTCTATTAGCGGGGACTCCATGACTTCCATGGAATTGCGCTCGGGCGCATTTTGGGTGCGATGATGGATTCCTTTTTCCTTATTGACCATCCTCAACCTGCGTTGAATTGTGCTCCTTGTTTCTCGCAAGGATTCTTCACTAATTTGTCTTCATTCCACGCGCTTTGCATTCAACGTATCCTTTCCTTTCATGGTGGATATTGAATTCTAACTCCCAAAGAACTTCTCTTCTTGTTATCTCCTGCATCGAAGGGTCCCAATCATTTCAAATCTCGTCTTGCACCTGGGTGTTCCATGTAAATGCAGATGAACTCTTACTCCCTTTAGTGTGGGATATCAGAAACGATCCCATTTCTTTCACCCTGTTGATGCCAGGAAGGATGAATCATCCTATTCTTTAGGACTTCGTGTGTTTGAGCACTTGTGAGTGCACTTTCAAAATTATGGAGGATTCAACTTCTGAGCATCATCTATTACTTGCGCAGGTGGGGATCGCTCATTCTGCAACTTCCTTCATATGATCACTTTGCATTGTGGGAGCTTGCAAGGAATGTTTCCTTTTGCAAGAATTCATCATTATGTACCGGTCAATGAGTTTATAGCTTATTTCAAACATTTCATCATCCCGGGATATGAAGACAATACTGGGCGTGAATTAGTGTTCCCCACGTTATTTCTGATTCCTTATGTGGGCACGCATATCCCCATGGAGTGTGATTCTCTTCTGATTTTATTCAAAACTGCTCTCCATGATCATGACCAAAAGTCGTCACTTCATACCCAGAACTAGAAGGAAAAAAGGAGACGTAAACAGAGCTACTGAGACAAACCCCAAAAAAGGGGGCAAGCAAGCTAAAAGTGACAGGGGTCCCATAGGAAATGGGCGAGTTGTGAAAATGTCACAACATCTGTCGACTCCACAGGTGAAATGTTGAAAACATTTCATGGATAAAAATTTAATCCAAACTCAGAATCTTTGGTTAATCGATATTACATCATCATGAAGAAAGAAAATGAACTCAAAAGGGGAGGAGAATCATATATTGGATCAAAACACCCTTAGTCTTCAATTGCCCATGTGTGTGCAAATGTATTAATTCCCGCTCAACAAGACCACTTAGAATCCCTAAGATCAATCACGATAAGTTATACATTCCTCTTGACTCCAAAAGCATCCTGGACATTGCCTTGCTGCCAGCTAGGCGTCCATAGCCCTGACGAGGTTGTCGCCATAATCCCACAGAGATTGCTCTACTTCTGGTGAATTATTCTTTCAAACACCTATAGAGATGTCCGCATATCCCCAAAGCCAATCATTTGATCTTTTATCTCAATTTTCTTTTCTTTTCTCTTTCTTTTGATATTTCATTTCTTTTCCCTTTTCTTGGCTTGTGAGCAGTGAAGCCCACTATGGGTTAGGGAATTATAGTGGCGCTGAAGCAAGATTTTAAAATTTCACAAGTCATGACCTCTCCCAAAGAATCTTCCATGACTCAGAGCAATTGATTAGGTGTGAAATATATAGCAATCTTAGAGTTTAAATGTCGAGACACAATATATGATTAACCTTCCGAGTTAAGTTCGCATTTTGTCCCATGATAAGCATAAGATAGACAACCTCAGCTCCTGAGGATCTTTATAAACAGTTATCCAGGAAATGAAATAAACAAGACTTAGTGGGACCTCCAGATGGAGTTTAGGAACACATAACGCCTTCTCGCAAATGAGAACCCCTATCCTTCAGGCCTCTCAGAAAAACCAAAAAAAAAAAAAACCCGAAACCAAAAACAAGGGAAAGAAAACCAAAACCACCTGAGCAAGAAAACTCAGGGGAAACAAACCCCAAACCAAAGAAAAACAACCTAAACTACAGGAAAGCCAAAATCCCATAGAGGGAAGAAAACCAATAGGAAAGAAACGACAGGGGAAACAAACCCAAAACCCCTTGAACTACAAAAGCAGACCGAACAGGAAAGCAGAAAAGCAATGAAAACCAAAAAGAAGAACACAAGGGAAACCTAGACTAGCTACGCACAAGGCTTTTGGAAGGAAACCTAGGGTTGGAAATAATGCTTGAGGAATTGTCCATTGACGGGCAATGGGACTTCCTCTCCTATCAGAGCCTTCAGCTTAAATGTGTTATCTCCCAGTATTTTAGAAATTTGATAAGGGCCCTTCCACAAATTGTTGAACTTATCGTGATCACCTCTCTTCTCATGGGCCTTGTCCCAACGGAGAACCAAATCTGAGATCCGAAACTCCTTTACCTTAGCCACTCTGTCAAACCATCTCTTGACTACTCCCTGATGCTTTGCAAACTTTTCCAGTGCTTGATCTCTTCTCTCTTCTAAATGCAGTAATTGAGTCAGACGTGTCTGCACTCTATCTTCTCCTTCCATGTACTCTTGCATAAATTGTAATGTTGGGATCCTTAATTGAATTGGGAAGACTGGATCTTGCCCATAAGCCAACTGATAGGGAGATGTCCCTATAGAGCTCTTAATACTGATTCTATCCGCCCAAAGGGAGAATCTTAATTGTGTGTGCCAATCTTTCGGATTCTTGTCTAGTAACTTTTTGACGGCGCTCAGCAAATTCTTATTCGTTGATTCAGCCAATCCATTTCCTTGTGGATAGTAGTTTGATGAAAACTTTAATGTTATCCCATAGTTAAATGCCCAATTAGAAAACTTCAAAGATGTAAACCCAGAACCATTGTCGCACACCAAGGCGTGTGGACATCCAAACCTAGTGATGATGTTTTCTTCAAGGAACTTGATGACCACCTCAGTCGTGCATTGTTTAAGGACTTGGGCCTCTGACCATCATGTGCAATAATCCATAGTGGTTAGGATATACTTGTGTTGTCCTGAAGAAGGTGGATTAATAGGGCCAATAAAATCTAACCCCCATTCAGCAAAAGGTTTTACTTCAATAACAAGTTGTAATGGCATGGCAGGATTTCTTTCACGCACAACAACTACCTGACATGTGTGACAGGTCTTCACATGTTCATGTGCATCCTTGAATAATGTAGGCCAATAATATCCCACCCTTGAGATTTGATGGGCTATAGCCAAACTGCTTCCATGACTTGTCCCATGCTTACTGTGGAAGTGCTCAATAATTTGACCCGCTTCTTCCCTATTGACACATCTTAGATAGATTCCATCATGATTCTTTCTATATAGGACAACTCCCTGAAGCATAAAATGTTGACTTTTCATTCTCAATGCTCTCTTTTGCACCAGATTTAGGTGTGAAGGGGACTTATGATTCAACAAGTAGTAGACAATGTCATCATACCATTCATCCGGAGACACTTCTTCTAACACATACACTTGTTGTACTAATTTGGGTCTAGTCGCGGCGATTGTTTGTGTCAGAGCTTGCCCATGGACCAGTTTCATCGGTTGTATTTCCATGTCGTATTCCTGAATGATGGCCATCCACTTTCCTCTTCTTTCTCCCAACTCATTCTGCATTAACAAGGTTTTTATTGCGGCATCGGGAACTATTGCATACACTTTGCTTCTCAAAATGTAATGTCTAAATTTCTTTATTGCCTTCACCAATGTGTAGGCTTGTTTTTCAACATTTGGGTATCTCAATTCTGCATCCTTCAATGGGGAACTCATGAATGCAATAGGATGCTCATCTTTCTCTTTTGATCTTTGAGTGAGAATAGCCGCACACGTGTGTTCTGAAGCAAAGGAATATATGTAAAATGGTTTGGTGTAATCTAGGCTGACCAAGATAGGAGCATCCGTAATAGCCTGTTTGATTTCTTTGAATGCTCTTTTTGATGTTGGTGTCGAATCTATTTTTGCACCCTTCTTCAACATATCATTTAGTGGTTTGACTATCTCAGTGAATCCGGTGATGAACTTCCTGACAAAGTTGATTTTTCCAAAGAATGACTTCAATTCTTTCTGGCTAGTTGGTAGGCCAATCTTGGAGATGGATTCAATGCGTTCAGGGTCAATTGAGATTTCGCGTTCAGAGATCACATGACCCAATAGTTTTCCTTCGGTGACAACAAACATGCATTTCTTTGGATTTAATGATATCCCATATCTTCTACATCTTTGAAAAATTCTTCGCAAATCATTTACGTGGTCTTCTCTACATCTTGAAAACACAGTGAGATCATCCATGTATATAATGATGCATTTCCCAACCAAATCTTTGAAGGTGTAGTCCATGGCCCTCTGGAAGGTGGCTCCAGCATTGATCAAACCGAAAGGCATTCTTCTGTAAGCAAATGTGCCCCATTTTGTTGTAAATGTAGTTTTCAATCTATCTTCTTCCTCCACCATTACTTGGTTATATCCAAAATAGCCATCTAAAAATGACATCATTTGAGACCCATTCACAACTTGTATTACTTCATCTAATGATGGCACTGGATAATTGTCTTTCTCTGAAGCTCTATTAAGATTTCAGAAATCCACACATAATCTTATTTCTCCATTTTTATTTCTAACAGGAACCAGGTTGGTGACCCACGCTGAGTGTCTAACTGGAAAGATAATTCTTGCTGAAAGTAACTTCCTGACCTCTTGCTAGATCAACCTTTCCAACATTAGATTTATCGGCCTCTGTCTCTGTTGGAAAGGCTTACTACCTAGATTGAGCAGGATTGTATGTGTGATGAGGGATGTATCATATGTCTTCAAATATTCATATCCCCATGCAATTACATCGAGAAATTCCTTTATCAAATTCAGGATGCTTTCTTTCTCCTCTGGAGTACAAACTTTCCCTATAAAAACTTCTTGACATCTTCCTCTGTTCCTACATTTACCTTTTCGCATTCACCTCCATCAGATGTCTGGTACTTGAGGGCACTCAGTTTGTCAGAATCAAAGATTCTTTCCAACTCTATCATTCCTTTAGGAATGGTGTTTTTCCTTAAATTCATGATTTCATTGATTTCAAATTGTGCTTGTTGTTGTTCTCCTTCATCGATGACTTGTGCTTCAAAGACCCTTGAACTTGTTAGAAAATCGAGGATATGCTTATCATCCTCAAATACCTAGAAATTCGTAACATTGTCAGGGACTGAGGGTACTGAAGTTAGTTCAACTGTGAATTTCATCACACACTCCATGGCCAATGGTTCCAATGAACTTGCAGATTGGGCCAGTGAGTTTGCTACTGAATTATTTTCTCTACCTATCCTTTTAATGTTGAAAGCGTTGAAGCTTTCAATTAAATCCCAAACTCTATTGCAGTAGTGACCCAACCTTTTGTCATGGAATGCATATTGTTTCCGAACTTGTCCGACCACTATATCTGAGTCTCCACGAGCATGCAGGATCTTGGCACCCTTTCGGATAGCAAGTAGCAATCTGATAACCAATGATTCATACTCAACCACATTATTTGTGCATGGGAACTGCAATCTATGTTCCGCCAAATAAGTTTCTCCATTCGGACTAACCAGTTCAATGCCTACTCCATTTCCCTTTTTTGACTTGGATCCATCAAATGATAGTGTCCATGCTTGATCGTCATTTTGTGTGTGAGAGGATTCAGATCCTGGTCTGTCTGTTTGTTCATCATGGTTTCCTTGGAAACTTTGATCTTTACCTCCTCCAACATGCTGGGAATTTTTAGCATTCAGGGAATTTTGAACATTGACAACCTCTCCAACATTTCTAATTATTGATGCTTGGGGAACCATCTTTGACACTTGGGAAATTGCATCTTTACACATCATGCATGAAACTTCTGAGTGGAAAGCATTGTGAATCTTGCACCAATTGGGTAACAATAGGTTTTGAATGCAAGCATCTTTGCCTAACTCAACTTCTTGTTTCACACTTCTTAGGACAAAGTTCTTAAATTTTTCAAACATTCCATCATTCAAAGTTGGCTTTGGATCATTATCAACAGGGGCTTCAGTGAACTTGGGGATCACGTCTAGACATCCTCCTTGATTGTAGCCTTGTAACATTAAAATTTCTCCAGTTTTGGGCACATATGATCCCAAAGTTATTTCCATGAATAAAACCTCATTGTCTCCACCATACTCGGTTATTAGTAGTCGGAGCCTAGGTGTACTTTCTATCCTGATCTAATTTGGGATTCCTCTCCATGGTAGCCACATATGAGAAAAGTCAGTAGATATGTATCCATTCAATTTCCTTGCCCAATCTCTGCTTAAAAGCATACCGTATCCTTCTGGAATGTCCACGACAGATATATCGATGCAACTTTGGATTCGTGGATTTGAAGCAAGTTGCATATGAATGTTATTCAATTCTCCCACAACCAGGACTTTGGTTTTATCTAGCTATGTCACTTTCTTGTCTGTCTACAGTGGGATCAATCCCAAATTTCTACATATTTCCAGGGGCATCACGTTACTAGATGCACCAGAATCTATCGAGCAGTTATGTAACATTTTCACAAATATTCTAACTGACACGAGGAATGGGGCAAGCTCCTCTTTTCCCTGATAGGAAATCACAGGATTTCATTCGCTTGGATTAAATTCTTCATTCTTTGTACTATGCAAAGTATCATCTCTGTTTTGATTCATCCTTTGTTCCTTTTGAGCATCTATATTTCCATTTACCTCTTTTCCTTTAGCTGTGGGGTTACTTTGTGATATGGCTCCATCTGATATGACCCTTCGGTCATCAGGAAAATTCTGTACCATTCCAATGAAGCTTGGAGGAATTTGGTGCACATCAGATGCATTTGGTTGTACATCTTCCATAACATTGGTATTCTGCGCAAAACCAGACTGAGGGTTGTTGGGGTTTGTCCTAAGTGGATGTGACACACCTTGGGAAACATTCCTAGGGGCGACATCATTTAGACTTCCCAATAAGGTTTCTCTAACTTCTAGGATTTTCATCAATTCATATAATGGTAGACTAACTTTGATCTTCTTGAATTCTTCTAACACGAAAGAGCTCAGCCTCTTGAATTCCTCTCTGGGAGGATTTTCTTTCTATCTTGTTTCTCCAGTATGAGCAGTAGATTGTGTAATAAGTTGTCTTCTTTCATTTTGTGGTGCATTTGTTGCTGTCAGTTGCCTTCTTTGACCTTGTGAACCAGCCGATGGTCGATATTCTGGTGAGTCTCTTAGAGGACTCAGTACATTACTCACATCGGGGTGCAGAGGTGTGGAAAAATTGTTTGGAGGAGTTGATGTTGTCATAGGTTCATGATTTCTAGAATTCCTCTGATACGTTTTAGGAGCCGTATTTCCAGAAGTTTGTTGAAATGCCTGAACTTCACTTACTCCCTCCACCAGGATGCTGTTGTATAATAGAGGGAAGGAAAACCCATCCCTATGCAATGGTTCATTCGGGGATGCATGTGGAGGCTGATTTCTTGGTGGAACTTGATACATGGATGCCTCTACAGGACCATTGGCTGATGCCGGTGGGAATCTCTGATTATCCTACACTGGCATGTAATCTTGCATGTCAGGTGGAGGAAATGTGAAATCATCAAAGACCAACACTTGGTCGTACCTTGGCGAAGGGACCAATTCATACCCCATAGGTGGAGGATTTTTAGGTGCAATAGTGTTTCTTACTTCCCCTTTGAAAATGTTGGCAGCCCTCTGAAATTCTTGGCATTGTAACTCAGAATGGTTATTTGTCTCATGCAATCGACACCATCCGGACAACGCTGCTTCTGCTAGGAAAACTTTATCTGTCGATCGACTTTCAGCAGTTGGTGGATTGTCTAATGGTGAGGGTACACCACCATTATTTGGATTTGTGTTCCATGATCTTCTCTGGTGTCCTTGGTTGTTATTACGATACCCAGAATTGTTCTCTTGATAATTTTGATTACTGTTTCAATATCTAGAATGATTGTCATGGTATCCCCGATTATATCCTTGATGATTCTCTTGGTGAGCTGGAGGGTTCCCTTGATATCCTTGGTTGTTACCTTGATGTGACTGGTAATTTCTTTGTTGATTCTGCAATTGATTATTTTGATTTCTGAGGTAGGTGACCTCAGTGGACAACTTATTTACTTGCTCTATTAGATCCCTCATCTCTTTTCTTTCTTCTTGAGTCCTTGTCGTAGTTGTCATGTTCTGGAGATATATAGGTTGTGCTGGCATTGCCTGAGACATAGGGGCCCCTGGATGCGGCACTAACTGATTAGAAGGAATAGGAACATGATTAAGAGAAGGCGTATGGTTCATCGTTCCTTGATTCAAAGAATTAGGATTTCCAAAGAAATTCGACGCTCCAATAGAAGTTGCTGGTGATTGTAAACTTACCCTCTCAGCCTCTGCGTAAGCTTGAATCAAATTAGTAGGAGGTGGATGAGTCTTCTGGACAAACATGGAAGTGAAGCAATCCAGGGATGCATAGTAAATAGGTCATGCTGCATCGTCACCCATGTGATAGGGATCACACAATATTGAATAAGCCCTTTGAAACCTATTATTGAAGGCACCAATTGACTCACGTTCTTTCCTTCTTATCTCAATGAATTGCCTATGCAACTCGCTAGAGTGATTGGCAGTCTAAACTTCCTGAGGAAAGCATCCTTCAATTCTTGCCAAGTTGAGATTGAATTCGGAGGCAGATTGATGTACCAATAAAATGTTTCCTCCCCCAGTGAGTAGGGAAATAGCCTACAAGCAACATCCTCTTCTTGAACATTTCTATTTTGAAGAGCATCTTCAAAAATCTTAATGTGCTCATCAGTAGTGCGGTTGACATCATTAACAAAGAACTTAGAATAGAAATGCTCTGGATTCTATGGCATATTATGACAAGTGGCAAATGTTGCGAGAGGTGACGCATTTTGGGGACGCCATTGTTGTTGTGCCATGGTTTGAACAGCTGCAGGAGCAACTACTTGTATGGGTATCTGAACTATTATTTTCTGAATTTGTGTAGTTCCTTCTTGATTTAATCCTTGTTGCACTTGATCAGTTTCTTGCACTTGACATTGTGGAGGTGGAGTTTGAAATAACCTCGTGAGATTAGCTACACTTAGTGAGTTTTGGCTCGTAGATGCTTCTTTCTTGCCTCGCCTAGGCTTTGGATCAAACTTTAATTCTTGTAATTCTTTTGCTCCCAGAGTGGATCTTAAAATTCTCTGATGCACCTCAGGAAAAAATGAGTTAATGCACTCTAGTATGTGAAATCTCCTTAATTCCTTTTGATGGGTGCTGGGAATTGAATGATTAATGCTCTTTGAATAGCTGCTTCGATCCTTTGAGACTTCTCTTCTTCTTTGAATCTGAGATTTGGCTAAAGGATAGGTACAACATCCCTACTGGTAGTACCATCTTGATTCATGATGCACAATCTTTTAACACTTATGTGAGCTCTACTTCTAGAGCCAGTTTCTGTTGATGTGCGTTTTATGACCCACCAAACAGTAGAACAAAACACTGAAGTATCTTATCCTCTCTTGATCAAAGTTTCGTATATGCTAAGATTGCGAGAAGATCATATAGGTCACTCCAAGGTTCCTTTCGTGTCAGGTCTTGACCATGGATAAGCTCGGTGGTAAATGTGATTTTCTGAATATCACAAGGGGCCTTACGTTTTCAGTCTTGAAAGATTTGCAATGAAACACTTGTTGGAATTTTCAGAATATGCAGAAAGAAAAAGGAAGTAGGGTTCAAAAATTGTAATCTACTCCTAAGGGAAATGATAGCAATAGCCAATACTTCAGTGGACAAATTCCCAATAACCAGGTTTCACTTTGCCAAGTTATACTACAACTACACGAGAACCGGTGTAATCTTCAAGGTTTATGTAGAGGATTTTCATACCACCACAGACACCATCATGAAGAACAATGTACGCGAATGACAGAAGTTAAGCATATGCATGAATGAGGTTTAGGCTAAATTTGCACAATGATTTAAAAATCAGTAAAACGTCAAAAGTATGAACCAAAGAAATTCATCAAAACACCATCATATTTATCATTGCAATCACAACACTTCATCTAACTTTATCCAACAAATCTAACTAAATGAGGGAATTATGAAACCAAGCAAGCATTAAAACACATCCAGTATTCACCAAGAAACCAACAATGAAAACTTTATTGTCTCAGTAGCTCTTTAGCAACAATCTCAAAATTCGCTCCCTTACAAATGAGAAGTGAGGCCTTTTTATAGGTCCTCGAATACAACGAGTGGCCTGGATCAAACAATAACTGATGGCCCAGATTTTGCCACCTCAGCCTTAATTAGGGTTAGGTCAAGGAAGAAGGAATCTACATTAATGCAAAAGGAATCCACTATCATAGTGGGCAATAAGTACCCATTATGTGTGCATGCTCAGAAGGAGAGTGGGGTGCAATAAATGACCATTAATCGTGCCCACTATGCATTAAATGCATTTCTACCATGGAATCTACCTTTCACCACTCTGCCTGAATGCCTGGAATCTTCCCAATACTGCTTCTAACTCATCTATACTAACGCTCGATGCTGATTTCTGCTTGAATTCCAAAACTACCATAGCTCGTTCAGCTTTCCTCAAGCTGTCCTAACATTCTGGCAACAAATCCTGAGTAATGTGCATATCATTCGAGAAGGTGGAGAAGTTCTTGAAAGCATCCCTGGTGAAGAAGTTCAATCTGAAGAAATCCTCCAATTTACTCTTCAGGTTGTCTACAGTTATCTCCTTCGCATACAACCTTTTTGATACCAGTGATGCGACAGTGTTGGAGATTTCTTGCTTGATGTTCTCAGCTATTCCATTCAATCGAGAAGATTCCTCAATGAAATGCCCAAACATTTCCTTGTCCATGAGCACAACTCCATACCATCGGGTGAAATCATATGCTTCTCCCTCTTTGACAATCCCATGGTCAACTAGCAACTGCCTGGGCATCTCCATCAATTCCTGTAATTCCGCGATCATCTCATCCTGATAGATATGCTCATCCTCCCACGATTCCTCCATGCACTGAATCTGGGAAAGGATGGCCAATGCCCTGTTGTAGACTCGCACTAAGTCCTCAGCATGCTTGTGGGCTTTATTTTGGATGCCCTCGATCCAAACCTCTGCCCCTTGAGAATTTCTCCTGATCCTATCTATACTCTCTACCGCCTGAGAGGAACCTCCTTACAGCAATATGGTGAGAATGCACGAAATAATAGAATATAGAGCAATAGCAGAACTCAGAATGAATCTATTGATCGCGGGCCACTTCGAGGGGGTAACCTCCTTTGAGCCAGCTCAATACAATAAATTCGTCGGTGTCCATCAAAGGCCTCAACCTACTCTTATATACTAAGTACGATCTAGAAAAGTAATACTACCTATGCATGTGGGATAATAAAATATACTCACGGGATGACTTACAAAGCATATGCGTCCGACAATACTACACTAACAAAATAAACAGAAGGAACACACAGGTTCCTAACATCCCCTCTCCCTTAGAAAAAAGCTTTGTCCTCAAAGCTTAAGGTGTGGAAATT
>MU224820.1:3588667-3617803 GCA_018584345.1 Thuja plicata
AAAAAAGCTATGGAGGCCAAAAATCACAGATCGATGGAAGAGGAAACATATTGTGCAAAACAATGTAGAAAAACTCTTAATGAAATAACATCCTCAATTAATTAATAACCATCGAATTGAATAATTTACAAAGAGGGAATCCTTATAAAAGGATACCGAAACCCTAAAGGGGAAATCTAGGTTGCATAATAATAATTAATAAAAGAATTAATTATTATATGCCTAAAGTTTAGCTTAAGTAAAAGAGAGATAATAAGTGAATTAATAATTAAATCAATATGATTTAATTAATAAGTGGAATCACTTTATTACTCTAATAGGTATGATCAACGGTGATGTTCTAACCGAGCAAAAAAGATGACTGAGTTTTAAAGGAGGCTGAAGGTTGATCAAAGGTTAAAGCACAAAAAAGATCTACGGTGGCCGCGATCCCATGATCATAAGATGTACATTGTTTAATCTTCACAAGATCATGACTGAACGACATGTGTACTGGCTGATCAATGATTAAAGCAGGGAAAGGATCGACGGTTGGCGTAATCCCACGATAAAAAAATGAACATCTTTTATTCATTGCGGGATCACGCGATGCTGACAAGTGTCCTTGATGATGAAAATGATAAGATGCTTGGGTGAAAATGTTGTCGTGGATTATTTTATATCATTTTAATTATATTTTATGCTAGTTAGGGGTTTTTCTATTATTTGATACATCGTTATCATTTCCATGCAGGGTTTTAAAGATGACGAATACCATGGATCCATTTGCTGATGGGATAATGCGATCTTCAGGACTGAAGGATAATCACATGCATATATTCTTTGAGGAATATTTATGAGGATGGAGGATGCCAGAGGATGGTCAACAACGTCGATGATCTTGTTCTTGATGCTGAAGTTGTTCGAGATACCATTGATGATCTCCACTATCAGGCAGAGTATGTGGATGAACATATGATCGAAGTACTATGATGATCATAACAAAGAATCATTAAGTCGATTATCTCAAAGAAATCACAAATGATCCGCTAGCATTTATTATTATGAATCCCAATGGTCAACAACAGTTTTCAAACAAGGATGTAAATCATTCCTTACTTGTAACTATGATGTTCAGTTGTTGATCTTAGGGTTAGGTTTTAGTTATGAAGAGACACATTGGTCTGAAGCTTGTACACATCACTTGGATTTTATATAAATAGGGATTCTAAGACAATGTGAGAATCATTATCATTATCATTGTTCCTAGTTTTAGAATTTGATCACAACTGCAACATGGAATCAAATGTACTATTATTTTAAAATCAATAAAAGATAAGTGTTTTCTATCTCACTTGTGGTAAGAAATTTTAAATCATTTCAATTAGTCCCTTGCAATTATTGAAGGAGGATTCAATTTCTATTCTTGCAATGCTTGTGTAGATATTTTACATGTCTCATATCCCTGTTTGATTATCAAGAAGTTCATGAAAAGTTAGTGTTTCCAACTTCTTATTCAACTGGTCTCCCAACCAAAGGAGTTAAATTCATTTGAACTAGCAAGGATATAAATAGGATTAATTTCTCTGCATCTATAACATTTGAATAGTTGATGGTGATGAACTATAACTGATTGAATGCTTGAGGATGATAAGTTGATGATCATCGAGCTACAAAAGTGAATGCAAGACATTAAATCAGTTAATGTATTGTATTGTCATTTATGTCAACTTAATATGGTTTGATTGTTCATACACATATTATCATAACCTTGAAGATTTGAAGAGACAAAGTTTATGTGGTAGGTAAAATATAAAAAGTCTGTATACACCGAGTGACAGTGAACACCGAGTAGTTCACAGTGTATACTGAGCACAGTAGTAACCAAGAAAGTGTTACCGAGAAAGTGTATACCAAGCAAGTGTATACTGAGCACCATAGTAAACTGGAAGATGATGAACGATCTTAACTGAAGTTAAAGAACAAGAAAATTACTTAGCTGACAGAGCTATATTTAAGGATTGATTGATTGATTGCTTTATTTTCAACAATCAGTTAAACTAAAGCATGGAAGAAGATTTAAAGCATGTTTTATTCACAGTTAGATTAAGGAGAGATTTATAGAATAAAACTAAAGGAGAGATTTACAGGATAAAGCAATGCATGGTGATTTTTATGGATCAAGAAGAGATCTACGAAAAAAAAAAGGTGATAGAGTGACTAATCATGTCTATATAAAGAGACAAGGGATTCATTATGAAAGAGAGGAATGCTGAGTATAATTTGTGTGAAGATATAATTATTCATACATATCTGATCATATAGGTTCAAGAATAGAACCAAGGAATTCTACAGACACCGAGCAACAGAGGAAAAAGTATTCACCAAGCAGAAGAAAGAAAGAGAGAAAAGGAACTGAAGTGTATATTGATCATAGAGGTATTATAGAACTAACAATAGATCTAAATATTTGCAAATCAAGTTATATTTTTGAACAAGTCATTTACTGTATCAGGTTAACCATTGATTCAGAAAATCTCTTAACTGAGTGAGATTTAATAATCCTTATTGTAGTGAGATACTCAAGAGTATCAAAAGGTTTTCTTGTTGACAACATAGTGAGTGCTAGGTCAAAAGATAAACTATTGGTTTTAAATCCTCTAACAAGGTCACACTTAACAGTGTGTATTGTAACCTTTAACAGGGTTGATTCTTCACCAAGCTCACTTCAGAAGAGTGAAAATATTTTGGGTTACCGATCCCAGGTGTTTTTTTCTCATATTGGGTTTCCAAATTAAAATCTATGTCAAATGTGTATATGTTTCATTGCATTGATATTTTTATTTACACATTATTGAAACTAGATTGGTCGGTTAACTCTAAGTTTATTTGCTACTACTCCGTAAAGTCTAGAAAAGATTAATTGTATATCTTACCGAGAAATTTATATTTGTTAAAGTTATTTATGGCATACATCTTGTTGAAATTGGACTATAAGATAACTAGAGGGTATTATATTTGAGAGATAAGTTTTTGGTTGAATTTTTGGAATAATTATTAAGGCCACTGATTCACCCCCCCTCTCAGTTATTCTAACTATTGGTATCAGAGCTTTGGTGCTTGGAAGAAAAGTTTAAAGGGACTTAAGCTAAAGATCACAAGATGAGTAAAATGGATGTGCCTAAGTTGAACAAGGAAAACTTTGCATCATGGAAAAGCAGGATAAGACTTCATCTATCTAGTATTGGAAATGATGTTACACAACACTTGGATACTGAATATGTTGCACCTACTGGACCTCTAACCATTGATCAATTGAGAGAGAAAGGATGCATATATGATAGAAATAAAACTACAAGAGGAGCATTCTTTATGGGTGACAAACTTGTCACATGGATAAGTAAAAAAAAAGGATGCATATCTCAATCAACTAAAAAAGCAAAATATGTAGCTTCTATTGCAAATTACTCTAACATTGCATCGATCAAGCAATTTCTAAAAGGTATGAATGAGGAAATTCTTGACCCAGTAATTATCTATTGTGATAATACAAGTGCTATAAATATTTAAAAGAATCCTGTGATGCATGCTAAGACAAATCACATATCTATTAAGTATCATTACTTAAGGGAACAAGTACAAGAAAAATAGGTGATACTGGAATATGTACAATCCAAAGAACAACTAGCAGACATATTCACAATACTATTTCCAAGAGATACATTTGAATACCTGAGGAATAGACAAGGGGTTCGTCCCTTGTCTACTAGTCACTAAGCTGACTAGGAGGTTGCATTAGCCTACACATTATCAGAAGATCAATCATGTTGATGCAAGATGAGATGGTACTGCAATGACATATCAGTACACCAAAGGTACTTATTTGAATCACACACCATAGATATTGTTGGCTACTACAGAGCTATAATTTTTTTTGGCATTGCTGTCAAAGAGAGAGAAATATTCAGTGAAATATCTATCAGGGAGAAGAACATCTAAATGGAGAGAAAGAATCAATGAAATAACCATCCATCAAAGGGAGAGAATTGGAGAAAGTAACACTGCATATCTATCCAAAGAATTGGAGAAGAGATTCTACCAGAAAGGGAGAGATAGAATCAGAAGACTAAATTGCTACACCTATCCATTAAAGGGAATGAAGAAAGGGAGAGCACAAAACAAAATCAAATCTAAGCTAGAAGAGCTTACCGAGATTCAGATATTTGAATTGGTTATAGAACAATAAGTTTGGTATGTTGTGGCATGTTTTACAATGCATATTTCATAGTATTTTTCCATCAATGCCAAAGGGAGAGATTGATCAACTATAACTAATTGAATGCTTGAAGATGATAAGTTGATGATCATTGCACTGCAAAAGTGAATGCAAGACATTAAATTAGTTAATGTATTTTATTGTCATTGATGTCAACTTGATATGGTTTGATTGTTCATACAAATATTATCATAACCTTGAAGATCTAAAGAGACAAATTTTATGTGGCAGGTAAAATATAAAAAGTATGTATACACCGAGTGACAGTGAACACCGAGCACTTCACATTGTATATCGAGCATAGTAGTAACCAAGAAAGTGTTACAGAGCAAGTGTATACCGAGCACCACAGTAAACTGGAAGATGATGTCCAATCTTAACTGAAGTTAAAGAATGAAAAAATTACTTAACTGACAGAGCTATATTTAAGGATTGATTGATTGATTGCTTTATTTTCAAAAATTAGTTAAACTAAAGCATGGAAGAAGATTTAAAGTGTGTTTTATTCACAGTTATCAAGGAGAGATTTACAGAATAAATATAAAGGAGAGCTTTATGGGATAAATAAACGCATGATGAGTTTTACAGATCAAGAAGAGATCTACGACAAAAATAAGGAGATTGAGCGGCTAATCATGTCTATATAAAGAGAAAAGGAATTAGTTATGAAAGAGAGGAATGCTGAGTATAATTTCTGTGAAAATAGAATTCTTCATATAGATCTGATCATACAGGTTAAAGAATAGAACCAAGGAATTCTGTGGACACCGAGCAACAAAGGACAGAGCATTCACCGAGCAGAAGAAAGAAAGAGAGCAAAGGAACAAAAGTGTATATTGATCAGAGAGGTATTATAGAACTAACAATAGATCTAAATATTTGCAAATCAAAGTTGTATATTTGAATAAATCATTTACTGTATCAGTTTAACCATTTATTCAAAAAATCTCTTAACCGAGTGGGATTTAACAGTCCTTATTGTATTGAGATACTCAAGAGTATCAAAAGGTTTTCTTGTTGACAACATAGTGAGTGCTAGGTCAAAAAGATAAACTGTTGGTTTTAAATCCTCTATTAAGTTTGCACTTAACAGTGTGTATTGTAACCTTTAACAGGGTTGACTCTTCACCGAGCTCACTTCAAAAGAGTGAAAATATTTTGGATTACCGGTCCCAGGTCATTTTTCTCATATTGGGTTTCCACGTTAAAATCTGTGTCAAATGTGTATATGTTTCATTTCATTGATATTTTAATTTACTCATTGAAACGGGATTGGTCGGTTAACTCTAAGTTTATTTGTTGCTACTCGGTAAACTCTAGAAAAGATAAACAATATATCTTGCTGAGAAGTTTATATTTGTTAAAGTTATTTATGGAATACATCTTGTTGAAATTGGACTGTAAGATAACTAGAGGGTATTATATTTGAGAGATAAGTCTTTGGTTGAATTTTTGGAGTAATTATTAAGGCCACTAATTCAACCCCCCTCTCAATTATTCTAACAGACGGTGTTGGAATATATATTGTCTTGCAGGGTTGTACATAGGATTGAAAGCGGATTGAATCTATTGCCCAAGTTGAGATAGGCACTAATCTTATCAATTATTGGATATAGTCATTTGATTCATTGTTAAAGTTTGAGATATTCTATCTAGCATTCATTCAACTTAAACATATATTCAAAACATTTTTACAATTAACAAAATCACTCTTAGTAGATTGCATTTTACGTTGTATTTTTTTCAAGTGCTCTTTCTATACTTGAGAGAGAGGGTTTGAGGTGTATTCTATTTTCTATAAAAAAACTCCACCAACAGATTAAGGTTGAGGTATAGGCCTACCAGCCTTGGTCCTGCAGAGCTAGAATTGCAGAAGTCCTAACCTTGCCTTTGGTTGAGACTTGTTAGTTGGCTAAATCACCAACATTGAATTGGAAAGTCCATAGGAAATCCAATCTATTGATTTGAGCACCAACAAGTTCAACATGACAGATGGCATGATCCCAGAGTTTGTTCATACCCATTGCAAGACACAATATTTTGTCTCACTGAGTTCACAGCTGTTACAAATAGCTCTACCAATACTAGTTCCACTCTTTCAATTCCCAAACAAACAATCTTCTCATTGTTCCTTTTTCTTGTGAGGGCTTAGGAAGTTCTTTTTAAAATGGAAATTTCTTGCTATTGATGACATTAAATGGGCTGTTGTGTTTCTATCCATGTTTTCCTCTGCATCTCCTGTTGTGGGTGTTTAACCCTGCGAGGAAGGTTTCAAAAGAATTGTCCATGCCTTTTCCAATGAATATAAGTTGGATGTATTTTTCTAAAACTTGTTAATATGTAGAATACCCTAAAATTTGTGATGGGAGGCTTCTCAGTCTCTAAGAAGCGACGATATACCCTGGTTTTTTATTCTTGTTCAAATTCTTGGCATGATGGTTTTCCTCTATTGCACTCTATTGAATTTTTTATTAAAATTACATTTTTCAAAGGACTCAACTTTTTTTCAATGGTGTCTTTTATTTTGTTGCTAGATTCAAAAGCATAGATGACCAAGAATTGAAAGAAATTAGAGATAAGACGATTCTATATATGTGTTTTATTATGCTGAATTTGTATTACCTATTTTATGTTTCTTAGATCACGTCTAATGATCATTTTCTTTCTGTGCATCAATTTAAACATTTCTGGAAAGGGGCTACATCTTGAGCTCTTTACTAGTGATAGGGTTGGATTACTTTGAGATATCACACACATTTTCTGGGAGAATGGTTTATATGTTACAAGGGTTGATGTTGCAACACAAGGGGATAAAGAAGTGAATGTTTTCTATCTCACATATGCCTAAGGAAATCCCATAGACATGAATATTATTGAAGCCATGAAAAAATAAAATGGCAATACGATTGTCCAAGTGAAAAATGTGCCTAGAGCTCCTAGATCTTTGGAAAGTTTTCTTTTGGAAGCCTACTTAAGTCTCAGATTCAGCAGAGCTCTTATAACATTGGTCTTATCAAGTCTTAAATCTGAGTGAAAACTCAAACTAAGATAAGCCATTGTTTATTACTCAACCATATCAAAGGAAGGATGTATTTTCTTTGTAGATCTATCATTATCCTGATAGTGACAGGGATTACCAATGCTTGTAAGATGGGGTATGGTATATCATTTAATTTGTATCAATACTGTGGATGGGGTCTCCCGTTAGAGGAACTCTGATAATATGTTTAAATTCTTGGTCTCAAGGAAATACTCCAGTTGGATGTCATACACACCTATTTCAAAATATTGGGGGCCTTGTCAAATGCCTTGCTATCTATGATCATCCAGGCCTTGCAAAACTACCACAATTATCTTCCCAAATCATCTTCTTGTAGAAGCTATCTATTAGTTCCTTTCAAAAAGCACTTGTGAGCTAGTCTTTCACAACCTTTTATGTAAATAGTGAAAGTCCTCGTTGTCATGGATTAAGTTGTCAAAAATGTTAGACGCATATCTATGTTAACAGTAGTAAACTGTATTTGTTTCCACTTATTTTTCACCTCATCAGCTTATTCACATGTACCTATCAATTCATAAAAGAAACTAGTCTAGATATGTGAATACTTGTCTTTTGAGATCTCTCTAAGGCAATTACTAAGAAACTTGTTCAGTTATGTGAATACTTTTCTTTTGAGATCTCTCTAAGGTAATATCCATAAGTTTTCTTATTTGATAGAATGTTTACATTAAATGCAGATTTTTTGCTCTTTAAAGTTTCCCTATTTACATGACTAGGTTTCCTAGTCTCCATGTTTTGTTTGAAAGATTCAGAACATTTTCTAAGGAATAGTTAATTGTATGAATGTACTGAAATTTAGATATGGCCATTAACTCTCTAAGGGCATACAAAGGATCAAAGGTTTATTATTTGCAAGCTGAAACCCCCACTCTAGTGCAAGAACATAGATACTACTTGCAATAGGAGAAGATCGACTTCCACAACACAATGCAAAGTTAACCGTCAGTTCAGACCATCATAAACCAAAAATAGTCTGTATTCAAGCCTCCTCACTAGCTTTTCCCTTTTTATAGTAGGACTGGAAGTCAATCAACACACAGATCTAAGGTTCTATGAAGGAGCCTCATCCTGGAAATACAAATAGAAATAAAATTCATTCAAAGATCAAAACCCGCATGATCCTGAAAGAGAGATTCAAAATATTAATTTTATAAACATAAGCATCGACATGAGAAAGTTTAATATAACTACACAACATTCAGCTTTGAGAAGGTTTATCTTGTATGACATTAGACTTTTAAGTTTTTTTGTTTTCAAAATTTATGATAGAAACATCTTTCAAAATATGACAGATACATAACCTTAAGTATATTTCAATACATAGAATATGTGACTTCAATTTCCTGCACAAGAGGCGGTCATCGACTAATCAATTTGAAAAAAGGCAATGAACTCTTTGTATGTTTCTAGAATCTCTAGTATCCCAAGCAATGTTTGTTGATACTTTCATCACTCTCCACAAATTTGCACAACATTAAAATCTGTTTGGGCAAATTCACAGCTACTAGTAAGCAATTTTATACACTTTATGGGGAAGTAGGTAGCATGTGATACTATTGTGTGTTTTCATATCAAAGCATTTGCAGTATGTTGGAATTCTCAATTGTGGGACTGTGCACGAGGACAACCGTTGAAACATAAACAAGAAAGTGTTTTTCCGTGAGAAGGCAACTTAAAAGAACCCACTTGAAAAACATGAGATTTTATGAGCTTGGAAATTCTAAATTATATGGTAGATGATACTAAATTAGAAGTAATTGTGACAGAAAAAAATTGTAGTGACCAAATGCGGTTATTAGAAAATGATGAATACAAAAATGCTTTTTATTAAACAATTCTTTTTCTTGTAGGGATAATATAACACACTTTCTCCTACTCCCCCACCTTAGGCAAGGACTCCAACTGCCTAAATCCCTACCATGTGCAAAAAATTACTTTCTGTTGTATGTGTTTGGTGATTTAATTATAAATATAAATTTTTAAGTATTTCACTAGATGGGTTTTCATAGCTTCCATCACATATGGAGTGTTTTCTACCTTGGCAACAAATTGTAACATTATAAGTTTCCCAAAGCGATGAAGTCTCCTGTGCATTCTGTGATGCCTTATGCGAAGCATCCTGCTTTTGCTGTTGCGTTCACCACTCCTTCTCTGTCCCCCATTGCTGCGGTTCCCTTTGTGGTGGGTGAGGGAGCTGCTACTCCTGTGGTTGCTGGTGTTAGGGCTTCTGTGGAAGCGGATGAGGCTGCAGCTGTTAGGGCTCCTGAGGCTGCGTCCAATACCTTTGCGGATAGGGTTGTCGGTGGTGCTTCTAAGGCAACTATTCCTGCTGTTGGGGCATCCAGAGGGCCTGCTCATACTTTTGTGGGGCCTGTTCTTATCCCGTGGCTGCCCCCATCACTCTTTCTTTGGGGGAGGATACGATTGTGGAGATAGAAAATTCTTTGTCTACTCTCTCCAACCAGGTGGTTATTTGCAGCTTTAGGGGATTTTGGCCAAGCATCCCAGAACTTCATGCATGGATTTCCAAAAGTTGGGAACCCATTATTTCTGGTGGTTCATATCTTCCCTCTGGCGAAGGGTTTTTTTGTCGCTAAATTTGATGATATGGAGGATAGGAATCACATTCTTCCAAGCCATTTTTTTAGTTGGGATGATCATTTTGTGCTTATGGTTAAAACCTGGCATGAGGATTTCAAACCGTCTTCTGATACCTTCAACAAGATGCCTATCTGGGTGAGGCTTCCAAATCTCCCTCTTCATATTTGGGTGGACTCTCTCTTGGAGGAGGTGGGTGAGGCTTTGGGAGACTTCTTGATGGTGGATGCTAATTCTACTGACATCCTTCATTCTACCTACGCCCGTATTTTGGTGGATATTGATGCTTCTAAGGGATTACCTACAGAGATCAAGTTTGTCTCTCCTAAGGGAAGCTGGATTCAGTCTTTGGATTATGAAGGAATACCCTTTAGATGCCGAAGATGTTTCCAAACTGGCCATATTGCTTCAAAATGTGGTTTGGGTAAAACCAAACGCCATGTTTTGTGGTGGAAAGGGGCTTCCTCTTAGCACTACACAGTTGAGAAGAGCACCTCTCAATGGAGTTTCTCTCAGGTCGTTGCTCCAGATTCTTCTGTCGTTCCCCCTTTGTCTGATGCGGTAAAGGTTTCTACTCTGGCAATGTGCGGGTTTCTGATACTGGCTTTGATTTACATATCGCTGAAGGTTCTTCAGATGCAGCTGTGGTTCAGACTGGTGATGCTATCCTTTTGGGTGATGTTGCTGCTGTCTCTGGTTCAGCTATCTAGATTTCTGATGATGTGGGTTCGGATGTCCCTATTTCTCCAAGGGGGGCAAAAGGGTATAGTGGTATCGTTGTTCCTATCCCAGCTGTGGATGCTGGATTGGCGAGCCCTGTCTCTCAGGCTTTTGTGGGCTCTTCTTCTTTGAATTGGCATAATGCAGATGAGAAGGTGGAGGAAGGATGGACAATAGTTAAAGGAAAGAAATTAAAGTCTTCCATGCCTTCTTTTGAAATGAACTTACGTTCACATAAGAGTGGGCATAAATGTAAATCTTGATTTCCCTTTGTTATGGTTTGTTGGTCGGAACTCTGTCTCTTTTTTGGGAACATTGTTCGTACCCTTTGGGTTGATAGGTTGTGTTCCACAATAGTTTTTTTTGTCCTCTTAACGTTCTATCTTTTGTTGATATTGTAAAAGGTTTTGGGTCCTTTCAAAACTTGTTTTTACTTAATCAGAACATTATAAGTTCCCACGAAAATTAGAATCTATAGCTAGTCATACTTTTTGCTTCTGCTTATAACTCGTGTAGTGCTCATAAAAAAAAAAATACTTTGAAGAGCTTTCCAGATGAGATGTGCCCCAATTGAGAAAATGTAAGCATTTTCTGCCCTACATTTAAAATTGATGAACTATAACTGATTGAATGTTTGAAGATGTTAAGTTGATGATTACTAAGTTGCAGAAAGTTAATGCAAGACATTAAATCAGTTAATGTATTGTATTGTCATTGATTTCAACTTGATAAAATCTGATTGGTTATATACATGTATTCAAAGAATTCAAAGAACCAAATAAATAAAGGTTATGTTATCAGTAATGCATAAAAGTTCAATATACACCAAGTGACAACAAACATCGATGGACAGTGCACACTGACAGATAGAGAACCGGAGAGAAAAGTCACAGTGCTACTCGAGCAAGAAACCTGAGAAAGCATTACCGAGAATAACCAAAGAGATACCCGAGTAGAACTAAAAGTCACAGTGTTTCCCGACGGATAGACAACCCTGATGGACAAAGATGCCCGAGGACAACTGAAGTCAAGATCGAGCAAACAAGGAGTTAAACACCGATAAAAAATGAAGTTCAGAAATGATAAAAGACTTAGAAGACAATAGCTAAATATGGAGATAACTAATTGATTATAATGTTTTCATCGACCAGTTAAAAGCTAGAGATAAGCTAAAGATTAAACTAGTTTTATTCCAATTGTCAAGGAGAAATATACAGGATAAAACTAAAGCAAGCTTTAAAGAAAGAATGGCGAGATTTATGGATCATGTCAAGAACAAAAAAGACAAGGACTTAGAAATGGTGAAATCATGTCTAAAAGAGAGACAAGCTAATTCTTTATAAATGAAAGGGGTGAATAGATAAGAAGATGCTAAAGAGAATGCTGGTGAAGATAAGAAGTCTTCATATAGTCCTGATCAAACAAGTTGAAGAACAGAGCTAAAGATATCTGCGAAAATTGAGAAATAGAGAAGCAACAAAATCACCGAGAAGAAAGAAGTGGAGAAAAGGAATAGAAAGTAAACATTGTCCAGAAAGGTATTATGAGCTTATAATAGATCTTAACATCTGCAAGTCTAAGTTGTATTTATGAACATATTATATACTGTTTCAGTTTAAACATTGATTCAAAAAATCTCTTAACAGAGTGGGATTTAATTATCCTTTATATATTGAGATACATCCCAAGGAGAATCAAAAAACTTATCATGAAGATAACATAGTGAAATGTTAGATATCAAGTGACAAACTATTATATTAAATCCTCTAACAAGGTCACACTTAATAGTGTGTTTGTAACCTTTAACAAGGTTGGCTCTTCACCGAGCCCACTTCAGAAGAGTGAAAATTTTGGGTTACTGGTCCCAAGTGATTTTTCCCCTAACAGGGTTTCCACATTAAAAATCCATGTGTCAAATATGTTTATGGTTCATTACTTTAATTTTTTTCCTTACACATTTCCAAAATAGGATTGATCGGTAAACACTAAATTATTTACTGTATTTTGGTAAAGGCTAGACTGCTATTCAGTAAAGCTTAAGAAGAAGGATAAATAGTGAACTCCGAGCAGTATTTATTTGATAAGATTATTTAAAGACATACATCTTGTAGGAATAAAGATAACTAGCGGTTTATATTTGAGATGTAAAGTTTTGGTTGGTTTATTGGATTAATTTTTGAGGCCATTGATTCACCCCCCTCCTCTCAGTTATTCTAAAAATTGGTATTAGAGCTTGTGTGCTTGAAAGGAAGGTTTAATAACCTAAGCTAAAGATAACAAGATGAGAAAAAGGGATGTGCCTAAGTTGAAAAAAGACAACTTTACATCATGGAAAAGCAGGATAAGACTCCACCTATTAGGTATTAGAAATGACGTTACTCAATACTTGGATATTGAATATGTGTTTCCTACTGGACCTCACACACTTGATCGATTGAGAGAAAAGCATGAACACAATCCTATGATGATAGAACTTGCTTCCTCACTCCATGATGCTAAATTTGAACATGTCAAAACATGCACCTCTGCAAAGAAAATGTGGGACAAATTGAAGCTAGTACATGGAGGAGATACAAATGTGCTAAGAGCTAAGGAAGAAAGCCTAAGATGAAGGTTTGATGACCTAAGAATGAAAGAAGGAGAAAATATCACTTAATATAGCTGCAGAATAAAAGAGGTAGTCAATGCTATCTGAGGAGTTGGAGGTGTACTTGAAGAAGAGACAGTGGTAAGTAAAATCCTAAGAACCTTACTGTCCGTTTATGCTATTAAAGTATCTAATATAAAATAAATGAGAGCAGTAGAAAAAAACAATGTCACTCTAGATAGTTTGGTTGGTAGACTTATTTCATTTGAGATGAATAACTTTTACAACAGTGTCTTACCATCTATTGAGTTTGCATTTAAATATTGTTTGAAAATAAGTAAGTCAAGTCATAAACACATTGAGAAATGATAGTGAAAGTGATAGTGATGACCAAGAACTTGATGAGATTGAAGCACTAATGGCTAGAAGATTTTAGAGAGGCAAAGGTAGATACAAAAGTAAATTACCATTGGTATGTTTTAATTATAAAGAGATTGGACACTTTGCTGCTAGATGTCCTAAAAAAATAAAAGAAGACAGAAATAGTGACATATCATATGAAAAGAAGTTTGACAAAAGTGATGATAGAGATTACCAAAGCAACCGACAATCTGATAAAAGAGACAACCAAGCTACAAGGACAAAGGGAAGAAATCTTGTTACGTGGCTGAGAACTAAGCTGAGAATACTGACACCAAATCTGATGAAGATATTGAGGTGGAATTTGTTTCTATGACTTGGATGATTCAGACGAAGAGGAAAGGCATGTTGAGACTGCACTCATATCTAAGGTTAGTAAAAATGATGTCTGGATTATTGATAGTGGCTATACTCACCACATGATTGGTGATAAGGAAAAGTTTGAAACTTATGAGTATTATAATTGTGGATCAGTAAGAATGAGTAATGACTCACCCTGTCTGGTTGAAGGTAAAGGAACCATATTGTTGAATAATCTGATCAAATGTGAAAATGCATATTAGGTAAAAGGACTTAAATATAATATATTGAGTATTTCATAACTGAATAAAACAGGTCATTGAGTTGCATTTGAGAACAAAAAGGCAAAGATCTTTAATGAATTAGGAAGGTTGATCGGAACTGGTGAACAGATAAAAGGTAACCTATTCTATCTTGATGATATCAACACCACTTATTTAATAGCTAGAAATGAAGACATATGGTTATGGCATAAAAGGTTATGTAATGTAAATTTTGACAAAATGATTAGGATAAGCAATAAAAGGAAATTAAGAGGCTTACCAAGCATGTCAAAGCCCGACCATGTCATGTGTAAGAATTGTCAAAAAGGTAAAATGACAAAGTCTAGTTTCAAGAGAAAAACCTACGCATCTAATGCCATTCTAGAATTAGTCCATACTGATCTATGTGTACCCATGAGAACAAAGAGTTACTATGGTGATAGATACTTCATTCTCTTTGTTGATGATTATTCTAGAATGGTGACAGTTATGTTCTTATAGGAGAAATCAGAAGCATTCAAGATGTTTAAATGATATAAAGATATTGTAGAAAAAAAAAGTGGTAAGGAACTAAAATGCTTAAGATCAGATAAAGGAGGATAATTTATTTCTGATGAATTCACTAACTTCTATAATGAGCATGGAATTCAAAGACATGTTTATGCACTAAGAACACTACAACAAAATGGGATTGCTTAAAGAAGGAACATATTCATTGTTGATTGTGCAAGAACACTAACGATTGAGAAAGACATCACTCAAACATTCTAGAGGGAAGCTGTTAGTACTGCTGTCTACACATTGAATAGAGTTCAATTGAAGAAAGACACCAATAAGACACCTTATGAGATATGGTATGGATACACACCCAATGTAAGTTACTTTAGAATTTTTGGAAGACAATGTTATATTTTGAAAGATGATAGAAATGGAAATATTGACTCCAAAGGTGAAGAATGAATATTTCTAGGGTATTCTACCAAAAGAAAGACTTATAAATGTCTTAACAAGTCCTCTAACAAAATAATTGAAAGTGAAAATGTCAGAGTAGATGAATTTGCAGAGAAAAATGATAAGGAAAATAGAAATGAACCGAAAGACTACAACATGTTTATATATAGTAACCTTACACTCTTCCCGAGAAACTGTGTATCACTCCTGAGCGACATAATATTGCACCCGATCATCAGGCTGAAAACACCAAAAATCAGGAAATTGCTCAAGATGATGTCCCAAGCGATGGAGATCAGAATGAAGGTCAAGATGATGATCAAAATGATGAACAAAAATCTGAACTGATACTTTCCAAGTACGTTAGAATACACCATCCACAGAACCAGATCATAAGAGACAAGAAAGATGGAATGAGAACAAGAAGTAAGTCACTAAATAGTAGATGTTTAATTTGTGATTTTGAGCCTAAATCTGTTAAAAATGCACTTGAAAATGAAGAATGGGTTAGTGCTATGAATGAAGAGATAGAGCAGATTGACAAGAATAGAACATGGACATTAGTACCTAGACCAAATGATAAGAATGTCATTGGTACCAAATGGATAATCAAAATTAAGATGAATGAGAATGGAGAAGTCACAAGGAACAAAGCAAGATTAGTATGCAAAGGGTATGCACAAGAAGAAGGTATTGACTATGAAAAAACCTTTGCACCTATTGCTAGACTAGAAGGAATCAAAATTCTACTTTCTTATGCTGCATTCAAAGGATTCAAGGTATACCAAATGGATGTCAAATCTGCATTCCTAAATGGAATACTAGAAGAAGAGGTATACATTGAAAAAATAGAAGGGTTTGTTGATCCTAACAAGAGAAACATGGTTTTTAGACTACACAAAGCCTTGTATGGATTGAAACAAGAACCTAGAGCATGGTATGAAAGACTTCACTCCTATCTCATAAGTATTGGATTTGTAAGAACAAGTGAAAATAGTAATCTATATTTAAAAGAAGATACCGATGATAACATTTTGATTTCTAAAATATTTGTTGATGATATCATATTTTGTGGTAATGATATGTTATGCAAATAATTTTCTAATGAAATGAGAAAAGAGTTTGAGATGTCTACATATTCTTCAACAGGATGCATGAATATACATCACACAATCCAAATACATCAAGAAAGTGCTGAAGATATTAAAGATGGAAGATTCCAAGCTAGTTCGAACACCTATGGAAACTGAATGTAAGATGACAAAGGAAGACAAGTCAACCAAGGTAAATCAGACCCTATATAGATCTATGATTGGAAAGCTCATGTATGTTGTTCATACTAGACCAGATATAGCACGTGCAGTTAGAATAGTTGCAATATTCTCTGCTAATCCCAAGGAATCACACATGACTGCTATCAAAATAATTCTGAGATATCTAAAGAATACCAAGGACTATGGCTTATGGTACAAAAGGGAAGGCAAATTTGAGCTTCAAGTATATATAGATGCTCATTGGGTTGGAAACTTAGATGATAGGAAGAGCACAACACAAGGAGCATTCTTCATGGGTGACACACTTGTCACATGGATAAGTAAGAAGCAAGGATGCATCTCACAATCTACTGCAGAAGCAGAATATGTGGCTACTGCTGCAAATTGCTCCAACATTGCATGGATCAAGAAATTACTGGAAGGTAAGAATATGAAAATTATTAAACCAGTGATTATCTATTGTGATAATACTAGTGCAATAAACATATCAAAGAACCCTGTCATGCATGCTAAGACTAAGCATATTTCTATAAAGTATCATTACTTAAGGGAACAAGTGCAAGAGAAAGAGGTGCTACTGGAATATGTTCAATCCAAGTAACAACTAGCAGACATATTCACAAAGCCATTGCCTAAAGATACATTTGTGTACCTGAGAAAGAGACTAGGGGTCCGACCCTTGTCTATTGGTCACTAAGCTGACTAGGAGGCTACATCAGCCTACACATAATCAGAAGATCATTTATATTGATGCAAGTAAAGAGATTGACTACACAGATAAATCAGTACATAGAAAGGTACTTATCTACACCGAATACCAAAGTTATTGTACTATTGATGGAAAGGGAAATTCAAGGAGTTTATTATAAAAAGGAGGAAGGATATAGTTTGAAATTGCTGTCAAAGGGAGAGAGATTATATATCCATATGAAATATCCATCATGATCATCCAAAGGGAGAGAAGTATCCTAAGGGAGAGATGACTCAAAGGGAGAGACTATATCTATTGTTGTCAAAGGCAAAAGAGATATCAATCAAGGAGAGGAACAGTCAAAGGGAGAGAAAACATCAGAGAAAGATTCAAAGAAACATCCATCTAAGGGAGATAATGAAGGTTGAAGAAAGTACTCTGCAAGAATCAAATCTAAGCTAGAAGAGCTTACCGAGAGCCAGACATTTGTATTAGTTACAGAACAATAAGTTTGGTAGATTGATGAACTACAACTGAAATATTCCATATTGTATTAGTAGTAATGTAGTATGTTGCCATCAATACCAAAGGGAGAGATTGATGAACTATAACTGATTAAATGTTTGAAGATGTTAAGTTGATGATCACCGAGCTGCAGAAAGTTAATGCAAGACATTAAATCAGTTAATGTATTGTATTGTCATTGATGTCAACTTGATATAATTTGATTGGTTATATATATGTAGTCAAATAATTTAAAGAACCAAAGAAATAAAATGTTATGTTATCAATAATGCATAAAAGTTCAGTATACACTAAGTGACAACAAACACTGATGGATAGAGAACTCCAAGAGAAAAGTCACAGTGATACCCGAGAAAAAAGCCCGAGCAAGCATTACCAAATAGAACCAAAGAGATATCTGAGCAGAATTGAAAGTCACAATGTTTCCCGATGGACAGACAACCCTGACAGACAGAGATGGTCAAGGACAACTGAAGTCAAGACCGAGCAAACAAGGAGTTAAACACCGATCAGAACTAAAGTTTAGAAATGACAAAAGAATTAGCTGGCAAGGGATAAATATGGAGTTAAATGATTGATTACAATGTTTTCATCGACCCGTTAAAAGCTAGAGATAAGCTAAAGATTAAAGCTAGTTTTATTCCAGTTGTTAAGGAGAAATCTGCAGGATAAAACTAAAGCAATCTTTAAAGCAAGAATGGCGAGACTTATGGATCACGTCAAGAACAAAAAAGACAAGGACTTAGAAATGGTGAAATCATGTCTATAAGAGAGACAAGATAATTCATTATAAATGAAAGGGGTGAATAAAGAAGAAGATACTTAAGAGAATACTGGTGAAGATAAGAAGTCTTCATACAATCCCGATCAAACAAGTTGAAGAACAAAGTTAAAAATTTCTGTAGACACCGAGCAAAAAAGAAGCAACAACATCACCAAGCAGAAAGAAGTGGAGAAAAGGAACACAAAGCAAACATTGATCATAAAGGTATTATTAGCTTACAATAGATCTAAACATCTGCAAGTCTAAGTTGTATTTATGAATAGATCATATATTGTTTTAGTTTAACCATTGATTCAAAAAATCTCTTAACAGAGAGGGATTTAATTATCCTTTATATATTGAGATACATCCCAAGGAGTATCAAAAAGTTTCTCATGAAGATAGCATAGTAAAATGCCAGATATCAAGTGAAAAACTATTATGTTAAATCCTCTAACAAGGTCACACTTAACAGTGTGTTTGTAACCTTTATTAGGGTTGGCTCTTCACTGAGCTCACTTCAGAAGAGTGAAAATTTTGGGTTACCGGTCCCAAGTGGTTTTTCCCCTAACAAGGTTTCCACGTTAAAACTCCATGTGTCAAATGTGTTTATGGTTCATTTCTTTAATTTTTTGCTTTACACATTACTAAAACAGGATTGATCGGTAAACACTAAGTTATTTACTGTATTTAGATAAAGTCTAGACTACTATTTGGAAAAGCTTAAGAAGGATAAATAGTGAACTCTGAGCAGTAGTTATTTGATAAGATTATTTAAAGGCATACATCTTGTAGGACTGAAGATAACTAGAGGTTTATATTTGAGATATAAAGTTTTGGTTGGTTTATTGGATTAGTTTTTGAGGCCACTGATTCACCCCCCTTCTCAGTTATTCTAACAAAAATTTGATTTGATAACCACCTTTGTTGTAGAATATCTCGTTGATAACCACTTTAAGTATGAAGGCATTCTAGAAAGCATAGAAGTCCATGTTAATACTGAAATATTTGTAGAGTTGGTTAACTTATTCTAAATCATTCCAAGAGGGCAGTAAATACAGTAGCAGGAACGGAGCGAACATTGAAATTTAAAAAATGGCTAAAGAACATTCCACCAACATTAAATTTAAGCAAACCTTTTATCATTTTGCATGAACTAGGGCAGGAAAACCCCAACCTGCATAAATTCTCACCATTATATAAGACATTACTTCACTTTGGGTTTGAATCAAACAAAATTAATGCCTTATATAGACTAATTGTTTGCACATACAGGAAAATAAAATCTTTATTTGACATCTTCTAAAAAAAACAAAATCTTAATTTACTAATTGTTTGCAAGGACTTCGAATCAAACAGAAGTAATGCCTTATATAGACTAATTATTTGCACATACAGGAAAAATTAAAACCTTTATTTGGCATCTTCTGAAACAAAACAAATATTAAGAAAAAATTTGTTACTATGAATCCAATAATAAATTTATTACTGCTAGTATTAATATAAAATGCTATACAATGTAATTAATTAATAAAAAAAACAAAGAAGCTGCAAAATTCCTTGTCAAAAGATTAGTTTAGCTCAAATAGAAGATATTAGCATGGACTTCGAATAACTGAAGCCAACAACAAAAAACCTATTTAAGTCATTCTAGAAAGAATTAGAAGTCCATGCTAATATCAGAACATGGTTGGAGGGGAAGGATAATATTTTAAATTTCTTATATAGACTAGAAATTGAATTCACAGTAATTATGAGTAATTAGTGTTTATAGACTAATTAGTAAACTAAGATTTTTTTTTTTTCAGAAGATGTCAAATAAAGGTTTTATTTTTTTCCTGCATGTGCAAACAATTAGTGTATATAAGGCATTGAAAATTTATTTTTGGATTCATATTAACTGAATATCTTGAAAGGTCCAATTTGTTTCCATGCTAATATCAGAACAAGGTTGGAGGGGAAGGATAATATTTTAAATTTCTTATATAGACTAGTAATTGAACAGATGAACTGATCAATCATTTCATCTAAGTATGCACAATTGAGATGAGTGGAATAAAAAATTCATTCAATACTTTCTATTTGTTTAGTTTCTCGTACATTGTATTTTGTCAATATTTGCTTTGCATTTCATTCCCAGGCCTACATTGATATCATAACAAGGTTGAATGAGAAGATCACAATTTATATGCTAGGTTTTAAGCATATTCATTCTTATTTTGAATGTCCATAAATATTTCAATGTGCAATTTCTAATTTTATTATGAAGCAAAGCGTATAAAGCAAATTTCCAGTAAGTTGCAGATCTATTTAAAAAAGAATGGAATTCATGTAATTGTCCCTTTCCAGAGATGCCAACAGAGTCGCCTTGGTGCCATTCAGCCCCACCACAACATTGTTATTTTGTTATGTGTAAGCGACCCAGGAAATAACTACTCCGTCCACATTTTGTTTTTTCCTTAAACTTCCTCATTCTTGAACAATTTACTGCACCTGTTCCTTCTTTGAGTCTCTGATAGTATTATTTGTCCTTTCAACATAATTAACAACTAAAAAATCCAGGGAGAAGCACCATTGCTTTCTTGTAAAGTTAGTGAAAAAATAAATCACCTAGGACTTACTAAGGAAATGATGAAATTCGTGGGTAGCTATATGCCCCCTATTTTGGTTTTCTATTAGGAAGGTGAAACAAGGAATCATTTATAGCATGGTGAATTGAAAACAAATTATTGACAAATACTTATTAAAACTATCCAAGAGGAAATTGAAGCATTTTGAAAAGTACTTCTTTGAGTCTCTGACAATATTATTTTCCCTTTCAACATAATTAGCAGCTAAAAAGTTGGGATAAACAAATGCCAGGAAGAAGCACCATTGCTTGCCTGTAAAGTCAGTGAAAAATATAAATCACCTAGGACTTACTAGGGAGATGATGAAATTCACGGGTAGCTGTATGCCCCCTATTTCGGCTTACTATTAGGAAGGTGAAACAAGGAATCATATATACCATGGTGAATTGAACACAAATTATTGACAAATGCTTATCAGAACTGTCCAAGAGGAACTCGAAGCATTTTGAAAAGCACTTGAAAAAATAGGGAACTGAATCACGATTCTAGTGTCTAAAATGACATGGAAATTGGAGCTACCTAGCTCAAGTTATGATCGATTAAGTGAGGAGATATATTATATGAGAGAAGCATTAATGAGCATAAAAGATAAAAGATAAAAGATAAAAAAGGAACTAAAAAGTACCTTTAAGTTAGGCTATTACCTTTTTGAAAGCTCATTTTGATTGTTACCTTTTGTTCACTTTTGTGAAGGAGGAAGAAAATGCAGAGAAAGGCACTGGAGCCCATGAGGATCGCCTAACCCTATTTTGATAAAAATAACAATGAACCTGCCTTATAGGAAATACGAGAAGTATTGGAACAAATAAGATAATTTTTTTGGTTAATTCCCCTATGAATAAATATGAATAAAACTCCAAATAGGTTGATTGAAATTGATTATCCAACTACAATGAAAATATGGTACTCTAAATTTATTAAACTTTTGCAAAGGATAAACAAAAAACTTGGAAATTTGTAAGAGAATTGTACCGACTACCAACTTCTTGTGATGTATTATTTAAAGATTAAGCAATAATAACTTAAGACAAAAATGATAAGGTGTAAAATTGAAGGATAATTATATGTAGAAGGATGCAAATATGTTCATTTAAATTCAACCATAAAGTGTTAAAATGTTAAAATCCTTGTAGAAATATATGGTTGAAGACCTACATTGGAATTTAAAATATTATATAACGACTTCTACTCTTCTTATGAATTACTAAAGACTTGTGGAGGATAAAATAATGGCTATAGATTTTTTACCTTACTCAAGATTGGAGTTGCCTTGACAACGTTTATTATCTCATTAAAACTAAGTATGAGAGTAAAATGGCTTTATGGTGAGATAAGGGATTAAATTTGAATCCATGTACGCAGGAAACATTAAAATACACATGAATATACTAAATTATACTATGTGATTGTAGACACCTAAATATGATTACCAATTTCCTAATCAAATTTAGTTCTCTCATAGGAATTATTAATATTATTTAATTAATTTATGTCAACCTTATAATTAATTAATGTAGTTAATTAATTATAGCCTCATTAATTAAATATGCAACCTATAGTTATTTGATTTATTAAAACCCTTCTTCTATTAATTAAACAAATACTGCTATTTGGTTTAATTAATTCATTTACGCCTTTTTCCTCTATTCATGAATTAAACTAATCCGTTAAATTCATTTGATAACATGACTCATAACTTTAACCCCTAACCTAACCATCCTCCAACCACCTAACCTAGAGTTCTAACTCATCCCAACCCCTTACGCATACTACTCATCCCTTAATTAATCAATTGCCCCTTATTAGCTAATTAACCCCCACTCATTCTCTCTCCTCCCACTTGCAATCTCTTGCCCATTAATTAATCCTGAACAAAGCCTAATCTCCTCCTAAATATTTTCACAATCCTAATCACATGGATTAGGAAATTCTAAACCAAGCCAAAGTAAACTCATGTCACATCTTCTCCAATCCCAATCCTTCTCCACTTGTCAACCTTAAATGTTCTTACATCTCCAACCACATTCCTTACACCTTTGTTCCCTCCAAGGATTATTTTTTTCCTTCATCCCACTCGTCCAAAATCCCTCATTTCCCAAAATGGTCACATTTATCAAGTTATTGACATTTGGAATTTGAAAAAAGATGTGTCTTTCTTCCCCAACCCCATGTCCTCTCAAGCTCTCTCATGGTGATACTTGTTGTTCTATGCTATGAGTTTTAGAAAGAACAATCTATGTGCTTCCTCTCAAATGCATCTTGAACCTTCCTCAAGTTTTCATCTCAACCATCCATTCAACCCTCCATTGGCCTATAAATTGAGGCCCCTTCTCCTTCACAAATCATCCACCATTTTGAAGCAAAGTTATTATTATCTTTTGAAGAGAAAATCTATGAACCATAACCTTATAATGCCAAAATCCCTACTCACTTTTGAAGCTTGAGAAAACAACATTTGAGCACACATCCAAACTATTGGACACATATACATATCAATGAAATCTTCTTGGGTGTATAAGGTTTTGCATCCTCTTTGGTTTATTATGTTTTTCTTTGTCTTATCATATATGTTGCATTTGAGTTTGTGTGGTTGAATGTTTTATTTATATATCTCATCACTTTAACTCACATTTCATTGCATACAATGATATTATTTTATTTGTCAATGTTGAGTAGTATAACCTAGCATTTATGATTACAAAAGGGAGGATTGATAATGGGTTCATTTACCAAGGAAATTTTACTTGCGTTTAACCCTCTATGCATGTGAAGTTAGTAGAAATTATTTTACAAAAAATTCATTATAATATGATTAAGGATCCATCTCTAAGATATAAAGATGCAAAATAATGTGTGTGTAAAGGTTGGTGAGTTATAAAATCTGTATTTTATTAATTATGTATGCATTAAGTAAATATTTTCTATGAGCAGGGATGGAAAAAACTACCATGGAAGTAGGGAAATTTTGCATCGGTAAATACAAAATGAGATTCCTAGCCTTTGAGAAAATGAAAACATATCAAAATTAGACAATTATGAAAAGTTGAGCATTGATCTAGGAGACATAATGGTAGAATTGAAGATATAAAATATGAAGTAGAATCAAAATTAATGTCCAATTGATTTCTAAACTATAAATATAAAAAATATAAGAAGGAATTGTATGCAAATTAAGAAAATATTGCCATTATTGAGCAGTGAAGTAAATTTTGTTTTGGTAAATGAAATAATATGAATACCTTACCTTTGTGCTACAATATGGAATATTGTTTTGTTTATGGCAATAATCAATGCATGTAATCGTAAGTAATATGAAAATGTAAAATACAAAAGTGTTTTTGTAATCAAATCCTTATTGTGATGACATTAAGTTTTTCCATTAGTATACTTAAGTGAAAAACATGATAAAGGTCATCGGTATAGGCATAACCGACGGACAACATACAGGCATAACTGACAAAATAACAATGCTTGACATAAAAATGCTAAGTACAAAATTGACCAACAAACACTGACAAGTGTTGAACCGACAACAAAGCATAAAGAACATCACCGACGGTATATTTTTTGTGAAAATAACTGACAGAATAGAAAAGGAAAGGAACCCGATGAACAGTTCAGAATAGGGACACCGACAGAGTAGAAGACTGACAGACTATCAGAGCAGCCCAACCATCAGAACCGATAGTCACTTACAAAACCCGCAAAAAGTGGATCTGACTTTCCACGTCAGATAAAACATTATAATTCTATTTATAGTATTTTAATTTGTTTTAAAACATTACTTGAGGGTAAAGCAAGCATATTGTAAATGTTTTAAAGCATCCTAACAGATCAAAAACATAACTAACTAAAGATCAAGGTCAAGTTGTAAACCTTGGATCTAGAGTTAATCTGAAAAGCATGAATCAAGAATGGACCTAGAAAATAGTATATATAGATGTTCAATCATTTGTAATAGGTAATGAGTTGAAAAATGATTGTAGCCATGGAGAGCATCTAAGAAGAAGAAGTGAATTCATGCAAAGTTCAGAAACAGATTATATCAGTTATCAAGAACACAGACAAGGCTACTGACGAGCAGAGACAAGGTATTATTCAAATCACTCAAGGTGATTACATATAAATTGTAAGCTTTACAAGATCTGTTATCAGAAATTAGAGATTGCATATACTATCAGATCAACATTTATATTGTACTTGCATTCTAACAAGTGCATCACATCAGAAATCCTTTTGTAGAAGGTGGACTTAACAGTTCTTTGATAAATCTCTTAACAGAGTGCACACCTAACGGTGTTGCTAAAGCTTCAAACAAAGTAGATCCTAACAGGTCTCCACTCTAATACTCCTAACATGGTAGATCATCAGAAGTGATCAAATTGTAAGCCTTAACCGGCTCCCTTCTTATCTGCAGATAGTGAAGTTTTGTGGGTAGACATCCCCACCGCAGTTTTTACTTCCTAATAGGAGTTTTCTGTGATACCATATCATGTGTTATGTGTTATTTATTTTCATGTATGTTTCTTGAATGTTTACACATGTAAAGAAATTATATTATGATTTCACATACATAAAGAAAGATGAACAGATAGATAGGTGAAAATACAAAACTGATGACACAAAGGTTAATGGGCAAATCACATAAAAAGTTTTAGAGGTACTGATTCACCCCTCCCCTCTCAGTACATCATTCGAATAAATCCAACAATTCATATCAGAGCTAAGTCTCTTTCTTGAAAATCTTAAAGACTTAAGAGAAAAGATCAATACAATGGAAAAGTACAGACTGGACAAGACTATTAAGGATGAGCAGTTACAAATTCAGATTTACTCTAAGAAGTACAAAGAGGGGAGAGTAAGCATGAGAAAGTTTCTTGATGAAAGAAAGATCATGGCAACTAGGCTTAATGAGAAAGATTATCAAGAAGAGGAGATCCCAGATTACTTCAACTCAGCTGAATCCACTACAAGAAAAGCATCAGACACATCAGTAGAAGAGATCACAAGTCTACAAGAAGTCAATCTACATCTGAAAAAGAAAATCAAGATGCTGCAAATCGGTCAAGAGAATCAGATGGTAAAAATGATTGATGTCATGAATGATTCAAAAAAAGCTGAATCAGAGAGAACATTGGCTATTGATGATAGGAGAAAAATTACTGAGAAGCTACAAGAAAAAGAATTAGAGATTCAAAGACTTACTGATCATCACCATGAGATTACTAATCGGATTATTCTTATGAGTCAATAAGAAAACATATTAAATACTGAACTCATTGAAAGAATACAGATCATCGGTGAGCTAAGAGAAGAGAATGAGAAGCTAAAGCATGAAGTCAGAATTCAGAATCAGCACAATGAATTAATCAAGAAAGCTGAAGATAGCAATAAAAGAATGGATGATTTCCTTAACGAAAAAAAGAAGAGTCAACAAATACATAGGAATAGGGCACACCGACAATGGAGAATCATCCAATCAATCAAATCAAAGGAATATTTATGCAACTCCAAAAACCAAGAAGTTGTCATGCAATCACTGTGGAAAACCAGGCCACACCTCAAACATTTGCAGAAACAAAATGAAAGGTATTCCTCAATCACAATCTACTTTCATTGGTAATTGTTATAAATGTCACAAGAAAGGACACAAGGCATTTGAATGTAGATCCAAGATGAAAAATCCAAAGAAGGAAACCTACATGGATAAATACTATCCTACCTACAAAATGAATGGACATACACATCAAGAGTGCTAGAAAAAGAACAAGAAAGAATGGACACTAAAAGAACCTGATAATGACTACAAACCGACAAGAGTCGGTAACTCATATGTTTGGGACTATAACACATGGGTAAATTGCACAGCATGTGGAAGGTATGGTCATATATCTACCAACTATATGAGAAAATAGACTAGAAGACCAAGAGGATGGTTCAATCCAGGTATGGCATGTTTACATTGTCATAAGGTTGGACATGTAATAAAATATTACAAAAACTGACTGACAGAAATAAGCACTTATCCTAATGGAAACACCATTGATGACATCAAGAAGATAAGAAACAAGATGTGGGTAGAAGCCACAAACACTGAAGGTGCTGGAACAAGAAATGCAAATGATGACACCGCATCCAATGGATCTAGTGGCATCACTATCTCCAACTAAATTGCACAAGTAAGTATGGAACTGCATTATGACAAGTTATTATGCCTCAGTTCCATTACACATTGATAATATTGGTAAAATTAGCATTATTGAAGATGCACTATATTGTTACTTGTAATATTGTTGAAAAAAAATTCCATCAGTTAATGGGCACAAATAAGCATCGGTGAACACACACAGTAAAGTTGACACTACTTACCAAAATGTATCGGGAATTACACAAAATCCAAGTCACTTAGTGTAACTGATAGACATCGGTGATCTTTGAGCCGACATAAGTTGTCGTTGCCATTTTACCAATAATCATCGGTGAAAACACTGAAGTTGCTAGCTACTCTAAAATGTTGTGCCTACACCAAAGATGTTATTTATGCCTCAACTGACGAACTCAATCTTTGTATACCGATGAGTCATTGGGCATTAATGACAACTTAGGGCACAAAAGTTATAAAAGCACAACGAAAGAACTCATTTCACACCCGCAATTTTCAAGCAAGAAAGCAAAGCCAAGAAGAGCGATTGAAGAGAAGATTGAAGTGAGACCTCTACAAGATTCAAACACTACTCAACAGATTCACGAGAAAATCACAGAGATTCGGTAAGTACCTACAATCATCGACCACACTGTTTATTTATGGAAAGCCCTAAAATTTGAAATACGATGGCATCTACTTCAAGAACAGAAAAAATGAAAGAGGATAAGAAGAAAATGATTAGTCTTATCAGCAATAGTATTTGTTTTGAACCTAAATACAAGTTACACCCAAAAATTGCATTACAACCCGATGATTCAAGAGCATTCTCCAGAATCCCACCTAGAGTTTTACTGGTAGGGGATGTAAGGTCCTATATTCATTGCAAGATCTTGGAATTAGGAGATCTAGACCTGGACAATTCCTATAGGGCTCTATGTGATGAATCTGGAAAGTAGAAAGAAGAGCACAAGCATCTGGAAGTGAAAGGTATGACAAATGCACTACACTTTCCTAGGGTTTTTAAGACAGAATGGATACAGATAGTTCTTAGCAGAATGCATAACCATACATTATGTCTTACTGAGCCTAAACGAATAACAAAAGATGTTATTCATGCAATTACTAGATATACCACAACCGACAAGACAAAAGGTCACAAGCACCCATCCTTGAAAGAGATAGAAAAGTTGACAGGTGCAAAATCAAACAAGAGAGGTCTCAAGGTTAACACCATCACCGATGAGGAACTTAAGTTTGGTGCATGTGTGATAGGATATAAGATCTTTCAGGCCAGAAGAATGAACAACATAGCAAGCACTGCTATGAGTACAGTCTACAAGATCATCAAAGAAGGAAAGAAGATGGATCTTGCAGAAATACTGTTAGCTCAACATGAGGAGAACATGAACACCATAAGGTCTTCAAGGACAAAAAATTGTAAGTTTGGTTCTCTAATTATGTGCATATTCTTTTACTTTGAAGAAAACTTTCCTTCCATAGGAAAAGTAGTATGGGACACAAGAAAACCAGTCATCATACAGATATGTGAGCACATAGAATCATTAGGTACAGATTGTGATGACCTAATGAATGAGTATTTCAAAGGGTTTAAAGAATGCAAGCTAGAACTAGGATACCTGAGAGTTTGATAGAAGAGAAAAAGGATGAAATATGTTTTATGGTAGATACTGACTTTACCTATATCAAATCAGTAGTACCTAGAAAATCTTGGCTATCACCATTAGATTATGAGATCAAATAAGGACAAGCTAACAAGTGCATCTAGACACTATTGAATGAACCAGTGGACAACAAGAAACCAAGACTTGGCACTTATGAAGAGGCCAAACCAAAAATCAAGTCAGATCTTGTTGTCAAGAAAATTGTAAACAAGAAGAACAAGATGGTAAAGGACTTAACCAAGAAATTTGCAGTTATAGAAGAAGGTGAAGA
>MU224820.1:3617904-3633532 GCA_018584345.1 Thuja plicata
AATCAAGAACAACTGTTGCTTCAAGGACAAGAAGCAAAACTGCAAAGGAAGCAACTCCTTCACCGCTGAAGAAAGGAAAAGTGAGAACCTATAAGAGGAAACCTGTCTCACCAAAGGAAAAATAGACTAAACAGAGGAAGTTGAACAGAACTAGAGAAGATCTAGAAGACTCAACTATGGATGAAGCTGACATAGATGTGCAAAAAGGGAAAGAACCCTTGATTCCAAAGACAATTGATGAAATATGTAAAAAAAATTTAGAATCACCATCTATCTCTGATCCTAACAATAGGAAATGGTTGAAATTTGATCCAGAGGATCAAAACAAAATTGAAGAAGCTATAATAGCTAAAATGTGCAAACACTATTATGTTCCACTTCAATTCTTAGAATATGACGTTCCCAAGGAACTAACAGAGAGATTGTCTGCAAGATGGATATTTGCACTTCACCAAGAAAAAGAAATAAGAGAAAGAGTACTTGTTACTCTTATGCCTTCTAATTCAAAGAAAGAAGAGATAAGTGAAATGATGAAAAAGTATGAAAAGGAGTTCTCACCCAAAATGAGAGCATACAAATTTATCAAGGGGAAGCTAATTGAGCTAGATCAAGACAACATTAAAAAGTGGTGCAAGATACTTAACAAGCCCACTAAGGAAGCTAGCCCGGAGAAAGAACACATCATCATCAAATATGTACAAGATGACTCATCAATGGAATTGGACAAAGAAGAGAGTGATAAAGAAAACCCCAAACATACTTAAGTTATAGATGAGGTATGGCTCGACACTACTCTTGACAAAACTCAGAGTGAAGATAGCCAAAATCCACCAAGCCCAATTCACATTGATTTGAATGATGAAGCAGAAGTTGCAAAAGAAGAATTGATAAGGTAACTTAAATGAGGATGTCAATGCTGAAACATGGTTAGATAATGTCATTAATGACATTATAGGAAAAGACCTGTAGAAGAAGTGCAAAAAGATGAAGATATCACTGTTGCACAAGGTAATATTGACAGACATGAAACACTTAATAACATTGCAGAGGTAAATACACTGACCAACATGAAAATATTAATAGAAGCTATTGATATTGATTCAAGTCAGGAGAAATCATCCAAGAAAGATGATGATATACCAAAGGACACAGGTAATAAAGAAAATAAGGATGCATCAGACACATAGAAGGATACATACACAAAGATGAAAGATGCAACCGACACTCAACAAAAGGTGTCTACTGACAAGGACAAATAAGGATATATTAACAAAGATGATACATTGAGAAAGGATGAAGAGAAAGCCAAAAGTGAAGAAGTTAAGCAAGATGATAGCATTAAACAAAAGGAAGAAAAATCTGTTGATACACCCAAGGTGAATGAAGAGACGTCTTCACACAACCAGCAGGTGGAATCTAAACAGAAGCAACAAGAAGCTTCATCTTCTTGACCTTCACCTACCAAATCAATCCAATCTCATGATCTACAGATGGTAGTTCACCAATCTATCTCTCAACAAAAGAAGAATAAGAAAGTAATGAAGCAAGACATCTTGGCAATAACACTTGATGAGGTAATTGAAATACCCAAGTGGGATGTATCTACTTTGGATACTGAAGCACTTCAAAATTTTGGAGTGATATGCCAAAGAAAAGATATATAGGAGAAAATGAAAAAGGCACATAGGGAAGCCCAAGAACTTGATAAAGCTAGGGATATACTAAATCAACTTGTTCTTGATACAAAAGTTGAATATGGCATATCAGGCATGGAGAAAATTGCAGTTCTTACCAACACCATCACTACTCATAGTGTAGATGCAGAGTAGGCCATGAAAGAATGGTCAGAGAAGAAGTATCAACACAAACTCATTGAGAAGATTAGACAAGAAGTGGAAGAGAACAAGGTAAATCTCTCTGAATTAGCAAGTCAATTAGAACCTATGATTGCAGAAGCTACTACCTTAGTTCAAAAATTGTGCACACTAGAGAATTTCACAAAGGAGAATAGTGAAAAGCTATCCCAGCTAGATTCAGATCTGACAACGAGTGCACAAAGTTTAACCTCTAATACAAACACTATAAAACTACATCATGACAAGATCACAAAGGTAAACAGATTAAGACAAGAGATATGGGATGCAAAGATAGTTTAGAAATGAGGTTACTGAGCTGCAGGCTCACATATTGCCAAACCTCACCACTCTGCAACACCACATTATAGATGCAAGAAATCTGATAGCAACCCCAGAGATGTCTGTGGTAGACAACATCTATGATATGCATGTGAGGATATCACTTGAGCACATGGCTCTAGAGAATTTAAAGGAGAAATGGGAGAAGATGATGGAGGAAATAAAAGCCTCACACACACATTTTTGAAAAGTTGTAAGTACCTTTGCCTTTACTATAAAAAAAGGAGGAATGAATATTACATATGTACAATATACTACATTAGCAGAAAGAGAAAAGGATGTGTATATTGTATGTAGAGCATGAATATGTAAAAAATAGATATGTACATAAACTTACACTTACCGACATATGCATAGGGGGAGTCATTTCATGACTAAAAGAAAAATGACTAAGGAAGACGTATACACAGGTGTACATACTAATACATTAAGTATGTTGCACATATCAATTTTTGATACTAATGTCAAAGGGGGAGATTGATGACATTAAGTTTTTCCATTAGTTTACTTAAGTGAAAAACATGATAAAGGTCATTGGTATAGGCATAACTGACGGACAACATACAGGCATAACCGACAAAATAACAATGCTTGACATAAAAATGCTAAGTACAGAATTGACTGACGAACACTTACAAGTGTTGAATCGACAACAAAGCATAAAGAACAACACTAACGTTACAGTATTTGTGAATATCACCGACAGAATAGAAAAGGCAAGGAACCCGACGGAAATTTTAGAATAGGAACACCGATGGAGCATAAGACCGATAGACTAATAGAGCAGTCTGACCATCAGAACCGACAGTCAGTTAAAAAACCCGCAAAAAGTGGATCTGACTTTCCATGTCAGATAAACCATTATAATTCTATTTATAGGATTTTAATTTATTTTTAAACATCACTTGAGGGTCAAGCAAGCATATTGTAAATGTTTTAAAGCATCCTAACAAATCAAAAACATAACTAACTAAAGATCAAGGTCAAGTTGTAAACCTTGGATCTAGAGTTAATCTGAAAAGCGTGAATCAAGAATGGACCTACAAAATAGTATATATAGATGTTCAATCATTTGTAATAGGTAATTAGTTGAAAATTTATTTTAGCCATGGAGAGCATCTAAGCAAAATAAGTGAATTCATGCAAAGTTCAGAAACAAATTATATCAGTTATCAAGAACACAGACAAGGCTACCAACGAGCAGAGACAAGGTATTATTAAAATCACTCAAGGTGATTACATATACATTGTAAGCTTTACAGGATCTATTATCAGAAATTAGAGATTGCATATACTATCAGATCAACATTTATATTGTAGTTTCATTCTAACAAGTGCATCACATCAGAAATCCTTTTGTAGAAGGTGGACTTAACAGTTCTTTGATAAATCTCTTAACAGAGTTCACACCTAATGGTGTTGGTAAAGCTTCAAATAAAGTAGATCCTAACAAGTCTCCACTCTAATACTCCTAATAGGGTAGATCATCAGAAGTGATCAAATTGTAAGCCTTAACTGGCTCCCTTCTTATCTACAGATAGTGAAGTTTTGTGGGTAGACATCCCCACTACAGTTTTTACTTCCTAACAGGAGTTTTTTGCAATATCAAATCATGTGTTATGTGTTATTTATTTTCATGTATGTTTCTTGAATGTTTACACATGCAAAGAACTTATATTATGATTTCACATACATAAAGAAAGATGAACAGATAGATAGGTGAAAATAAAAAATTGATGACACAAAGGTTAATGGGCAAATCACATAAAAAGTTTTAGAGGTACTGATTCACCCCTCCCCTCTCAGTACATCATTCCAATAAATCCAACATATTGATGTATCATCATGATAATGTGATTCATTTCTTGATGTGTAGAATTTTGTGCACCCTATCTTGTTATAAAATGTTGTATACCCTATGAAAAATTGTATATGAAGTAAATATGTGTGTGGAAGTACTTGTGCACATTGTCTTGATGTGTAGAATTGTGTGCACCCTATCTTGTGATAAAATGTGGTATACCCTATGAAAAATGCCATGTGAAGTAAATATGTGTGGAAGTACTTGTGGACATTGTGAAAATAAATGTGTAGTGACATGTAAATAAGATAATAAATGTGAAGTGTCCCAAGTTGGCAAAATTTTCCACCTAACTTGGGTAAGTGTGAGATGAACATCATATATGATCCATCAAGGAACACCCTTTGTGAGAACTCTATGTATGAATTTGATGATGTAGATGTTCATATTGTTAATTATGTTAGTATAATGTGTCGGTAGTGTGTCACAATAATGTCCATCAAGTTGAAAGCACACCATGTAAACTAGGGGTTGAGAGGTAGGACCATCATTAAGATCTTACAAACATCCATTGGTTGTAAGAATTTGAAGGGAATTGTCCACGAGTAATCCCCCTCATGAAAAGCCATACTTGTTGTCTCATAGTGGAAGCCTTGATGTTTTTACCCATGTGCACAAAATTTATCCTATCATGGAAATGATACTTGGATATTATGGCAATTATATTGATTTTTTAGATACATGGAATTATAGATTCACTATTGATCATGTCACAGATTATGTGAGACCAATGTTACTTATATTTTATGTGCTAGAGACCACCTTTGGATAGCATGATATTATTATTATATGGTTAGAGAACCACCATTCCCCTCCTCCCTCTAAGTGGCCTTAATAAAACCACATAGCGATAGTAATGTACAATTATTTATAAAATGTGGATTATTGATCTAATTTATTTTGTTGATTATCTATATTCTTTTCTTCAACATTGTCGAGAAGACAAATTTTTTAGTGTTGGGTTATTTAGCCAAATTATGATAGATGGTCATAATTGCCTCAAGGACATGTTTTTTTAACTTGTTTTAAATTAAGGTTTTACTGGGGTGGTCACTCTTGAATTTTACTTTATTGAACTATTCCTTCTAAATTTTTTTTATCTTGGATTTCATGATTATTTGTCGAGGCTCTTTATTGTTGAAAATTGTTGGCAAAATATGTTTTTGATGTGACTACTGTAAATTGTCATACTCAGGAGGGGTTCCTAACAGGTCGTATGGGGGAGAAAACATGTTAGGGAATTTATTTTTATTGTGAGGATGGAGGTCCAAAAGAGACCAATATAGGATGGTAGTGTATTATAAAACCCTTGTATGATCTTGTATAAAATTATTGCACAAACATTGTAAAGTTATAAATGGGTATAATGTGAAACTACTATAAACTGTGACATAAGAAAAGTGACTCATATTATATAGCTTAATCATGAATCAAGAAATAATGAAATTGGAATGTTATAATTACGAAAATTATGAGTGATGTTTGGGGGTACAATTGAAATATGCTTTGTATGGAAAATGAGCCATGTATCAGTATACTCTTATGTGACTTTATTTCAAGCATTGGTATTATGGACAATAATACTATACATGATTGGATTGCAAATTGAATAATTACATGAATTGTGCTAACATAAGATGAATTGGGAATAATGAAAATATTTTTTCCGACTGTCTGTGAATTTATTCCTAAATACTTAAAGTGCCTAAATCAAGGAAAGTATATCTTTAACATTATGGTTCAAGTTCTATATTTCATAAGATTAGGGAAAATAATTATATTTTCCTAATAAATTTATGTATGTACATGCGATACTAATTTAAGTTCATCATTAATAGGATTAAAGTTTAAAATACTCAATAATTTAAGTAAGAACTTAAAAGAAAGAAAAAAAACATAATTTAAGTTCATCATTAATAGGATTAAAGTTTAAAATATTCAATGATTTAAGTAAGAAATTAAGATGAAAAAAAGCATGTACCTAAATATGGGTGAATTCCAATTTGAAGTCAAAGACAAGGGGAGGGGGATGTAAAACTCCACCTCATTAACAAATTTAATTCAACCTTAAACTCCAAAATAATCTATACTATTTAGGTTTAGATACGAGGTTACATGATTATTTCATTTGGTTAAAGTCTTATGTGAGTTCTCTCTCTTCCTTGAAGCACCTTGAAGAAAGCCCACTAAATATTTAAGGATGATATATTAAATTGTATATATGCACATTAGAACTATTTTGTATGATTATTATTACATATAATTAGGATGTCAAACTAATAGTTTACAAGACTGTGATAAGTCAGATAGCAATTTGAATAAATTATTATTGTAACCTAATTATGTTCTTGGTTGTATTTTGCAGGAAAGATGGTGTGTAAGAGAAAGGTTATGCCTCTCCAATTAACTCTTGAAGAAGTTACAAGAATAACTTTAGTTTTCTTTAGAATGCAATGAAGAGATAGTCTAGTCCTTAATGGTTCTAATATTAAAGGTCAAGTTTAAATATGTTGAAGGGGTATATAATTTTTAAGTTATGTGATGAAAGAGGGGTTAAGGTTTGGAAAACCATTGGATTAGGTTAAAACTCATATGCATTTTTGTTTGGGCCTTTAAAATGTGTTATTTGGTCAATTTTGTGGATATTTGTGCAAAATTAGGTCCCTAGGGTCAATATCTTGAGGTTATGGACCTTTAGGACATGTGATGTTATCCTTTGGGCTTGATGGGCCGTTCAAAATATCACTTGTTTGAAAGTGACAATTTTGAAAGATTAGTGGGGTTAGATGGGTTAAGGGTACCAACCCCACCCATACCTCATTTATGAGGGAATACTTGAGGGATGAGTGTCCTACATTTTATCCCCTCTTAAATGTGGAAAATGCCTCATGGAAGAATGTATAGGAAGGCGAAAGTGTCACTTCCCCATACAATTCTTATGAGTTTAATATTCCTTAAACCCAAATTGGGTTTTTGAAGGGAGAGATGGGTGTTATGTTAGAATAATTGAGAGGGGGGGGGGGGGGGGGGGGAANGGGGGTGAATCAATGGTCTAAAAAATATTCCAATAAATCAACCCAAAAAATTAGTACCACAATTATAAGCCTCTAGTTATCTTCAGTCCTACAAGATGTCTGCCTTGAAATAATCTTATCAAATAACTACTGCTCGGAGTTCACTGTTAAACCTTATTCTTAATCTTTACCGAATAGCAGTCTAGTCTTTACCAAAATACAGTAAATAACTTAGTGTTTACCGATCATCCTATTTTTGTAATGTGTAAAGAAAAATATCAAAGAAATGAATCATAAACACATTTGAGACATGAATTTTTAATGTGGAAAGCCTATTAAGGGAAAAACCACTTGGGACTAGTAACCCAAAATTTTCACTCTTCTGAAGTGAGCTCGGTGAAGAGCCAACCCTGTTAAAGGTTACAAACACATTGTTAAGTGTGACCTTGTTAGAGGATTTATCACTAACAGTTTATCACTTGATATCTGGCATTTCACTATGCTATCTTCATGATAAACCTTTTGATACTCCTTGGTATGTATCTCAATATTTGAAGGATTGTTAGATCTTGCTCGGTTAAGAGACTTTCTGAATCAATGGTTAAACTGAAACATTATATGATCTATTTATAAATACAACTTAGACTTGCAGATGTTCAAATATATTGTAAACTCATAATACCTTTTTGATCAATATTTCCCTTTAATACATTTTCTCCACTTCTTTCTTCTTGGTGATGTTGTGCTTCTCTATTGCTCGGTGTCTGCAAAAACATTTAGCTTGTATGATCAGGTCCGTATGAAGACTTCTTTCTTCATCGTAATTCTCTTTAGCATCTTCTTCTCTATTCCCTGACCAATTCATAATGAATTATCTTGTCTCTCTTATAGACATGATTTCATCATTTCTAGGTCTTTTTCTTTCTCGTTCTTGGTGTGATCCACAATTCTCTCCTTTCTTTCTTTAAATCATACTTCAGTTTTATCCCACAGATTTCTCTTTGACAACTGGAATAAAACAACTTTAAAACTCTAGCTTATCTCTGGCTTTTAACTTGTCCATGAAAACAATGTGATCAACCAGTTAACTCCATATTTAGCTCTTGTCAGCTAGTCTTTTTTCATTTCTGAACTTTATTTCTTTTCAGTGTTTAACTCCTTGTTAGCTTAGTCTTGACTTCAGTTGTCCTTGAGCATCTCTGTCCATTGGGTTGTCTGTCCGTCGGGGTTGTCTATCCGTTGGGAAACACTATGGCCTTTATTTTTTCTCGGGTATCACTATGGTTCTTCTCATCGGTAATGCTTGATCGGGTTTCTTGCTTGGGTATCACTGTGACTCTTCTCTTGGGGTTCTCTATCTGTCGGGGTGCACTATCCGTCGATGTGTGTTGTCACTTAGTGTATAATAAAATTTTATGCATTACTGATAGCATAACCTTTATCTCTTTGGTTCTTTGAAGTCTTTGACTCTATGTATATAACCAATCATATTATATCAAGTTGAAATCAATGAAAATACAACACATTAACTGATTTAATGTCTTTCATTAACTTTCTACATCTCGGTGATCATCAACTTAACATCTTCAAACATTCAATCATTTATAGTTCATCAATCTCTCCCTTTGGAATTGATGGCAACATACTACATTAATACTAATACAATATGAAATATATCCTTTGTAGTTCATCAATCTACCAAAATTATTGTTCTATAACCAATATAAATGTCTGGCTCTTGGTAAGCTCTTCTAGCTTAGATTTGTTTCTTGCAGAGTACTTTCTTCATCTTTATTCCCTTCATTGAACATATGTAGCAGCTTCTGATTCTGTCACTCCCTTTGATGTAGAATCTCTTCTTTGATGTTGTCTCTCCCTTTGACTATTCCGCTCCTTGATCATCTCTTTTTCCTTTGACAACAATAGATATACTCTCTCCCTTAAGTCATCTCTCCCTTACGATAATCATGATGGATATTTCATATGGATGTAATCTCTCCCTTTGACAATAATGCAAAACTCTTTTCTTCCTCCTTTTATAATATACTCCTTGAATTTCCCTATCCATCAACAATACAATGACTCAGGTGTTCGGTGTAGATAAGTACCTTTCTATATACTGACATGTCTTATGCAGTCCATCTCTTTGCTTGCATCAACATGAATGATCTTCTGATTATGTGTAGGCTGATGCAGCCTCCTAGTCAGCTTAGTGACTAATAGACAAGGGTCAGACCCTTACTCTCTTTCTCAGGTACTCAAATGTATCTTTAGGCAATGACTTTGTAAATATGTCAGCTAATTGTTCCTTGGATTGAACATATTCTAGTATCACCTCTTTGTCTTGCACTTGTTCCCTTAAGTAATGACACTTGATAGCAATATGCTCAGTCTTAGCATGCATGAATGGATTCCTAGAAATGTTTATTTCACTGGTATTATCACAATAGCTAATCACTGGTTCAATAATTTTCATATTCATACCTTCTAGTAATTATTTGATCCATGCAATGTTAGAGAAATTTTTAGTAGAAACCACATATTTTGCTTCACTAGTAGATTGTGAGATGCATCCTTTCTTCTTTCTTATCCATGTGACAAGTCTTTCACCCATGAAGAATGCTCCTCTAGTTGTGCTGTTTCTATCATCTAAGTTTCCATCCCAATCAACATCTGTATAGACTTGAAGCTAGAATTTGCCTTCTCTTTTATACAATAAGCCATAGTCCTCGGTATTCTTTAGATATCTAAAAATTCTCTTGACAATAGTCATGTGTGATTCTTTGGGATTAGCAGAGAATCTTGCAACTATTCCAACCGCATTTTCTATATCTGGTCTAGTATGAACAACATACATGAGTTTTCCAATCATTGATCTATATAGGGTGTGATTTACCTCGATTGACTTGTCTTCCTTTGTCATCTTACATCCAGTTGCCATAAGTGTTCCAACTGGTTTGGAATCTTTCATCTTGAATATCTTCAACACTTCCTTGATGTATTTGGATTGTGTGATATATGTGCTTGCATCTTGTTGAAGAATCTATAGAACAAGAAAGAATTTGATCCCCCCAAACATTGACATCTCAAACTCTTTTCTCATTTCATTATAAAAATATTTACATAACATATCATTACCCCCAAATATGATACCATCAACAAATATTTCAGCAATAAAAATGTTATCATCGATATCTTCTATGAAGTACATATTGTTGTTTTCACTTGTTCTTACAAATCCAATACTTATGAGATAGGAGTGAAGTCTTTCATACCAGACTCTTGGTGCTTGTTTCAATCCATAAAAGGATTTGTGTAGTCTACAAACCATGTTTCTCTTGTTAGGATCAATAAACCCTTCTGGTTGTTCAATGTATACCTCTTCTTCTAGTATTCCATTTAGGAATGCAGATTTGACATCCATTTGGTATATCTTGAATCCTTTGAATGCAGTACAAGCAAGAAGAATTATTACTCATTCTAGTCGAGCAATGGGTGCAAAGGTTTCTCCATAGTCAATACCTTCTTCTTGTGCCTACCCCTTGCATACTAATCATGCTTTGTTCCTTGTGACTTCTCCATTTTCATTTAGCTTGTTTCTAAATATACATTTGGTACCAATGACACTCTTGTCATCTGGTCTAGGTACTAATGTCCATGTTCTGTTCTTCTCAATCTGTTATGTTTCTTCATTCATAGAATGGACCCATTCTTCATTTTCAAGTGTAGAATTAACAAATTTAGGCTCCAAATCACAAATTAAACATCTAGTGTTCAATGACTTACTTCTTGTTCTCATTCCAACCTTCTTGTCTCCTATGATCTAGTTCTGTGGATGGTGTCTTCTGACATACTTGGAAAGTATCGGTTCAGATCTTTGTTCATCATTCTGATCATCATCTTGACCTTCATTCTGATCTCCATCTCTTAGATCATCATTTTGAGCAATTTCATGATTTTCGGTGTTTGCAGCCTGATGCTCGGGTGTATTATTCTGTTGCTCAGGAGCGATACACTATTGCTTGGGTAGAGAGTCAGGTTCTTCATTATAGACAAACTTGTTGTAGTCTTCTAGTTCTTTTCTTCTTTCCTCATCATTTTTCTTAGTGAATTCATCTATTTTGACATTTGCACTCTCAATGATTTTGTTAGATGACTTGATAAGACATTTATAAGCCTTGCTTTTGGTGGGATACCCTAGAAGGATACCTTCTTCACTTTTGGAGTCAAGATTTCCATTTCTATCATCTTTCAAAATATAATATTGACTTCCAAAAATTTTGAAGTAACTTACATTGGGTGTGTATCCATACCATAGCTCATACGGTGTCTTTTTGGTGTCTTTCTTCAATTGAAATTTGTTCAATGTGTAGATAGAAATACTGACAACTTCCCTCCAGAATGTTTGAGTTATGCCTTTTTCTATCATTAGTGTTCTTGCATAATCAACAATGGATCTATTCCTTCTTTCAACAACCACATTTTGCTATGGTGTTCTTGGTGCATAAACCTATCTTTTAATTCCATGCTCATTACAAAAGTTAGTGAATTCATCAGATATAAATTATCCTCCTCTATTTGATCTTAAACATTTTAGTTCCTTACCACTTTGTTTTCATACAATAGCTTTATACCATTAAAACATCTTGAATGCTTCTGATGTCTCTTTTAAGAACATAATTGTCATAATTGTAGAATAATAATCTACAAATAGAATGAAGTATATATCACCATAGTAGCTCTTAGTTCTCATGGGTCCACATAGATCAATATGGACTATTTCTGGAATAGCATTAGATGTATGGATTTTTCTCTTGAAACTAGACTTTGTCATTTTACCTTTTTGACAATTCTTACACATGATATGATTGGGCTTTGACATGCTCGATAAGCCTCTTACTTTCCTTTTATATGCTTATCTTAATCATGTTGTCAAAATTCACATGACATAGTCTTTTATGCCACAACCATATGTCTTCATTTCTAGGCATTAAAAAAATGGTGTTAATATCATCAAGATATACTAGATTACCTTTTTTCTGTTCACCAGTTTCGATCAACATTCCCGATTCATTAAAGATATTTTCCTTTTTTTCTCAAATACAACTCGGTGACCTATGTTATTTAGCTGTGAAACACTCAATAGATTATGGTTAAGTTTGTTTATCCAGTATGCATTTTCACATCTGATCAGATTATTCAACATTATGGTTCCTTTACCTTCAACAGGACAAGGTGAGTCATTACCCATTCTTACTGATCCACCATTATAATATTGAAAATTTTCAAAATTTTTCTTATCTCCATTCATGTGGTGAGTGTAGCCACTATCTATAATCTAGACATCATTCTTAATAACCTTATATATGAGTGTAGTCTCAACATACCTTTCCTCTTCGTCTAAATCATCCTTCATGGCAACAAATACCATCTCAATATCTTCATCAGATTCGGTGTCAGTATCTCCAACTTTGTTCTCTTCCAGGTAACAAGCTTTCTTCCCTTTGTCCTTGTAGTCTTGACTTTCTCTTCTATCAAACTATTGGTTGCTTCGGTAATTTCTGTCATCACTTATGTCAAAATTCTTTTCATATGATCTGTCACTATTTCTATCTTATTTCCTTTTCTTAGGACATCTAGCAGCAAAGTGTTCAATCTCCTTACAATTAAAACATACCAATGGTATTTTACCTTTATTTCTACCTTTGCCTCTCTGCAATCTTCTATCCATTAGTGCTTCAATCTCATCAACCTCTTGGTCATTACTATCACTTTCACTATCATTTCTCATAGTGTGTTTATGACTTGACTTACTTATTTTCAAAGAAGATTTGAATGCAGATTCAATAGATGGTAAGACAATGTTGTCAAAGTTATTCATCTCAAATGAAATAAGTCTACCAACCAATCTATCTAGAGTTACATTGTTATTTTTTATTGCTCTCATTTCTTGTATAAAAAATACTCTAATAGCATAAACATGCAGTAAGGTTCTTAGGATTTTCTTAACCATTGTCTCTTCTGCAACTATACTGAGTGATATTTTATCCTTCTTTCATTCTTAGGTCATCAAACCTTCCTCTTAGGCTTTCTGCCTTAGATATTAGTACATTAGCATATCCTCCATGTACTAGCTTCAATTTGTCCCACATTTGCTTTGTAGAGGTGCATGTTTTGACATCTTCAAATTCAACATTGAAGAGTGAGGAAGCAAGTTCTATCATCATAGAATTGTGCTCATGCTTTTCTCTCAATTGATCAAGTGTGTGAGGCACATCCCATTTACTCATCTTGTGATCTTTAGCTTAGGTCTTGAAACCTTCCTTTCTAAGCACACAAGCTCTGATAAATTGTTAGAATAACTGAGAGAGGTGGGGGGGGGGGGGGAATTAGTGGCCTAANAACTGAGAGAGGTGGGGGGGGGGGGTGAATTAGTGGCCTAAAAAATAATCCAATAAATCAACCCAAAAACTTAGTACCATAATTATAAGCCTCTAGTTATCTTCAGTCCTACAAGATGTATGCCTTGAAATAATCTTATCAAATAAATACTACTCAGAGTTCACTGTTAAACCTTATTCTTAAGCTTTACCTAATAGTAGTCTAGTCTTTACCGAAATATAGAAAATAACTTAGTATTTACCGATCATCCTGTTTTAGTAATGTGTAAAGAAAAACATCAAAGAAATGAATCATAAACACATTTGACACATGAATTTTTAATATGGAAACCCTGTTAAGGGAAAAACCACTTGGGAGCGGTAACCCAAAATTTTCACTCTTTTGAAGTGAGCTCAGTGAAGATCTAACCCTGTTAAAGGTTAAAAACACACTATTAAGTGCGACCTTGTTAGAGGATTACTAATAGTTTATCACTTGATATCTGGCATTTCACTATGCTATATTCATGATAAACCTTTTGATACTCCTTGGGATGTATCTCCCAAGAACACCTGCATGCACATTTTTCACAAGTAGAAGAAAGAAACAGAAGACAAAAGAAGACACTATGGCGGTCAAAAAGCCAGAGACATGATATTCATGTTGAAAGAAAAAGCTTCTATTATCAACAAGCTGAATACAAAATACAATCTCCTACACTAAAATGCAAAGCGGTGAGTCCTTATAAAAGGATACTGAAACCCTAAAGGGGAAAACCCTAAAGAATAATAAGCTACCTAAGTATAACTTAAGCATAGAGAATAATAGACTAATAATTAAATGATTTAATTATTAGCTATAATATGACTACTCTAACACCCCCCTTAAGTGTAACTTAGGGAGAAGCAAAACAGCTAAAGACTAAAAGATGCATGAAAACAAAATGCATGAAAGGAACTATGGGTCCCGACAACTAGGATTGATCAGGTACCCAAGTACAAGAAATAAACTAGATGAAGGAAACTAAGCCTCCAATCTAGGGAAAGGTGTCCCAGAGAAAGGAACAAGAAAGAGCAAGAAGCATCTCCAAAGCATGTAGCTGAAAACTCTGTCAGAAGAGACTGCTGGAACCCCCACTGAAGTGCATGACCAGGTAGAGAAGACAATGTCTAAAGAGCTGATCAATCGAACCAGGAAGCAATAGAAGCAATAGGTGAACCCCCCCATAATGCTGAACAGGGAGAGGTGACAGGAACACTGAAATGCAATGCCAGAAACATCTACAGAAAGAAGAACCAGGAACACCAACAGTGCAACAGAAGTACAAGCACAGGATAAAGGGCGGTGTCACCAACACACAGCATGGGATAATGTCGTGGAAGGTACGCTCACTTGACAAAGGTGGATGAGCCTAAAACGGCATAACATCATAACCCCCCATGGCACTTTATAACAGAGTGCAAGTACAAAAACCATACAAGGTGTACAAGATCCCATAAATGTAGAAGTAGGCACTTTATCTCAGTATGTTTACAGAAAAAAGATGCAACAGTGGAGAAGCATACAATGCTCAGAAGTCAGAAAGAAGAGTGAGCTAGAAAATCAGAAGAAGAGATCTCAGGACCTGTAGAACCCAAGCAATTCGCCAGAGTGCAAAAACTTCCAAACTCAAAGGAGAGATAACCTAGAGAAGAATCTGGAAAAATACCCCTGCAACTGAATAGGTCACTGAACCACCTTTCTGACGATATCTGGTTTGCCAAAAATGGAGTCCGGATGAGCCATATATGGCTCCCAAAAGGCAAAAACAAACATCAGACTTCAACAGAAAAAAATTCTATCAAAATAGTAGAACCCAAAACCCTGACCACCATCATCAAAAAGTGCTTGGAAAGAGCTTTTTGACGGTATATGGAAGTCAGAAAAAGACCCCTGGATGCTCAAGATAGAGCAAAAACAGTCTAGGAGGGTCAGAAAGCCACCAAAAACCAAATTTAAGCCCTTGGGGCTAAAAAAATTGGGCCCCCAGGCGCATGGCGCGCGCAGGGGGCTAGGGCTAAGCCCCCGATCATTCATATGACCGCCCACTTTCAGAAAAGCCCACAGGGGCTAGCAAAAGGCTGCCAGCGGAGCTAAGGTCGGGTGGAGGCTCGGTGGCGAGGTAGGGCGGAGGCCGG
>MU224820.1:3634032-3652545 GCA_018584345.1 Thuja plicata
AATGCCCTATTCTCCCAAGAACACCTGCATGCACATCTGTCACAAGTAGAAGCAAGAAACAGAAGACAGAAGAAGAAACTATGGCGGCCAAAAAGCCAGAGACATGATATTCATGTTGAAAGAAAAAGCTTCTATTATCAACAAGCTGAATACAAAATACAATCTCCTACACTAAAATGAAAAGCGGTGAGTCCTTATAAAAGGATACCGAAACCCTAAAGGGGAAAACCCTAAAGAATAATAAGCTGCCTAAGTATAACTTAAGCATAGAGAATAATAGACTAATAATTAAATGATTTAATTATTAGTTATAATATGACTACTCTAACAGTATCTCATTATATAAAAGATTGTGAGATCCTACTTGGTTAAGAGACTTTTTGAATCAATGGTTAAACTGAAACAGTATATGATCTATTCATAAATACAACTTAGACTTGTAGATGTTCAGATCTATTGTAATCTCATAATACATTTCTGATCAATGTTTCACTTTAATACCTTTTCTCCACTTCTTTTTGCTCGGTGATTCTATGCTTCTTTGTTGCATGGTGTCTGCATAAATCTTTAGCTCTATTCTTTAGCTTGTATAATCAGGTCTGTATGAAGACTTCTTTCTTCATCAAAATTCTCTTCAACATTTTATTCTCTATTCACCCACCAATTCATAATGAATTAGATTGTCTCTCTTATAGACATGATTTCACCATTTCTAGGTCTTTGTCTTTCTTTCTCTTGGCGTGATCCACAATTCTTGCCTTTCTTTCTTTAAAGAATACTTCATTTTTATCCTGCAGATTTCTCTTTTACAATTGGAATAAAATAGCTTTAAAACTCTAGCTTATCTCTGGCTTTTAACTTGTCTATGAAAACAATGTGATCAACCAGTTAACTCTATATTTAGCTCTTACCAGCTAAGTCTTTTGTCATTTCTAAACTTCAATTCTTTCCAGTGTTTAACTCCTTGTTAGCTCATTCTTGACTTCAGTTGTCCTCGAGCATCTTTGTCCATCGAGGTTGTCTGTCCGTCGGGGTTGTCTTTTTGTCGGGAAACACTGTGACCTTTATTTCCGCTTGGGTATCACTATGGTTCTGCTCGTGCTTGATCGGGTTTCTTTCTTGGGTATCACTGTGACTCTTCTCTTAGGGTTCTCTATCCATCAGGGTGCATTGTCCATCAGTGTTTGTTTTCACTTAGTGTATACTGAAATTTTATGCGTTACTAATAGCATAACCTTTATCTCTCTGGTTCTTTGAAGTCTTTGACACTATGTATATAACCAATCAGATTATATCAAGTTGAAATCAATGACAATACAATAGATTAACTGATTTAATGTCTTGCATTAACTTTCTGCAGCTCAGTGATCATCAAATTAACATCTTCAAACATTCAATCAGTTATAGTTCATTAGGTTACCCGTTTCTCCTTTTTGGAGAAATTTTGCGTGTGGAAGAAGAAGGAAAAGTTAGAGGAGAAAAATAAAGAGAAGGGAGAGATTGGTGTTACCCATTTTTACTTTTTGGATAACTTTTGCGAGTGGAAGAAGATACAATAGTTAGAGGAGAAAAAAAGAGATAATGCTTAAATAGATAGAAGCATGTGACGAGATCAACCTAAGTTGATTACTAAGCCTAGAAAAATTAAGAAGCATAACCCACATCTTATAGATCTTCCTTTTTGTATGTACCATAGGTATCATAACCACTCTACTACTGAATGTCAAGGTTTATATTATAAAATTTGAAAACTTATTGACTGTGACATAATTCATATAACACCTAACAATGAGTTTTTTTTAATCACAATTTCTTTGAATAACATTTAAGATCCTATTATGTTGCTCCAGATTATGTGACATTGTAAGTCTCTCTTCTGGAGACTCATTGTCATTCATGATGGTGCAATTTACATTGCGATCATACTTTGTGAGTAACATAATAGTCCTCATCTCTATTTTGTCTCCACACTTGGGGGATAGTAATATTATCTTGGTCTATTAATCTCTCTAAGGATCTTATTTCTCTTGGATTGGTGGTATTTTTTATCATGTGATCTCTTTGCTTACTTAGAATTGTTTTCTTTGATTAGCGATTCTCTCTTATGCAAGAGGTGTGCATCCCTAATCACCACCTCTTCCTTGTTTCCAATTGTTCATCCACATAAACAAATCCCTTTCCTTGAGGGAAAAAAGTGAATCCTCCTTCATCAAGAATCCCTTTAGCTAGCAATGGGGAAGGTGTGGGTTATTGTTTTCTTTCCTCTCTTTTTTTCAATGATATTATCTCATTGTTTTAGCATCCTTCAAAAGGATCCATTTACACTTGTTGCACTTTATCTCTTTTCCTTTGTCTCTTCCTTGACCTAATAGGAGATGTGACCTATTTGGCCTGGATTAGGTGTTGCTTATACGATATCTCCTTGGTGCTAAAAGAGTCTATCCTTATTCTTATTCTTCCTTAAGATGTCAGTATAGTCCTATATTTTCATCTTAGGGGGGCATACACAATATCCTTATTATAAATATTTTTATTACTTCAGACATCTCAAGTAGAGTGCACTATCATAATACAACTTTTTAGGGCCAGATAACTCTCCTTTATGCAGATTTTTAGGATGTGGTCGACTAGCACCGCTAGACCATTTTACCCCTCCTTTGCCCAAACTTTATGGGTTGACTATCATAACACAAATTTATAAACCATTCAACCTATCATATGAGTTGACTATTGTATGATATAACTTCAACTCTATTCTTTTTGATGGATTGATTAGAAACTATAGAGCTTGCTAGACCATTCAATTCCAAGATTAATCAAGCATTCAAAGAGCATTCAAGATCTCAAACCAAGGCCATTCAAGATCTCATATGGATTCTTCTTCTATCTCATCAAGGAAATTTTATTCAAGTTTAAGAAATATTTTCTATCTCATGATGATGTCTTAGTGGGATCTCAAACTAGCAAAGAAGATCTTTCTCCATCATTCATCTCTCTCTCCTTACAAGTCTTATCAAGCAATTCAAGAAAACCAAGATCTAGGAGTGATTTAATTAGATCCATGCACATGTGAGGTAATCCTTGATCCTACATCTCTTTTACATGGTCAACAACTACAAATAAAGTATCTAAAACAAAACATTATTCACGGATTTTAGTGATACATACATCCAGCCATGAGGGTAAGCACATTAACACGATTCTAAGAATTTGTGTTTACACCAAAAGCTGTTTATTTAATATTTCAAGGTTGATTCCTAAATAGGGGTTTTACTAAGGAAAACCCCTTTATACAACCTTTTACCCAATTTTCATGTGTATAAGAACATGCCAGGAAGCTATAACTAAAGATCTGAGCTCTATAGACCCCAACACAGGTCTCTGCCAATTTTCAGCCAACAGTGCCAGGTGTAGAATAAATCAAGTATTAAGCACCCAGGTAAAGAATGTTTCTACCATTTTTCACCCTCCAAAATTAGTTGAAATTCATAGGACATGAAGTAGATAGGTCACAAAACCTAGATAAAACATAAACAATAATATAAAAGTACTATGCAAATGTGCTTTTCCCAAAGCGTTTAACCAAATTCTACTATTAGGTAGGTATGAAAGAAAGGAACACTACCCTTACCCATTTGACCTACTTTCTCCATCCTTCCATAATTATCTACATACATGTGAATTAAATATACATACCATCAATCACATAGAAAGTTCAACAATCAAGATTTATTACAGTTTTTTTATAAACAAGTTTTCTTTTCAAAACAACATAATTTTAATCCACCAAAGCATAAAGTAAAATCACTACCAATTCAAAAATTAATCATCACTCCCATCACATTATGACCCCTCTATACTTCAGTTGTATTTGGTACACTCACATAAAATTTGTAACTTCAAGATAATTCATGAACCTCCATAAGTCATAATACACTCAAGACCTTCGATATTTTAGACAACATAATCATTTGAACTACGAATTTACATTACTCAAATATATCATCATACAAACATGAGATAAAGAGTATTTTCTCACATTTAATCACAGAATGAATTCAATGACAATTGAAGTACATATCCAAAACATATGTTTGTTTTGTTTTTTGTTGCTAAATTTATTATTTCATAATTCTCATAGGAAATATAGTCAACATATAACAAGTTTCTCTTCTTGATAATATTTTATTAAAATAATCAAGTCTAAAAGAAGCTCTATAAGAAATACTTTACACATTGCTTTTGTTATAAGACAATAATGGATCAATTGCAAATCCAGCTGAAGATCATTTTAGCTCAAACAAAGAAATAAGACATTCTTGTAGCTGGAGTCCCTTCCATTTACACATAGATTGTTTATGTTGGGTTCTATTGAGAATTTTTGATATTCCTAAGTAGAAGCCAAAATAGTATCAAAGTTCATTATTGGGTTTCATGAAATGCTAATTGTACATATAATTAGGACATATACATTAAATTTTGTATTAAGCCCAAAATAAAATAAGCCCAACATTGTTTGTTGGTTTTGGAATTGTGGATTTCACAAACAAACAAATTACTCTTTAGTTGACATGAATTTATCATCAGATCTATTAAATTTCATTATTATTTTTTGAAAAACAAGTCAGTGTAAGATGACTGATTGATGGTTAGCAATACTTTGTGTGGATTTTTATTTACCCCATGCTTTAATTATGAGAATAAAACTCTCTATGAGATAAGAGGTTCTAGGAGGTTGTTATCTCAAACATTTTCATCAAATATGCCTTTCAGTTATTTGACTAGAGCTTTGAGCAGTTATCCTTTGTTCTTAAAATTGACTCTTTTTTATCTAACAAATTCTCATTAGGAATTTGGTGATCCACAATAACAAGGATAGTGGTATGTAGAACAATGAAATAGTCTCTTGGGTCAATTAAATATTGTTGAGTTGTGAAATGGAAATAGAAAATAACAGAAAAAATTAGTATAGATTTTAAAAAGAGAGAGAGCATAGTCGTACACTTTGACTAATCTGAGATAGTTACAAAACTAAAAACTACATATATGTATCCAAATGCAAGATAGTTGGTTACAATAAAAAACATTTTACAACACAATTCTGATGCTATAACACTTACAAATTGATGTAGAATTCTATTTTTTGTGTGTCCTAAGCAGCCCAGTTTTCTAACATGATGTGAGCTTGTAAATTGTAATACTGATGCAGAGCAACGCTGCAAGAAGCCACAAGTGAACCCAAGTGCTCAAACTGAGAAACTTTTATTTGTCACTGATCTTTCCCTCTACAAGGAAACAAACAAGTAAATATTCATATTTCCTAACAACCAATCAATATATTGGTTGAAACACTTAATTTAGCCTCCATGGGTATGAAATCACCCATTGGTTTGTGTAGTACACACCTCAAATCACTAAAACCAATACTGTCCTAGAAATCCTTGTAGCCTTTTCTAGGAGGTTTTCCTAAGACAACTTTTAATTTTGAAAAGGGACTTGGAAAATAAATTATAGAATTAGGTACCCTTTAGAAAGTTACAACAAACCCAAAAGTCACAGAAACCAATTATACTCCAACACCTCTGAACACCTGCAAGACACACAAACCTAATTGGCCAAATTAGGCTTGGTTTGCAAAGCAAGTATCAAGATATGGGTAAAAAGAGTTGATAAAATCACCCAAGTGTATTAAAATAACCCAAAATACCCCAAAAAACCAACCTACAAAGTCCCATTAGATGATCCATTCATCTATTCATACATTTTCTTACTTGACTGGTCAAATACATGAGGATATTTGACCTAGCACACTATCTTAAAAATCACAGACCTAAATTTGAGTTCTTGAGCTTCTAAGGTCCTATGTTACATGTCCCTAAATTGTATTTTCCAAGTGGTCATGAGGATCCACTAGAGAAATCCCAAGTTAGGGCTCCATCTTATGCACACACCGAAAATAGGAGGGTTTCTGGATTGCACTTACAAAAACACTTCTAACTTCTACAAATAAATACTGAATTGAATGAAACAAATTGCAACAGAAAGTAAACTTACAACACCATAAAAATATATCACTATTTTTTCTTAGTGGATCTACACAAAACTATATATACTTAGAATTATCATAAAACTGTTCATATTCCTTCAAAAATTATCAAGCCGTACATATCTGTTACATATCTATCTTCTCTCTCTTCATGTCTCTTGCTCTCCTCTCTAAGGGAACATTTTTATAGAGTCATACCATTGATTCAAATTCCCTTCTATGAGTTGTAACTGATGGAATACCAAATGACACTATGTCAGGTTACTGAACAATACGTTGACAACCTGAAGCTTGGCAACAAGCTACTTTGCTCAGCAACAATGCAACTTTTCTTGGCAACATTTTGACAGTTTTTGGAAATATTGAAAAAGACAAAAATAACTAACTCCAAACACTTAGGGGGGAATCTAAACATGACATAACCTTGGACTAAGGTTCAAAAACATAAAAATGATAGGATCTATGGTGTTAATGGCTTAAGGAGACCTTAAGGTTTATAAAGTACCTTAAGATCATTAACCTTACAAATTAGACTGAAATATTACAATAGGATGATCCAAGGAATCAATCCTTTGCTCTTAAAACAAAATTTAACCTAGAACTGAAAATGCAGAGAAAACTATCCTATCATAGAATAAGTCGAGGGTGCTCAGAACCATACTCCTCTTGACAAAAGAAACTCAAGTCTCTTAAGTTAACATGTCTGCAACTTTGAGTCCAGTCTTTTCAATGGCTTCAGGTGTCATCCATGAAGAATCTTCCAGGGGTTGGTTTTTCCATTTGACTAGAAACTCATAGTAAGTTTTCCTTCTCATTTAGTTAGCCACTCTCTTGTCAAAAATATACTCTATCTCTGTAGCAAGTGGCTTGGGTAAGTCCTGGAGCAATTTCTCTTAGTCTAGATCATGATCTCCTATAGTAGAGACATTATTAATAGTACCTTTGAAAGCATAGATGTCAACAATGTTGAAGATAGGAGATAAACCAACACTAGGAGGTAGATCAATCTTGTAGGCACTGTTTCCACATTTCTTGAGAATTTTGAAAGGACCTAACTTATTCATCATTAACTTAATGTATTTCTCCATAGGAAACCTTTCCTTCTTGAGATGAATCATCACCATATTTCCAACTTTAAACTACATATCCCTTCTCTTTTTGTCTGCACATTCTTTGTATTTAGTGGAGGTATTTTTCAGCTTGGATCAGACTTGTTCATGAATGACCTTCATGACCTCAATAGAATCTTTTTCTAGAGCACTCCTCTTAACCAAATCTTTCACATCTTTGAGTTCCAAAATACCGCTAGGATGGTTACCATACACAATTTTGAAAGGGGTTAAACCAGTGCTTGTGTTCACTAAATCATTATAGGAAAATTTTTCTTGAGCTAATATGCTATCCCACATGGTACCATTTTCTTGTATGAGACATCTTATTAAATTCCCAAGAGACCTGTTGATGAATTTAGTTTGACCATCTGATTGAGGATGGTAAGAAGATGATAGGGACAAAGTTGTACCAAGTTTCTTCCAAAGTGTCCTCCAAAAGTGTCCTAAAAACTTTGGATCTCTGTCAGAGATGATGGACAAAGGTAGACCATGAAGTATAAAAACCTCTTATAAGAAAAAAACCTACAATGTGAGAAGCATCATGAATGGTTTTGCAAGGGATGAAGTGAGCCATCTTTGAAAATCTGTCAACAACCACATACACACTGTCATAACTAATCTTGGTCTTTGGTAGTCCTAAAACAAAATCCATGCTGACTAAATCCTAAGGCTTAGCAGGGATGGGAAGCGGTGTATACAAGCCTACATTTGAGGTATGGCCTTTATCCCTCTGAAAGATCAAAAAAATTTCCACAAACCTTCTAATATCTGACTACATTTAGGCCAGAAATAGAACCTTTTCACTAAATCAAGGGTCTTATCTATCCCAAAGTGCCCTAACAAGCTCCCACAATTTTTTTCTTTAATAATATTTTCCCTCATTGAACATAGAGGTATACATAATTGAATTCCTTTAAATAGTAACCCTTCTTGAATGATAAACTCTTAGAAATCAATATGATACTTATCCCCTAATTGCTTACAAACTTGATAGGATTCCTTAAAAGTCTTCATATTCTAAGTACATATCTTTCAAACTAGGAATGCCCACACTTTCCAACTGGATTTCTTGAATAATTAGATTCCTCTTACTATGAGCATCAACAACTTTATTATCTACCCATTTATTGTGCTTGATGGTGAAGGTGAAAGCTTGGAGATATTCCATCCATTTCAAGTTCCTCTGATTCAATTTCTCCTATCTATTCAAAAAAATCAAGGTATGAATGTCTGTATAAACAAAAAACTCCTGTGGTACTAAGTAATGTCTCCATTTTCTTAAAGAATGAACCATAGCATATAACTCTAAATCATAAGTATAATACTTTTACTTTTCCTCATTGAGTTTCTCACTAAATAATGCCACAGGTTTACCCTCTTGGCTCAAGACACCACCAATATCTCTCTTGCTTGCATCACACTCTATTGTGAAAATCTTATGGAAATCATGAAGGAATAGTATAGGTTGTTGTGAAACCCTTGTTTTCAAATACTCAAAAGACTTGTGTGCATCATCATTCCAAACAAAGTGACATTTCCTACCTCCCTTTATGGTATCAATCATTGGTGCACTAACCCCAATGAAATTCTTAATGAATTTTCTATTAAAGCTAGCTAGTCCATGAAAAATCTTCACCTCACTGGCTGATTTAGGAGTTGGCTAATTCAAAATGGCTTAAAATTTGCAGGGATCCATCTTTAAGTTTCCCTTTGAGATGACAAATCCAAGGAACACAAGTTCTTCTTGCAAGAACACACACTTCTCCAAGTTGATCCTCAACCATTCTTCATGCAACCTTTTCAAGACCATATCCAAATGCATTAGGTGATCATGTTCATTCTTACTGAAAATGAAAATATCATTTAGATATACAACAAAAAATTTATTAATGAAAGGTTTAAGAACCTCATTCATGATTCTCATGAATGTACTTGGTGCATTGAAAAGACCAAAATGCATAAAAACACATTAAAACAAACCTTCATTGGTCTTGAAAGTTGTCTTCCACTCATCTCCCTCTCTGATTCTGATTTAGTGATAGCCACTCTTCAAGTCAATTTTTGAATAGTACCTTGCACCTCCAAGATAGTCCATTAAGTATTCCATTCTTGGCATTGGGAATCTATATCTGATAGTAATCATGTTGATGGCTCTTGAGTCCGTGCACAACCTCCATGTACCTTCTTTCTTAGGATCTAGGACTTTAGGGACAACATTCCTAATGAAACCATTTTCCAAAAATCCTTGAATATGTTTAGACACTTTTGCATTCTATTCAGGGGTTAACTTATAGGCATCCTTATTAGATAGTGTGGATCTAAGGATGAGGTCAATACAATGACTAATCTCCCTCTTTGGTGGCAAAGAGTTTGTACTACTTTCTGCAACTATGCCCTTATACTTATTAAGTAATTATTGTACCTCCCTAGGACCAACATCTTTCCTTGGTTCTCCATTCTTTGGTTTCTTTTGGGACTCCACTTTAGGTTTGAAAATGATGGAAAAACATGGCATTTTATCCTTCATATCATCTGGTAAAGGTGTCATTGTGAAACTTACACCATTCTTGACTAGGTTATATACATTTCTCTTTCTATCATGTTGAGAATTAGTGTCATATTGAAAAGGTCTCCCTAATAGGAGATGATAATCATCCATGGCTATGAATTCACATAAAACTTTATCCTTATACTCCCCAATTTGAAAATCTACCCAATACCATTCATCAACTAAGGTTTGTTGATCCTTACTTAAGAAAGATGTTTTATATGGATTAGGATGTCGTATTATTTTTAATCCAATATTTTCTATCATTTCTATAGAAGATAAATTCTTAGTTGAACCAGAATCAACAATAACTTTACACACCTTGCCAGTTACCTTACAAGATGTCTTGAAAAGAGATTTCCTTTGAGGTGTCTCCTTATTGATGAGCATCTTCAAGAGTGTTCTGTTGAACATGATGTATTATCCTTTTTTAGGTGTTGTAGGCCTTGAAGTTGTGGTGTGATAAGAGGACACTCTCTTATTTTCATCTTCTTGTGTTTACTGCACCCTTCTATCTCCTCATTTTATGTCTGTGCCAATCTTTTCAGGATACCTAAAAGATTGATGCCCAATCTGGTTACAAGTGAAGCATTTACTTGTGAAAACACTAGGTTCTCATCCACCAAATATTCCCCTACTATTTGATCTCCTACATCTGAAAGTACCTCTCTTACTTGACTCTCCCTTTAATTATTGATTTCTAGATTTGCCTTGGTTTCTTTGATACGAACCTCTACCATTGAATCCGCCTCTACCTCTGAAATTACTTCCTCTGCCCCTATTGTTTTATTTTCCTTTCCTCTTCTATTTTTCCTCAATCCTAAGTGCCATGTGAAAAAATTTGTGCACTGATTCTAGATTAAACAAGCTCATTTGATCTTTTATTTTGAACTTCAACCCATTAAGGTACCTTGCAATCTATTGTTTTTCACTCTCGGGGACTTTGGCCTAAAGTTTCATCTTATGAAATTCTTCCGTATAACTACTTACATAAAGGTTCTTTTGTCTGAGATTTTGCAACATTTTGTGGAGTGTAACTTCATAGTCTTCTAATACAAATTGTTTCTTGATTTCTGATAAGATTCTCCTCCATGATGAGATAGGATTCTTCTCTTCTTCAACTCTTTCACTTTGTAGGAAATTCCACCAACTCAAAGCTAGACCTTTCATCTTGGACTTAGAAATATTAACTTCTTGATGTTTAGAGACATCATCATGTTCAAAGTGATTTTCAAAATCTTCTATCCAATCCATGCATTCTTCAAGGTTCATCTTCCCAAGAAACATGGGTATATATTCTTTTGAGTCTTTTCTCCCAACTCTCTCAAGAGATTCTTCTTCCTCTTCCTCTTCCTCTTCTTCCTCTTCTTCTTCCTCTTCCTCTTCTTTTTCCTCTTCCTCTTCCTCCTCTTCCTCTTCTTCTTCCTCTTCTTCTTCCTCTTGCTCCTCTTCCTCCTCTTCCTCTTCCTCTTCCTCATCCTCCTCCCTGTCCTCATCCTCATCCTCATCCTCATCAGGTCATCTTCATCCTTATCCTCATCTTCATCCTCATCCTCGTCGTTGTCCTCATCCTCATCCTCATCCTTGTCTTCATCCTTGTCCTTGTCCTCTTCCTCATCCTCTTCCTCGTCCTTGTCCTCCTCGTCCTTGTCCTCCTCTTCCTCTTCCTCTTCCTCTTCCTTCTCCTTCTCCTTCTCCTTCTCCTTCCTCCTCCTCCTCCTCCTCCTACTCCTCCTCCTCCTCCTCCTTCCAGAGAAACACTGCAAGAAGCCATAAGTGAACCCAAGTGCTCAAACTGAGAAACTTTTATTCCTCGTTGATCTTTCCCTCCACAAGGAAACAAACAAGGAAATATTCATATTTCCTAAAAAAAAATCAATCTATTGGTTGAAACACTTAATTTAGGCTCCATGGGTATGAAATCAATTATTGGTTTGTGTCGTACACACCTCAAATCACTAAAACCAATACTATCCTAGAAATCCTTGTAGCCTTTTCTAGGAGGTTTCCTAAGACAAATTTTAATTTTGAAAAGGGACTTGGAAAATAAATTACAAAATTAGGTACCCTTTAGAAAGTTACAACAAACCCAAAAGTCACAAAGACCAGTTCTACTCCAGCACCTCTGAACACTTGCAAGACACATAGACCTAATTAGCCAAATTAGGCTTGGTTTGCAAATAAAGTATCGATAGATGGGTACATAGAGTTGATAAAATCACCCAGGTGTGTTCAACTAACCCAAAATACCCCAAAACACTGACCTTCCAAGTCCCATCAAATGATACATTCATTTGTTCATACATTTACTTACTTGATTGGTCAAATACATGTGGATATTTGACCTAGGGCTTGATCTTAATAATCACAGACCTAAATTTGAGTTCTTGAGCTTCCGAGGACCTATAGTACATGTCCCTAACTTTCATTTTCAAGTGATCATGAGAATTCACTAGAGAAATCCCAAGTTGGGGCTCCATCTTATGCACATACCCAAAATAGGAAGGTTTCTGGACTGCGCTTACAAAAACACTTCTAACTTCTACAAATCAATACTAAATTGAATGAAACAAATTGCAACAAAAAGTAAACTCACAAAACCATAAAAATACATCACTGGTTTTTCTTAGTGGATCTGCACAACGCCGTATATACTCAGAATGCTCAAAAAACTATTCATATTCCTTTAAAAATTATCAAGAAGTACATATTTGTTACATATCTATCTTCTCTCTCTCTTTGTGTCTCTTGCTCTCCTCTCTAAGGAAGCATTTTTATAGCATCATACGATCGATTCAAATGCCCCTCTGTGAGTTGTAACTGATGGAATACCAAATGAAACTATATCGGGTTACTTGACAATATGTTGACAACCTAATGCTCAACAATAAGCAAATTTTCTTGACAACAATGCAACTTTGCTAGGAAACTTTGCAACTTGCTCAGAAACAGTGCAAATTTTCTAGACAACATTTTGGAAATGTTGCAAAAGACAAAAAAAATAACTCCAAACACTTAGGGGGGAATCTAAACATGACATAACCTTGGACTAAGGTTCAAAAACAACAAAATGACAGGATTTATGGTGTTAATGGATTAAGGAGACCTTAAGGTTTATAGAGTACATTAAGACCCTTAACCTTACAAAGTAGACTAAGATCTTACAATAGGATGATCCAAGGAATCAATCATTTATTCTTAAAACAAAATTTAATGTAGAACTGAAAATGCAGAGAAAAATATCCTATCACAGAATAAGCTGAGGGTGATCGACATCAAATACAGTGTGATGAGATGTGTCATGCATTTTTAACTTTTAAAATCAAGCTTGATATGTATAATTTTTTGTCTTCTCCCTATGCCAACTTGGCAGACACCATTCAAGTAGAAAAGTGACACTAAACTAAGTGTCCATGGGCTAAAGCATTAGAGTTTGTTGTCTGCTCCCTATGCCAACTTGGCAGACACCATTCAAGTAGAGCACTGAGGAACTAAACTGAGTGTCGATGGGATAAAACATTGGTGCTATGTGATTTCACATTTGTAATACAGTGAAGCATTGAATTGCCTAGGACAATCAATGCATGCAAAGTAATTGTGCAGAATTTTGTGGCTTGGTTTGTATTATTCACCCATTGTTTAGAGGCAATGACTCCCATGGTCTCTTCAACAAGTTGTGGAAGTTAAAGATGAAGTTTCTAATTTTTTTTGCCTTGAACAACTAATTTCAATATGACAGGTGCACACATGTTGTCCCAATAATTGGATCAATTGGTGTAATCTAGAATAGATTAGGATTTTAAGTCTGTAGGATTTTGTATAGCTTCTTGTTCAAGAAATGAAGGGAAGGATTCTAGAATATATTAGGATCCAAGTCTATAGGATTTTTTATAGTTTCTTGTTCAATAAATGGAGAGAAGGATGTCTTGAAGAGATCTTTAGTGAATGGTAGATGAAGGCTCAAGTTTGGTGGTAGATCAAAAACAAAACATTCTCACTAGTTGAGAATAGTATGGTGTATGCACCATCACAAACTTGATCTTATGGTGTGGGCATTTGCAGTACTCTTTTGAAGGTGTAACTAAATCTTATCATTAAACATGAATTCATGAGTCATGCGATGTAAGTCATAGCACATTGCACATTTATGTAGTTTTTTCTTGGTATAATGTTTTAAATTTAGTAAGGTCAAAATGTGCAATAAAAGGCTAATAATGTTTTCACATTAACTATTGCAACACTAAACAGTTAAGAAACATACCCCAACCTCCTAGTGTTGTCATCATACATAACACCATACATGAGCATTTATACTCCTAGAACATATTTATAGAAAATTCACAATAGAGAGATGACATATTGAATTCCAAAGGGTGGTATGCATCTTGATGTGGCTTAACCACATTAGTAAACTAGTACAAAAGATTTATGTATCTACATAACAGCCCAAACCATTCATTTTCATTAAAACTAGACTTGGAATCTTTTGGAGAAACACAAGGAGAAATAGAGGGATTTAGAAATCATTACTTGGCCATAACAATAGTTTATTTGGGTGACCTCATAATAGTATGAAAGTTGGTAGCTGGTGATGAACTATAAATGATTGAATGTTTGAAGATGTTAACTTGATGATCACCAAGCTGCAGGAAGTTAATGCAAGACATTAAATCACTTAATGTATTGTATTGTCATTGATGTCAACTTGATATAATCTGATTGGTTAAATACATAGTGTCAAAGAATTCAAAGAACTAGAAAGATTAAGGTTATGCTTCCAGTAATGCATAAAAGTTTAGTATGCACAAAGTGACAACAAACATCGACGGTCAGTGCACCCTGACAAAAAGAGAAACCCGAGAGGAAAGTCATAGTGATACCCAAGCAAGAAACCCAAGCAAGAATTACCAATGAACAGAATCACAGTGTTAGCCAATGGACAGACAACCCGATGGACATACAACCCCAATGGACGGAGATGCCTGAGAAGAACTAAAGTGTTGACCGAGCTAGAAAAGGAGTTAAACACCAAAATGAATTGAAGTTAAGAAATGAAAAAAGACTTAGCTAGAAAGAGCTAAAGAAGGAGTTAACTGGTTGTTAATATTGTTTTCATCAACAAGTTAAAATCCAGAGATAAGCGAGAGATTTAAAGCTATTTTATTCTAGTTGTCTAAGAGAAATCTATGGGATAAAATTGAAGTAAATCTTTAAATCAAGAAAGACAAGAATTGCAGATCACGCCAAGAACAAGAAAGTCAAGGACTTAGAAATGGTGAAATTGATGCAAAGTGGGCTTCTAGAATCCTCTAGATGACCCAAATAGGGCAATGTACCCCAAACTCCTTAATTTTAGGCCAAAGTTCTTCACACTTATCACAAGTGTGGGAAAGAACTGGTTAAGGCTATCACAACCCCAAAACCCCAAGGGCAACCTAATCACTAGGTTTCACCAATCCTACAACACCAACTACCAAGAGTAGTTTCACAATGCACCTGACCCAAATTCTTAAAAATAACCCCAAAGTGAATTAAGGGACCAGGGGTGACCTATGCTTATAGGTAGGGTCTATTTAGGTCCCTATCAAATAGTTCCAATGGATCTTTCACTCACTTGCAACCCATAAGACATAGTTGCTTCACAATCTCAAGACTAGGCTTGTAGCCTTTTTCAGAAGGAAATTTGATCTTAAATGAGATTATTACACATAAACCCCTTAACTGATTAGGGATTAAGGGACCCTTTATGGCCTACGACTTTATTCTTAAGCCCTAGAACATAGAAATGAGAAAGAGACAGGATGATACACAAAATTGCTTCTGCAATTAAGGCTAATTAGGCCTACACTTAAACTAGAAGTTCCTTTAGGATGCATCCAAATAACAAACTAATGATTGGATCATGTGAGGGTGTATAAAAGGGTCTCCTCCTTTGATTTAGAGCCTCTGATCAAACCTCAAATGAGAGTTATGATTGTTGTCCTAATTCTGGATGGGTGCATACATAAGAATATACACCTAGGGCATCATTGTAACTCCATCTCCCTACATTTTGGAGAACCTACCCTACAAAATCTTAAAGAGAACCATATAAAATTTTTTTCCACCAAGGGTTATTGAATTCCCATGGTGGAAAAGTGAAATACACTCAATTCTCTCCTAAACCTTGATTTAGGGCCTACAAACCAGGCAGTGAGTTTGTAAAAGTGATAACTTTCAAACTAAGATTGATAAACACATGAGACAAAAATAAAATGAAAGAAGATTCACAAAACTAACCCTTGGTGTCAGACTTTCATGTCCTTATGTCTGTACCTGATCGTACACAATGACTGTTTCTCAGGAATGTAGGAAAATGGTTAATTTTATTAATTTCAAAATGCCAAATTACATGATTAGCCTACCACCCACCTGAAAGGGATTTTTTAGGCACTACCAATGGTTACCTAACATGTTTGAACCAATTTGACCATTTGGGAGTTGTTTTTCAAAAATTTGTTAAGTTTGCTCAAAAGTTGCTTGACAACTTTTGAGCAACTTCTACATATTTTACAATTTTGCAAATCTAGTGATGAAAATTGGTCACAATGTTATTTTTGTGATCCCTAGTGGATCCAAACATGAAAAACCAAAAAAAAAACTATTCCTAGGGTTTTGGACCATTAATGACCAATAGTTGACCAAGGGATCATAATGTGCCAAACTTGGAACTATGGCCTTACAAGGTGGTCCAGTGACTAACCCAATGTCTTAACATTACTAAAGGCCTCTTAGGACCTTGACATAACCCCTAGGTTCCATAGGAACACTTGGTTCATTTAGGGTTCTCCTGCACCATACTCCCCATGAGATTTGAACTCAAGTTCCCACTTGAGGATAACTGGTCAACAGTGGTGCCATGTTGTTGGATCTGGTCCTCTGTCATCCAAGTAGCATCTATTGGATGGAGTCCTTTCCATTTCTCTAAGTACTACATGTACTTATTCTTCCTTATCTGCTTCAATACTTTGGTTTCCAAAATGGTATCTAACTCCATTAGCTTGCTTGGTGGGAGATCTGTCACATAGTCTCCATCATCTTCAACTTGTGATCCCTGCAAATTTACAATGTCTGCAACACACTTGTAAGGAGTGAGGTCTACAATATTAAAAATAGGAGAAATCAGTAAAGTAGGGGGCAAGGAAATCTCATATGCATTTTCACCCATCTTGGTGAGGATTGTGCAAGGAACAATCTTCTTCATGTGCAACTTTGAATATCTACCTCTAGGAAGTCTCTCCTTCCTTAGGTATGCTCATACCTTATCTCCAACTTTGAAGTGAACTTCTCTTCTCCTCTTATCTACTTGTGCTTTGTATTTCATAGTTGACTATTCTAGTGACTCTTTTACTTATGTCTTCACTTTAGAGATTAGTTTGGCTAAATCCTCTCCATGTGCACTCACTCTGAAATCAGATGGTAACTCTACTAAATCTAATGGACCTTTAGGATGAAGTCCATACACTGTTTGAAATGGTGTCTTTCCAGTGGAACTTTTCATGGAGTCATTGAATGCAAATTCTACCTAAGGTAGGATCATGTCCCAACTTTGTGTGTACTGTTTGGTTAAGCATATTAAGAGATTTCCAAGGGATTTGTTTACCACCTCCATTTTCCCATCTGTTTGTAGGTGGTATGCTGAACTATAAGTCAAATTTGTGCCCAATTTCTTGAAGAGTGTCCCCCAAAAGTGACCTTGAAAAATCACATCTCTGGGTAAGTGCACAAAGATGGGGGACCAAAAAGGGGGTATAAGATGCCACTTTTTTTCTGAAATCAGAAAACTCTGAACTTCAACGAGAAATTGAGGATAGTTACACTAAATTTTAAAATGTGAAAAAAACAAGAGTTGTTCTACCCCGAATCTAGTTTCTAAACTATTAATTTTTTTTTAGAAATGGTGGAGATTAAGGCCCTCAAAAGGGGGAGCACAAAAAGTGGTCCTGCTTTTTGTGAAAAAACATAACATAGCGTCTGGTGTGTTCCCCCTAAAATGTTAACTTTTTAAAAAAAAAAATTTAATTTCTCTGATGAGAAATTAGCTAACACCACCTAGTTTATCCCAGATTTTTCTGATAATTTTTTGATGAAAGTGTGATTTTTTGCCATTTTTTGAAGTGGACACATCCTGAAAACATGAAATTTATGTGTGCCCCCCCTAGAAATCATTGAAAACTAATTGAAAATAAAAACTTTTTTTTTTTTAGAGTCTGTAGAATGGAGTCTAGTTTCTGAAAATGTAATTTTTTTCAAAATTCGATGAATGAGCCATAATCTAAGCCCAAATGAATACACGTTGGTTTTTGACAAAAAATTGACATACTTAGAAAAGAAATTAAAAATGAAAAGCTGAACAGAATGAGAATTCAAAATAAATTACATCTTTAGATAGCTATCAGAGAGATCTAAAATATCATGGTGTCTGATTTTATTGTTATTGAACCACATGCAAACATGACGGAGAGCACACAAGAAAAAATGTTAATTTTTTCTATGTTTGCTGGAAAACACGTCTTAGGCCTGCTTGAATCCTCCAAGCCTTTGGGTTGGAACTCCAAGGAAAATCAAAGCCTTAGGCTTGGTAAATATCAATGTTGTTAAAAGGGTGCATGCCCTATAGGGTGCACGCCCTATATGGCGCACACCCTATACTCACTATAGGGTGTGCGCCCTATATTAGACACAAAATAGAAAAATGTGTGTGTGTGTGTGTGTGTGTGAGAGAGAGAGAGAGAGAGAGAGAGAGAGAGAGAGAAAGAGAGAGAGAG
>MU224820.1:3656769-3702610 GCA_018584345.1 Thuja plicata
GTCCTAAGGGTTCCTAGGACCACTTAGAACCCATTAAAACCCCTTATGAGACACTAGTACACATTAGATCCCATTAGTGTGTCCTATGATGATTACTATGTTCTAAGGGGTCTTAAGAGGCCCTAATGTGTCCTAAGGGGTTATAATGGGTCCTAAGGGGACCTAGGACCACTTAGGACCCAATATGATACATTACAACCACTAAGAAGCCTAAAGAGTGTCCTTAATCAAGTCAAGGGCTTAAGATTATAATCAATAGTCCACTGAGAATCATGTTCAAAACAATGTGCTGATTCTTGAAATTTGGCTAAGTTTGAAATTTCCTAAAAACCCTCAAAATATAGAATCTTTATCTTAACTCCTATGAAGCTGAAACCACTCTCAAACATCCTGGAAGTATATACATAAAATGTAACTTAAGTATAAGAAAGGAAGAGTATGTAACTTATACTTAAATGTTACATTTTATGTATTGGCCTAGTGCTGAAACTGGTCTGGCAGGGCTTGTTGGGCTTTCTTCCTCCCTCCCTTAAGCATTTTTCATAATGTTACATAGGGCGTACGCCCTATGGCTTTTGGGGGACCAAAAAAAAGTTTGGCACCTTTTTGGTCCCCCATCTTGGTGCACATACCCCTCTATCAGACACTATTGTTTGTGGTAGACCATGGATTCTAACCACTTCCTTAAAGAATATATGTGCTATATGGGAGGCATCATTTGTGCTCTTGCAAGGAACAAAGTGCACCATTTTACTAAACCCATCCACAATTACAAAAACACTATCATAACCTTGTTTTGTCCTTGGAAAACCCATGACAAAATCCATTGAAATTGATTCCCATGGCCTAGAGGGAATTGGTAGGGGTTGGTACAATCCTTGGTTAGTGGATACACCCTTTGCTTGCTAGAAAATAGTACAAGATTCAACAGATTTCTTGACTTCATTCTCCATCTTTGGCCAAAAATAACTTCTTTTTACTAATTCAGTGGTCTTATCTATCCCAAAATGTTCACACCACAATGTTTCTCCTTAATAATATTTGTTCTCATGGAACATTTAGGAATCCACAATTGGGCTCCTTTAAACAAGAGTCCATTCAAAATCAGGAAATCAAAAAAATCAGTATGGTATTTGCCAACCATTTTAGTGCATACCTCAAAAACTTCTCCAAATTCTAAATCATCAGCATATAGGTGTTTTAGGGAATCAATCCCTACACTCTGAAGTTGAACTTCCTCAAATAATCCAAACCTTCTACTTAGGGCATCATCCACTTTGTTTTCCACTCCCTTTTTATGCTTTATGTTGAAGGTATATGCTTGCAACTGCTCGATCCATTTAATGTGTTTGAATCCAAGCTTCTCTTGACTGTTTAGAAAACTTAGTGCATGGTTATCGATATAAACAATGAATTCTTTAGGGAGTAAATAGTGTCTCCACTTTTTCAAGGCTTGCACCATTGTATAAATTTCTAAATCATAAGTAGAATACCTCTTCTTTGCATCATTCAGTTTTTCTAAGAAAAATGCTATAGCCTTACCTTCTTGGCTGAAGACTGCACCTATAGCCAAGTTGCTTGCATCTGTTTCAACAGTGAATACCTAATTGAATCCAGGGAGCACTAGGATTGGGTATTGTGCCACTCTATTCTCGAGATATTGAAATGCATTTGCTGCTTCTTTAGTCCACTCAAATCTGGTCTTCTTTCCACCTTTTATTGTGTCCAACATAGGAGCACACAAATGGCTAAAATTCTTGATAAAATTTCTATAGAAAGTTGCTAAACCATGAAAACTTCTAACATCACCTTGGATCTTTGGTGGAGGCTAGTTGACTATTGTTGCAACCTTCACTGGATCCATTTTGAGAGTGCCTTAGGAGATCACAAATCCTGGGAAGATGAGTTCCTTCTTCATAAACATACATTTTTCCAAGTTAATCACTAACTTGTGCTGATGGAGTCTCCTTAGAACCTGCTCAACATGATCAAGGTGTTCCTCTTTGCTATGACTATAAATCATAATTTCATCCAAATATATGACCACAAACTTGCTAATAAAATCAATAAAGACCTCATTCATGAGTCTCATTAATGTACTACGAGCATTAATCAAGCCAAAAGGTATAACAAGCCACTCAAAAAAACCTTCAATTGTCTTAAACGTTGTCTTCCATTCATCTCTTGGCTTAAACTTGATTTGATGATAGCTTGATTTTAAATCAATCTTAGTAAAGTAACAAGCAGTGCCTAGTTGGTCTAGAAGATCTTCCATTCTTGGGATTGGAAATATATATCTTATTGTTATTTTGTTTAGGGCTCTGTTGTCGGTACATAATCTCCACTTGCCATCCTTTTTAGGGGCTAAAACTGATGGGACAACACATGGACTGAGAGTCTTTTGGATGAGTCCCTTCTCTAACAGTTCATTGACTTTCCTTGCAATCTCTACATGTTGCACTAGTGTCATCTTGTATGGGGCCTTATTAGTCAAGGAGGAACTAGGTATCAATTCTATTTGGTGACTGATATCTCTTAAGGGAGGGAGGGTTTTGGGTAGATCACTGGCAGTGACATCACTATATTTTGTGAGTATTTTCTAAACTTCATTAGGTATGGGATCATCATTATTAGATCTTACACTATCCTTAGGCTTGGATATTAAGACACAGGATTCAATTTTTGGCTCCCTCAATACTTTTAGCATTTCTTTTTCCCCCATGGTTATGATAGTAGGTTCCTTCTCTGTTTTGATATCAGGTAGGGGCTTCATAGTGAATGTTTTTCCATCTTTAGTGATAGAGTAGGTATTTTTCCTACAATGGTGTGTGGCATCTACATCATACTACCAAGGCCTGCCTAGGAGAATGTGGGAGGAATCCATCTCCACAACATCACAAAAAACTTTGTCTTTAAAGTCTGCTATTGAAAATTCTATCCATGCTTGTTTAGTCACTAGGGTTTTTTGACCCTTTGTTAGCCAAGAGACATGATAAGGAAAAGGATGAGGCTTCTTAGGGAGGTTTAACTTCTGTACCATTTCAAAAGATACTAAATTTTCAGTTGAGCTAGAATCTATAAGTAAATTACATACCTTCCCATTGCATTTGATCTTTGTCCGGAAGAGATTCTTTCTTTGAGGAGGTTCTTGGCTTTGTGGAACTTGAAGGAAGACTTGTCCCATCATCAAACATGATCCTTCCTTTGGTTCTAAGTCCCTTGCATTTGCATTGTCTTCTTGCTTGTCCTCTTGAATGAGTTGAGCTCTCCTTTCACCTTGGTTGTTGTTATTTCTCTTTTCAGGGTATCTTCCTGCATGGTGTCCCAATTGATTGCAGTAGTAACACCTTAATGGTCCATTTCCTCTTCCAGTGTTTGTCCTTCCCCTATTGAAGGGTCTTCTCCCTCTATAGTTACCTCTAAATTTTGTATCACTATTTTCTTTGTCTCCTTGGTCAGGGGTCCTACTACTATTTCCACTGTATTGCCCTCTATTCCAAGAGGTTCCTCTTCCTCTGTAGTTCTTCCCACTATTATTACTCTTTCCCTTTCCAAACTCTTCTTTTCTCTTCCAATTTTCCTCTACCTTGAGTGCCATTTGATAGCACTTGTTCACTGTGGTAGGGAAATGTAGGCTAAGTTCCTCTTGAATGGATACCTTAAGACCATTCATATATCTTGCTAAATTTTCTTCTTCATCTTCTACCACATTTGTCTTCATACATAGCTTTAGGAACTCCTTGGTGTATGAGCCTACATACATATCCTTTTTATTTAGGCTTTGCTTTCTCCTATGGAGTTGTACCCCATAGTCTTTAGGCACATAGGTCTCCTTGACCAATGTAATCATTTTGTTCCATGAAGAGATCATACTCTTCCCATTCTTCACCCTCTCTATTTAGATGAAGTTCCACCAAGTTAGGGCTGCTCCCTTCAACTTGGATCTTTCCATCTTCACTCTCTACTTCTCAGGGATGTCCTCATACTCAAAGAAGCTTGTTAGGGCCTCTATCCAATCCAAGGCCAAATCTGCATTCATCTTTCAACTAAAAGTTGGTAGATCCAACTTCTCCTCCATGGTTCTTCTCCCCATAGACTTTAAGGCATCTAGAAGGGATCTCTGGTCTGTAGGAATGTTCACATCCTGATCAGGTCTGTTCTCATCTAAATCAATCCTTTCTTCACCACCAAAAGTGTCATCTTTTCCCCTCTCTTCCTTTTTCTCCAACTCTTGAAGTCTTCTTGTCAAGGATGCATTTGCTACCCTCTGTTCTCTCACCATCTTTGCTAGTTCAATATTTGTAACCCTTAAAGGGATATCTTCATCCTCAGGAGTAGACATAGCTCTGATACCACTTGGGAAAGGACTGGTTAAGGCTATCACAACCCCAAAACCATGAGGGCAACCTAATCACTAGGTTTCACCAATCCTACAACACCAACTACCAAGAGTGGTTTCACAATGCACTTGACCCAAATTCTTAAAAGAAAAATCTAAATATTTTGAGAAGTTCAAAGTATTCAAAGCTAATGTTGAGAATGAATCTGGATTAAAGATAAAATGTCTGAGATCTGATAGAGGAGGAGAATTCACCTCTGACCAGTTTTATGACTACTGTGAAGAACATGGAATCAAAAGATAGTTAAGTGCACCCAGAACCCCTCAGCAAAATGAGATAGAAGAAAGGAGGAACATGATAATACTTGACATAGTGCGCACTATCATGATTAAAGGAAAGGTTTCCCATACCTACTGGAGAGATGTAGTCAATACAGTAGTTTACACTATCAATAGAATACAATTGAGACCAGGCACAGACAAGACACCTTATGAAATTTGGTTTGGTAATATACCTACTATAAAATACTTCAGAATCTTTAGAAGCAAGTGCTACATCAAGAGAGATGATAGCATTGGTAAGTTTGATGCTAGAAGCGATGAAGGTATTTTTCTTGGTTACTCTACTAAAAGCAAAGCCTGTAGATGTTTCAATCTAAGATTAAAGAAGATCATTGAAAGTACTCATGTGAAGATTGATGAGAAGTTTATAATTCAAGAAAGATATTATGACTATGCTCCCATGATTGAGGATGAGCCCAAACCCATCAATAAGGACATAGTTATTGAAGAAATGTTTGATTGTATTGATGTTTCATATAACAACCCTAAAACAAGTGAAGAAGAATCACAGGTCACAGATGAAAGTATCACTCCTAAGAATTCAAGGTACACATCCAAATACCACTCTAAGGAAGATATCATTGGAGATTAGAGTGCAAAAATCTTGACAAGATCTAGAGAAAAAGGATCAACCACTGATGAAGAGGTATGCTTACTTTTACAGATTGAACCCTTAAGTGTTGAAGATGCGTGCAAAGATTCAGATTGGAAAAGTGCCATGAAAGAAGAATTAGAACAAATAATCAAGAATGAAACATGGGAACTGGTCCCTAGACCTCATGACAAGAACGTGATTGGAACTAAGTGGATATTTAGGAACAAAATGAATGAAGAAGGCACAGTGGTAAGGAACAAAGCAAGATTAGTACGCAAAGGATATGCACAGAGAGAAGGAATAGACTACACTAATACATTTTCCCCTATGAGCAGACTTGAAGCTATCAAGTTATTTTTGGCCTATGCAACATTCAATAACTTTAAGGTATATCAAATGAATATCAAATCAACATTTCTGAATGGTGACTTGAAGGAAGAAGTCTACATAGAGCATCCTGAAGGATTCAAACTTTCAGATAAACCATACATGGTATGCAAATTAAAGAAATCCCTTTATGGACTTAAACAAGCCCCAAGAGCATGGTATGAGAGACTTGATGGTTACTTCACAAAGATAGGATTCAGAAAAGGAGAAGCAGACTGTAATTTATTTATAAGAGAGATAGATGAAGGACTACTACTTGTTGCTATTTTTGTTGATGACATTATCTTTGGAGGTAATGACAAACTTAGTGCAGAATTCGCCAAAGAAATGAAAAGTGAATTTGAAATGAGCATGATTGGACCTATCAAATAATTTCTTGGATTGAATGTAAAACAAATGGACAAAAGCATATTCATAAATCAGTCTAAGTATGTGAAGGAGATATTAAAGACCTTCAAGATGGAAGATTGCAAACCAGTATGCACCCCCATGATAACAAGATGCAAGCTTTCTAAAGATGATGATTCCATAGCAGTTGACAAGACCCTATACAAGTCTATGATTGGAAAACTCATATATCTCACTCAATCTAGACTTGACATTTCTAATGCAGTTGGAATTGTTGGAAGATTTGTAGCTGAACCCAAGCAAAATCATCTAATGGAAATAAAGAGAATATTCAGATACCTAAAGGGAAATATAGACTATGGTTTATGGTATCCTAACTCAGAGAACATACAACTTCATGTGTATACAGATGCAGATTAGGCAGGTTGTCTTGATGACAGAAAGAGCACATCAGGAGGAGCAGTATTTCTTGGAGATAGGTTGGTCACTTAGACAAGTAAAAAGAAGAATTGTATCTCTCAGTCAACAACAGAAGCTGAGTATGTTGCAACAACATTGAATTATTCAACAATGGTTTGTATCAAACAGATGATTAAGGACTTTGGTATTCAGATTGATTAGCCCTATTTTTATTCACTATGACAACACTAGTACTATCAATATGTGAAAGAACCCTGTGATGCATGCAAAGACAAAACACATTGAGATCAAATACCACTTCCTAAGAGAAAAATTTGTAGACAAAGAAGTAAAACTAGATTATGTAAGCACTAAAGAACAACTAGCAGATATTTTTACAAAGCCTCTATCAAAAGATAATTTTGAGTATCTCAGAGAGAAGTTGGGAGTAATTCCTTTTCATGAGTCTGATTAGAACTTGTAGCAAGAACATTAGTCCTTGGTGACTGATGAATGGTTGACTACTCTACTTCTGGAGTAGTACCCATGCTTAATGGTGTTTAACACCCTTTGTCATTGATGTCAAAGGGGGAGTATTAGTAAGGGGGAGCATATACTCTGGGGGAGTATACAGTGCAACAATAGTGAAGAGGAACCTTTGATGAGGATATTGAGAAGACTGTAAAAAGAAAGAAGACATTTTGAGTTGATGATATCATATGTTGCAATCAATGTCAAAGGGGGAGATCGTTGGAGATTTTCTTCTATGCAGATAATTGATTGTATGTTTGCCATTAATGATAACATATAATATACAATAGGTATCCTATATGCAATTATTAGTATAGATTCTTTGGAGCTATGCATGTATATTTCCATGGTGTATACATGTTCTAGTTTCTATGTGCATTCACGCCGAGTCAGATATCCAATTTTAGTTGAGTTATGGTTAATCAGTTACGACAGTTACAGTTTCTAGAGTTTATTTGTTAAGGAGCCAATGTAAATATAGTGTTTCTTGAGTTGCGCATATCTTTGGGATATGCGTGTTTGTATCCATGTTTAGTTATGAGTTAAAGATAATTATCCAAAGGCGCTAAACGTGTTTCAATAGAATCTTGATGTTAGAGTTAATTTGGTGAAGCTGACTTTGTGAAGCATTGCGTCTATTCAGTTTGAGTTGTGTGGTCTTAATCTTTATTGCGTGCTAGGTTGCGCCAACAAGGAAGTTGATGAAGTATTTCCAGATACCGTCGTGATCTTATCCTTGGTGAAGATACATATAACAGTTCATATATGTTCACTAAGTGTCAAAAAATGTTGTGAAGAAGAAAAGACAGAGAAGAGAAGAAAATCAAAAAGAATAAGTTGAAGATCTATGTGAAGAAACAGAAGTTGATTGCAATTCATTGGAATTGATCAAGACATCAGGTCTAATCAAAAAGTTCATTTACTAGATATAGTGTATATATTTTATACTGAAGGTTGTATCCTTCACCATCTTAGTAGTGAGCTATTGGACAGTGAGTCCTCACCCTTAATAGGGTTATCTGTAAAAGACTCCTAACAGGGTCTGACCTTTAACCAAGTATCTATACTTCTTGCATTGTAAAGATCAACTCCTAATAGGGTTGTAAGTTCTTCTAATAGGGATCATTATAAACTAGTGCAATTATTTGTGGGTGCTAATTCCCACCAAGGTTTTTTCCTATTTGGTTTCCCCGTAATCAAATTGTTAAGTACTCTATTGTGTTATCTGAATGTGCATTTACTTTATATCAAATTACATTAAAGAAAGAGAAAAGAATTAAATTGACTGATAACTGATTCACCCCCCTCTCAGTTATCCTTGGGACTATTCCAACACTTTCCATCTTCAATCTTTGCTTCTCAGAGATGTCCTCACACTCAAAGAAGCTTGTTAGGGCCTCTATCCAATCCAAGGTCAAATCTGAATTCATCTTTCCACTAAAAGTTGGTAGATCCAACTTCTCCTCCATGGTTCTTCTCCCCATAGACTTTAAGGCATCTAGAAGGGGTCTCTGGTCTGCAAGAATGTTCACATTAGGAATAGGGGTGTCCTCATCTGAATCAATCCCTTCTTCACCACCAGAAGTGTCATCTTTTAGCCTCCCTTCCTTGTTCTCCAACTCTTGAAGTCTTCTTGTCAAGGCTGCATTTGATGCTCTATGTTCTCTCACCATCTTTTTTAGTTCAATATTTGTAACCCTTGAAGGGATATCTTCATCCTCAGGAGCAGACATAGCTCTGATACCACTTGGGAAAGGACTGGTTAAGGCTATCACAACCCCAAAACCCCAAGGGCAACCTAATCACTAGGTTTCACCAATCCTACAACACCAACTACCAAGAGTGGTTTCATAATGCACTTGACCCAAATTCTTAACAATACCCCGACATGACTTAAGGGACCAGGGGTGACCTATGCTCATAGGTGGGGTCTATTTAGGTCCCTATCAAATAGTTCCAATGGTTCTTTCACTCACTTGCAACCCATAAGACATAGTTGCTTCACAATCTCAAGACTAGGCTTGTAGCCTTTTTCAGAAGGAAATTTGAACTTAAATGAGATTCTTACACATAAACCCCTTAACTGATTAAGGATTCAGGAACCCTTTCTGGCCTAAGAATTTAGGCTTAAGCCCTAAAACATGTAAATGAGAAAGAGACGGGATGATACACAAAATTGCTTCTGTAATTAGGGCTAATTAGGCCCGCACTTACACTAGAAGTGCCTTTAGGATGCATCCAAATACCAAACTAATGATTGGATCATGTTAGGGTGTATACAAGGGTCTCCTCCTTCGATTTAGAGCCTCTAATCAATCCCCAAATGAGAGTTATGATTGCTGTCCTAATTCTGGATGGGTGCATACATAAGAATATACACCTAGGGCATCATTGTAACTCCATCTCCCTACATTTTGGAGAACCTATCCTATAGAATATTGAAGAGCACAATATAAAAAAAATTTCCACCAAGGGTTATTGAATTTCCATGGTGGAAAAGTGAAATACAGTCAATTCTTTACTAAACCCTGATTTAAGGCCTACAAACCAGGCAGTGAGTTTGTAAAATTGATAACTTTCAAACTAAGATTGATCAACACATGAGACCAAAAGAAAATGAAAGAAGATTAATAGAAATAACTCTTGGTGTCATACTTTCATGTCCTTCTGTCCATACCCCACCGTACACAATGACTGTTTCTTGGGAATGCAAAAAAATGGTTAATTTTATTAATTTCAAAATGCCAAATTACATGATTAGCCTACCACCCTCCTGAAAGGGATTTTGTAGGCACTCCCAACGGTTACATGACATTTTTGAACCAATTTTACCGTTTGGGAGTTGTTTTTCAAAAAGTTGTTAAGTTTGCTCAAAAGTTGCTTGACAAGTTTTGAGAAACTTTTAGATATTTTGCAAATCTAGTGACCAAACTAGGTCACAATTTTATTTTTGTGACCCCTAGTGGATCCAAACATGAAAAACCCAAAAAAAAAACTATTCCTAGGGTTTTGGACCATTAATGACCAATAGGTGACCAAGGGCTCATAATGTGCCAAACTTGGAACTATGGCCTTACAAGGTGGTCCAGTGACTAACCCAATGTCTTAACATTACTAAAGGCCTCTCAGGACCTTGAGAGAACCCCTAGGTTCCATAGGAAAACTTGGTTCATTCAGGGTGCTCCTGCACCAAAAATCATGTCTATAGAGAGACAAGCTAATTCATTGTAAATTAGGGGTGAATAGAGAAGAGGATGCTTAAGAGATAATGGAGAAGAACAACTTCATACAATCCTAATAAATCAAGCTAAGGAAAGAGCTAAAGATTCTTGCGGACACCAAGCAACAGAGAAGCACAACATCACAAAGCAGAAAGAAGTGGAAAAAAGGTATTGAAAGGAGACATTGAGCAGAAAGATATTATAAGCTTATAATAGATCTGAACATCTACAAAGTATAGTTGTTTATATGAACATATCATATACTATTTCAGTTTAACCATTGAATTAGAAAAGTCTCTTAACCGAGCAGGATCTAAAAAATCTTTTATATATTGAGATACATCCCAAGGAGTATCAAAATGTTTATCATGAAGATAGCATAGGAGTTCTAGATATCAAGTGATAAATTGTTAGTGTTAAATCCTTTAATAAGGTCACAGTTAGAAGTGTGTTTGTAACCTTTAACAGGGTTGGCTCTTCACCGAGATCACTTTAGAAGAGTGAAAATTTTGGGTTACCGGTCCCAAGTGGTTTTTTCCTTAATAAGGTTTCCATCTTAAAAATCCATGTGTCAATGTGTTTCTGAGTCATTAATTTAATTTTTTGCAGTGCACATAACTAATTTGGATTGATCGGTATACACTAAGTTATTTACTGTATTTCGATAAATGAAAGACTGCTAATCGGTAGAGATAAAGAATAAGGTTTTACAGTGAACTCTGAGCAGTAGTTATTTGATAAGATAATCTAAAGGCATTCATCTTGTAGGACTGAAGATAACTAGAGGCTTATAATTGTGGTAATAATTTTTTGGGTTAATTTATTAGAATATTTTTGAGGCCATTGATTCACCCCTCTCTCAGTTATTCTAAAAATTGGTATCAAAGCTTGTGTGCTTAAAAGGAAGGTTTCAAGACCTAATTAAAAGATCACAAGATGAGAAAATGAGATGTACCCAAGTTGAACAAGGACAACTTGTCATCATGGAAAAGTAGGATAAGACTCCACCTATCAGGTATTGGAAATTATGTTACTCAATACTTTGATACTGAATATGTGTTGTCTAATGGACCTCACAGACTTGGGAAATTAAGGGAAAAGCATGAGCATAATTCGATACTGATAGAACTTGAGTCCTCACTCTCTTATGCTAAATTTGAAGATGTCAAAACTCGTACCTCTGTAAAGAAAATGTGGGACAAATTGAAGCTGGTACATGGAGGAGATGCTAATGTACTAAGGGCTAAGGAAGAAAGCATAAGAGGTAAATTTGATGACCTAAGAATGAGAGAAGGAGAAAATATCACTCAGTACAGCTGTAGAATAAAAGAGGTAGCTGATGATTTCTGAGGATTTGGAGGTGTACTTGAAGAAGAGACAATGGTAAGTAAAATCCTAAAAACCTTATTGCCTGTATATGCTATTAGAGTATCTTCAATACAAGAAATGAGAGCAGTAGAAAATAATAATGTCACTCTAGATAGTTTGGTTGGTAGACTGATTTTATTTTAGATGAATAACTTTGATAACAATGTCTTACCATCTATTGAGTCTACATTCAAATCTTCTTTGAAAATATGTAAGTCAAGTCATAAACACACTATGAGAAATGGTAGTGAAAGTGATAGTGATGACCAAGATCTTGATGAGATTGAAGCACTAATGGCTAGAAGATTGCAGAGAGGAAAAGGTAGATACAAAGGTAAATTACCACTTATATGTTTTAATTGTAAAGAGATTGGACACTTTACTGTTAGATGTCCTAACAAAAGAAAAGATGACAGAAGTAATGATAGATCATATGAAAAGAAGTTTGATAGAAGTGATAACAGAGATTACCGAAGCAACCAAAAATCTGATAGAAGAGATACCCAAGACTACAAGGACAAATGGAAGAAATCTTGTTACCTGGATGAGAACAGAGATGGAGTTATTGACATCGAATCTGATGAAGATATTGAGATGGTATTTTTAGCCATGAAGGATGATTCAGACGAAGAAGAAAGGTATGTAGAGACTGCACTCATATATAAGGTTAGTAAGAATGATGTCTGAATTATAGATAGTGGATGCACTCACCATATGACCAGTGATAAATAAAATTTTGAAACTTTTGAGTATTATAATGGTGGATCAGTAAGAATGGGTAATGACTCACCTTATCTAGTTTAAGGTAAAGGAACTATAATGTTGAACAACTTGATAAAATGTGAAAATGCATACTGGGTAAAAGGACTTAACTATAATATATTGAGTGTTTCACAACTGAATAACATAGGTCACTGAGTAGCATTTGAGAACAAAAAGGAAAAGATCTTTAATGAATCACAAAGGTTGATCGGAACAAGTGAATAGACAAAAGGTAACCTATTCTATCTTGATGATATAAACACCACTTGTTTAATGGCTAGAAATGAAGACTTATGGTTGTGGCATAAGATATTATGTCATGTGAATTTTGACAACATGGTTAAGATAAGCAATAAAAGGAAAGTAAGAGGCTTACCAAGCATGTCAAAGCCCGAGCATATCATGTGTAAGAATTGTCAAAAAGTTAAAATGACAAAGTCTAGTTTCAATAGAAAATCCCATATATCTAATGCTATTCTAGAATTAGTCCATACTGATCTATGTGGACCCATGAGAACAAATATTTACTATGGTGATAGATATTTTATTCTGTTTGTTGATGATTATTCTAGAATGATGACAATTATGTTTGTAAAAGAAAAATTAGAAGCATTCAAGATGTTTAAATGGTATAAAGCTACTGTAGAAAAACAAAGTGGTAAGGAACTGAAATGCTTGAGATCAGATAGAGGAGGAGAATTTATTTATGATGAATTCACTAACTTTTGCAATGAGCATGGAATTAAAAGACAAGTTTCTGCACCAAGAAAACCACAGAAAAATGGGATTGCTGAAAGGAGAAACAAATCCATTGTTTATTGTGCAAGAACACTGATGATAGAGAAAAGAATCACTCAAACATTCTGGAGGGAAGCTGACAGTATTGCTGTCTACACATTGAACAAAGTACAATTGAATAAAGACACCAAGAAGACACCCTATGAGCTATGGTATGGCTACACACCCAATGTAAGTTATTTTAGAATCTTTGGAAGTCAATGTTATATTTTGAAAGATGATATAAATGGAAAGCTTGACTCCAAAAGTGAAGAAGGTATCTTTCTAGGGTATTCCACCAAGAGAAAGGCTTATAAATGTATTAACAAGTCCTCTAACAAAATCATTGAAAATGCAAATATCAGAATAGATTAATATGCAGAGAAAAATAATGAGGAAAGCATAATAGAACCAAAAAAATACAATAAGTTTGTCTACACTGAAGAACCTCAGACTCTTCCCAAGCAACATTGTATCGCTCCCAAGTAACATAACATTGCACCCGAGCATCAGGCTGCAAATACCAAAAATTAAGAAAATCCTCAAAATGATGTTCCAAGCGATGGAGATCAGAATAAAGGTCAAGATGATGATCGGAATGATGAACAAAGAGATAAAACAATACTTGCCAAGTATGTCAGAAGACACCATCCACAAAACTAGATCATAGGAGACAAGAAGGCTAGAATGAGAACAAGAAGTAAGTCACTAAACACTAGATGTTTAATTTGTGATTTTGAGCCTAAATCTATTAATACTGCACTTGAAACTGAAGAATGGGTCAATTCTATGAATGAAGAGATAAAATAGATTGAGAAGAATAGGACATGGACATTAGTACCTAGACCAGATGACAAGAATTTCATTGATACCAAATGGATATTCAGAAACAAGATGAATGAGAATGGAGAAGTCACAAGGAATAAAATAAGATTAGTATGCAAGGGGTATGCACAAGAAGAAGGTATTGACTATGGTGAAACCTTTGCAACCGTTGCTAGAATAGGAGTAAGAAATATACTTTTTTATGCTGCATTCAAAGGATTCAAGGTATACCAAATGGATGTCAAATCTGCATTCCTAAATGGAATACTAGAAGAAGAGGTATACATTGAACAACTAGAAGGGTTTGTTGATCCTGATAAGAGAAACATGGTTTGTAGACTACACAAAGCCTTGTATGGATTGAAACAAGCACCTAGAGACTGGTATGAAATACTTCACTCCTATCTCATAAGCATTTGATTTGTAAGAACAAGTGAAAATAGCAATCTGTACTTAGAAGAAGATTCTAATGATAATATTCTGATCGCTGAAATATTTGTTAATGATATCATATTTGGGGGTAATGATATGTTATGTTAATATTTTTATAATGAAATGAGAAAAGAGTTTGAGATGTCAATGTTTGGGGAAATCAAATTCTTTCTTGGTCTATAGATTCTTCAACAAGATGCAGGCATATATATCACACAATCCAAATACATCAAGGAAGTGTTAAAGATATTCAAGATGGAAGATTCCAAGCCAGTTGGAACACCTATGGAAAATAGATGTAAGCTAACAAAGGAAGATAAGTCAAATGAGGTAAATCAGACTCTATATAGATCAATGATTGGAAAACTAATGTATGTTGCACATACTAGACCAGATATAGCACATGCAGTTGGAATAGTTGCAAGATTCTTTGCTAATCTCAAAGAATCACACATGACTGTTGTCAAGAGAATTCTGAGATATCTAAAGAACACTGAGAACTATGGATTATGGTATAAAAGAGAAAGAAAATTTGAGCTTCAAGTCTATACAGATGTTGATTGGGCTAGAAACTTAGATGACATAAAGAGCACAACTAGAGGAGCATTCTTAATGGGTGACAAACTTGTCACATGGATCAATAAGAAGCAAGGATGCATCTCACAATCTACTGCAGAAGCAGAATATGTGGTTGCTACTGCAAATTGCTCTAACATTGCATGGATCAAAAAATTAATGGAAGGTATAAATATGAAAATTCTTGAACTAGTGATTATCTATTGTGACAATACCAGTGCAATAAACATTTCTAAGAATTCTATCATGCATGCTAAGACTAAGCATATTGCAATCAAGTATCATTACTTAAGAGAACAATTGCAAGAGAAAGAGGTGATACTGGAATATGTTCAATCCAAGGAACAATTAGCTGACATATTCACAAATCCATTTCCTAAAGATACATTTGAGTACCTGTGAAAGAGACTAGGGGTCCGACCCTTGTCTATTAGTCAGTAAGATGACTAGGAGACTGCATCAGCCTACAGACAATCAAAAGATCATTCATGTTGATGCAAGCAAAGAAATGGACTGAAAAGATACATCTGTACACAGAAAGGTACATATCTCCACCAAACACCAGAGACATTGTATTGCTGATGGATAGGGAAATTCAAGGAGTATATTATGAAAAGGAGGAAGGATATACTTTGGCATTGTTGTCAAAGGGAGAGACGCAACCTGTAAGGGAGAGACTATCCAAAGGGAGAGATTACATATGAAATATCCTATCATAATTATCCTAAGGGAGAGATGACTTGAGATAACTTGAGAGAGAAGTATCCTGAGGGAGAGAATATATCTATGCTGCTGTCAAAGGAAAAAGAGATGATCAAGGAGAGGAAAAGTCAAAAGGAGAGTCAACATTACAAGAAGAGGTTCCAAAACACAGGGAGAGATAGAATCAGAAGCTACTACATCTATCTAGTGAAAGGAATAAGTATTGAAGAAAGCACTCTACAAGAAACAAATCTAAGCTATATGAGCTTACTGAGAGCCACACATTTGTATTGATTATAGAACAATAAATTTGGTAGATTGATGAACTACAAATGATATATTTCATATTGTATTAGTAATAATATAGCATGATAATGTAGTGTATTTCCATCAATGCCAAAGGGAAAAATTGATGAACTATAACTGATTGAATGTTTGAAGATGTTAAGTTGATGATGACCAAGCTACAAAAAGTTAATGCAAGACATTAAATCAGTTAATGTATTGTATTGTCATTAATGTCAACTTGATATAATCTGATTAGTTATATACATAGTGTCAAAGACTTCAAAGAACTAGAAAGATTAATGTTATGCTTTCAGTAATGCATAAAAGTTCACTGTGCACAAAGTGACAAAAAACACCGACGGTCAATACACCCCGACAGACAGAGAAACTCAAGAGGAAAGTCACAGTGATACCCAAGCAAGAAACCTGAGCAAGCATTACCAACGAGCAGAATCACAGTGTTACTAGATGGATAGACAACCCCGACGGACAGACAACCTCGACGGATGGAGATTCCCGAGAAGAATTGAAGTGTTGACTGAGCTAAACAAGGAGTTAAACGCTGAAAAGAACAGAAGTTCAGAAACGACAAAAGACTTAGCTGGAAAGAGATAAAGGAGTTAACTAGTTGTTAATATTATTTTCATCGACAAGTTAAAAGTCAGAGATAAGCAAGATATTTCAAGCTATTTTATTCCAGTTGTCTAAGAGAAATCTACGGGATAAAACTGAAGTAAAGCTTTAAATAAAGAAAGACAAGAATTGCGGATCACGCCAAGATATAGAAAGTAAAGGACTTAGAAATGATGAAATCATGTCTATAAAGACACAAGATAATTCATTGTGAATTAGGAGTGAATAGAGAAGAGGATGTTGAAGAGATAGTGGTGAATAAAAACTTCATATAGTCCTGATCAATCAAGATAAGGAAAGAGCTAAAGATTTCTGCAGACATCGAGCAACAAAGAAGCACAACATCACCGAGCAGAAAGAAGTGGAGCAAAGGTATTGAAAGGAGACATTGATTAAAAAAGTATTATGAGCTTACAATAGATCTGAACATCTGCAAAGTATAGTTTTTTATATGAACAGATCATCTACTATTTCAGTTTAACCATTGAATCAGAGAAGTCTCTTAACCGAGCAGGATCTAAACAAATCCTTTATATATTGAGATACATCCCAAGGAGTATCAAAAGGTTTATCATGAAGATAGCATAGGAGTTCTAGATATCAAGTGATAAATTGTTAGTGTTAAATCATCTAACAAGGTCACACTTAACAGTGTGTTTGTAACCTTTAACAGGGTTGGCTCTTCACCGAGCTCACTTCAGAAGAGTGAAAATTTTGGGTTACCGGTTCCAAGGGGTTTTTCTCTTAACAGGGTTTCCACGTTAAAAATCCATGTGTCAATATGTTTATGAGTCATTAATTTATTGTTTTGTATTACACATACCTAATGTGGATTGATCGGTATACACTAAGTTATTTAACGTATTTCGGTAAATGAAAGACTGCTAATCGGTAAAGATAAAGAATAAGGTTTTACAGTGAACTCCGAGCAGTAGTTAATTGATAAGATAATCTAAAGGCATTCATCTTGTAGGACTGAAGATAACTAGAGGCTTATCATTGTGATAATAAGTTTTTGGGTTAATTTATTAGAATATTTTTGAGGCCACTGATTCACCCTCCCCTCTCAGTTATTCTAACAGCTGGTATATGCTTCAACATTTTGCAAGCATGCCTGCATTTCATGAGGACCATATCTCTCCCAGGAAGTAGTAAAAGGAGCCATATCAATGGCACCCTATAAACCAGGACAAACCTTGCTCATTTATTAGGTTGATCCTAGGTTCAACAGTTCTTTCTATCACTCAACTCTATTATTTTTATTCAGTATGCTCTTGGTATAGGCTGCTCAACGGGCTAAGTAAATCACACAATTTGAATAATTTTGAGGCTCTGTTGAAGAAGAATTCATTTCTGCGAGGAAGCCGGCAATTTTAAAATAATAAAAGAGGATACAAAGCACAAAACATTACAGTTTTAGGGCTTGAGAGATAAAAAAAATTAGAATCACACGGTGCGGTTTCTGTGGTCCAATTTTGGTGTTTTATAAAATTGTTTACAAGATGATAATATAGTTTTTTGTGATCCATATCAAAATATCTTTCCATCATGAAATTGTGTGAACTTTTTCTTATCTTGCCATCATGAAATTCTGTGAAATTTTTTTTTAGACTTCCATATAAAGAGGAGATTAACAGATCCTTTTCTTAGGCTTCCATATAAAGAGGAGATTATCAGAGCCTTTGTAGCAGGGCCTTTGTAGCAGGGTCCATTGAACCTATAAAGTCAGTAGTTTAACCCTCATTATTTTCATTTTCCAGTGTGTCCAACTTTTGACATAATTATGAGCGGATTCACATTTTTTCTTGAAACAATACCAGTTTAGTTTAATGTCTATTATCATTCTAACTATAGTAATACTCATGATTTCCTTCAAAAATTTGAAGGTGCTATACCAGTCCTGCTATTTGAGTATGACTTTGTAGGCAATGGAAGAAAGGCATAAAAGAGTGCTTAATATTATCAAATACAAGAAATTCCACAGTCCATAAATATAGCTTGCTGATTTCTTTACAAACGAGTCCTTATTATTGAAAATAAAAATTGCTTCACACATTTAATTCGAAAATCTGCAAGCTATAAAAATATATATTGGGTACGTGATTATGGATTCTTTACAGAGAGACTTATTTGCAAATTGTATTGAGGAACTTGAATGAAGCACATTGTTCCTTGGCTTTGTATTCACAACCTATCTCAGGATGGGTTTCAAAGTTTCTTTTGGGCAACAGTTTGCAATAGGGATAGGGTATTGGAAAATCTAATAGGTGTCAAACCAGTAGTTTCCCATGAGATAAATCTTTAGTATGTACTTTTTAATCTTATGGACACCTGCAAATACTTATGCAAAAGAAAGCTTTAGTTATTTTCAATGCCACTGAAAAATTGTTCCCAACTATTTCACAAGATTTGGTGGAAGTGAAACAAAGAAAGAATTGGAGGAATCATCAAGGATAATCCATAATCAGCTAGAATGAAGGAACAAGAGATTAGACAAATAATTTTGTGGTCCTTCTTGCTGCACTCAGAGGAACAAATGACTTAACATATTTTGTTTTTTCTAGAGCTCCTAATATTGTAATGTCATTCCTAATGCTTTGAACACTCAAAGAGTTATACAAAATAAATTCATCAACCAACACCACATATATGAAAATTAAACACAATCCCCACAAATTAAAAGTTCAGGACTTCTGAAGTGAAATAACTACCGTCCTTATCTAGATTGATAGAATAAGATTCCAAACTTAAAAAATCCACAAATTGATCAACGTCAGTCAAAATCATGATAGTATCATCAAGTAATGAATTCAATGACACCAATAACAACCACTGAATGAAACACAATATAGTAGAATTAGGGTTTCTAGATCTTACCATAATGGTGTCAATACCACTCTTAATTAGAATATTGGTTCATTTGTTTGTACCAAATGTTTCAACTCAAGGCAAGTCGATAGAAATTTCTTAGTTAATAGAAGGTAAGAAATGATTGGGATTACCTTAAAGAAAAGCATGTGTTTTAGAAAATTCTTCTTAGAGATGGAAACCTACTTTCAAGTACTCTGCAATTGACATAGATATATATGGAGCTCACAGGCCAGTGGCTATTACATATATTCAACTTATTACTATCGTAGTAGTAGGGAATGAGTTATTTTTTTCATTTTTTATTTAATAAGTCATGTACAATAAAAATTCTTATCAAAGTTCATAATTAGATAGTATTTTTTTTATTGCCATTGCTAATATAATGCTCTGTATAGGAAAATCTTTGGCACATCTGCTCAATTTTTTTCTATAGTAGCTTTCAAATTACTTTGTTGGTAGAAGGTTTGGATAACCAGATAGGATGGAGGCGTGTCTGGGTTACCTTTTTTGTGTTTATTTTCTATTGCACCATTCACTTGCAGATATTTCTGAAGATATTTTTAGTCCCTACCGACAAGAGCTAATTAAAGACTTTCCTATTTTCTGCAATAACCATTACCCCCGGGTTTTGTTGATAATCCATGACAATGATGTTTAACTGAATTGGCAGAGATTTATGCACAAGGATAAGCTAATATTCTACTACAAAAGGTGCAATAATTTTTGTAGTATGAGGCCAATGAATACCATGATGAAGACTGTATATGGAATAGAAGATGCAGAATCTTTAAAGAGTAAGGCTAGTTTAGATGCACTAGGGATTAAATAGTTAAAACCACATTGGAAAAATAAGTAGTAATATTTGTATATTAAAAGAGATCCATATTGTATTAATCAATTAGGCTTATATCTCAGAAGGTAGCAACACCATACACATTTGCCTAGCCAACATATGTGATAACACAAATATGCAGTTTAATGTTTATGATACCTGGATAGTGGATACTTGTACCCTCTCTCACCAAAAACAAATAATGTGCAGAGAAAAGTTACAGGCTAAAGAAAACCTCACTTCGAAAACTGCTCCTGAACAATTTACTAGCAGTGGTGTAATGATGCAGGGCATGTGAATAACCGAAAGTATAAAATGAATATTTGAAATGTTTGATAAACATACCTTTGACCTCAATGCAGTCCATGTCTTTTGTCAATCAGTATAGAAATGAACTAGTAGATAAAAAATGAAATCTACTATAGTGCCTAGGGAGTCCTTAAATAGATCTCATTATGTTAGTTATTCAATGTCATACTAATATGCAAAGTGTTGCCGCTGTGTACATGCTTCATCATTCAACTCTGAACTGAATTGTGTTTCTTGATTTTGTGAATTTATTGTATTATATGTCTGGATGTTTCTAAAATGGGTTGGTTTCCTACCTGCAAGGTTTCTATCTTGCCATGTTGGTTTCCCACCCGCAAGTTTTTATATAGTTTCTTAAATCTTTGCTTACATTTTCATTAAAAAACACATTATCTAGTTAAATTCATATCTTCCAACCCTTCAATTTTATATTAAATTAAATTAGTGTTCCTAGGAACCACCTATCTTCCAACCCTTCAATTTTATATTAAATTAAATTAGTGCCCCTAGGAACCACCTTGACAAATTTAAATATCTAAAAGATGAAGGTGAACAAGTCTTTAGACACACTTTTTGTGTAAGATATAAATTTCATGCATCAAATCAAGGTCATGGTAGGTATCAAGTTATAGGAATCATGATTGATCAACATAATTTTTTATGACAATTTCAATTATAAGATATCTCTTAGATTGAGTTTTTTTTTTAAAGAGTTACAAATCATTCCAAAATAAAATCAACAACTTTTATCTATTATTAATCTTCAAACTAAATACACTTAATCTACTCATTTAATTTGTATACATCTATTTTAAATTTGAGCATTATCCATCATGAATTTATTATCTACATTTATTTATTCTTAAATGAAGTACATATATTTAATTAGCCTAAATAACAACATTTATTTTCTTTACAATGATAAATCATTTTAAATGGTCCCAAATATTTCATATATCTTTCAATAAACTTATAATCGTATATCGAAATAATAGAAATTATTAAAATGTAGTATTCACCTTGTAATTAAGGGAGTACATAATGAATGATGTAATGTCCAATTATTTAATTTGATATAGATGCTTTCTAATTACTTTTAGTAGATCTTTTTTTATATTAAGATTATTTAAGCTCCCATTTATGGAATCAAACACAAGATCATACTATTACAAAGAGAAGCAACAACCGCTGCAGTGCAAGCCAATGAATTACTTTTAGTAAATTTTGGAAAATGAGTCATATAAAATATATTCTATTTTTCTAACATGAAATTCATATTACCTAATCATAAGAAACATGTATAGAGAGTTTGTTGTGATAAGATACTATGTTTCAATAAATTTAGGTTGTTAAAATAATTATTTTTTATTAAGGCAAAAACAAATTTTGAAGGGACCCGAAACCCTTTACATAGAAATTACAAAAGATATCTCAATATAGCGCCATCACATAAATCAGACAAAAAAGACAACAAGACAAAGAAAAAGCAAGCTAGAAACTATTTTTCTATCGTAGTGTACCAAGTTTCATAATCCACCAAAGTACGACTAATGTAATACACTAGTCGCTCTTTTCCATTCTTATCATGTTGAGCTAAGGCAACAACTAAAGCTATAGAGGAAGAAGAAGTGTATAAAAAGAATGGTTAATTAGGTTGAGAAGGTTGTAAGATAGGAGGATTAGTGAGATATTGTTTGAACTGTTTGAATGTCTATTTTCAATCATCATTCCAAGAAAAGTAGAGTCTTTGTTAACCAAGGATGTGAAAGGAATTGTAAACTACAAAGTTGTGAAATGTTTTAGGGAGGTGGCATATTAATAATGACATCAATCTTTTCAGTTTCTACTTCAATACCCTTGTTAGAAGTGACAAATCCAAGAAGTTTTCCATTGTCCACACCAGAAGCACATTTTCAATGATTCAAATACATGTTATATTTACACATTCGATCAAAGATTTGTCTAAGAATAGGAACACAATCCTTACGAGAAATAGATTTGGCGAGAATATAATCAACATAATGTTCAAGATTCTTATGGATGTAATCGTGGAAGATAAGGGTCATAGCACGTTAATATGTGGCCCCCATATTTTTCAATCCAAAGGGCATGAAAAACCAACAAAATGTTCCCCAAGGAGTAATAAAATTAGTCTTGTATTGATCTTGAGTAGGGACAAAGATTTGATTATAGACAGAGAAACCTTCCATGAAAGACAATAAGGCATGTCTCATCGTAGAATCCATAATCATGTCAATGTTAGGGAGTGGTAAATCATCCTTCAAGGAATATTTATTTAAGTCATGGAAATCATTAGACATTTGGATTTTATTGTCACCCTTAGATACCAGTACAATGTTTGAGATCCAAGGAGAGTAATCAGTAGGATGAATAAATCCAACATCAAGGAGTTTTTCAATTTCATCTTTCAGAACAAGAGCAATACTGGGATTCATCTTGCGTATCTTTTGTTTTACCAGATTTGTGTAGGAAGAAGGACAATGTTATGCATGACAATTTTAGGATCAATACTAGGCATATCAGTATAAGTCCAAGAAAAGACATCAGAGAGTTCAAGAAGGGAAGTAAGCTCTTTCCGTTCATCCTCATCTAGACATTTTCTAATTAAATGATTTTTTCAGTGTTATAAAGATCCATTTGCACATCAATGGTATCAGTTATCAAAATATTACTTTTTTGAGAGATGTCCATAGATAAAGGGATATCATGATCAGAAATAGTCTCTTCCGCAAAGTATGCTCAATGTTGAAGCAATAAGGCAATCTCCTATTGTGGTGAAAAGGAGGAAGATTATCATATGCCCCCAATAATTTAGCTAAAGCATCATCAGTACTAAAGGTATCTAAAGAGTCCTGATTTCTAATCAAAATTAATGAGATGAGGATTCAAAACTTTCAAAGGTCCAAAAGAGATATTGTTAACATTGAGTGTAATGAGTTGTGGTTGTTTATATAGATTAAAACCTAATCCATAAGAATGTTCATTTTCATCATTGTCTAAGGGAACTTTAATTCCTTGTTCATATTTACCACATCCATTTCCATTGAATCCATGTTTTTCTTATAAATGATAACCAGGACCATAATGAGAATCCATATGGTGCTTCATGAGTCACTATGTCATAACAATCAAGTTTTATAGTCTCTAAAGATTCGCTGGTGAAAGAAGAAGCAAAGTTGTTACTAAGCTCATTAGAAAGAGGATTCAATGTTATTGATTCTTTGTCAAGTTTAAGTTGTTGACATTCAAGTTTGGGAACTTTGTAATCTCCATTATAAGTTGGTGTAAAATCTAAGGACCCCCAATCATCATTCAAAAGGATACTAGTAGGAGAAGGATTATCCAGGTTAGTTTATTGCTCTTTTTTTAATTCAATAGACACATGTTTAGTGCTTCATTCAACATTCAAACAACTATTCAATCTATCATCCACCATGAGAGTGTACATCAAGTTATTGCAGATATTTGACTTTTCAATGAAGAGTGGAAGGAACAACATGCATAACAAGTAACCAAGGTCTACCCAAAATAATATTGTAATTAAGAGGTCCATGCATCACATTATTAGGAGTGTCTAAAATAAAAATGACCTACCTTAATAGGCAAGTTAATCATACCCAATGTTTTCTTAGCAACATTTTCAAAGTCACGAATAGGAATAGAATCAAGTTTAATAGTTAAAATATCAACTTTGATCTCTTTCAACATGTCCAGACTGCAAACATTTAATCTAGACCCAATATCAGTTAAATTCCTATGAATGAGATTAGCATTGATAAGGAGAACCACCATAAGGGAATCATGTTGATCTTGAACTTTTTTGGAGGGAAAATCATCTTGAGCGAAAACAATTTGAGTCAGGACAAGCATAGTATGCATACATTCCAGAAAGGAATTGATGTTGTCTTGACTAGGTGGAGGAGTTGAAAGAGTGGTTAAAGGTTTTTTCAAGGCTTCATGATATGTAGGAGAGGTTTAAAGGGGTTTAAAAAGATAAATATTAGTAGGAATAGCACATAATTATTCTACCAAATCACACTCCTTTCCAAGATTGGGAGGTAATTGTGGTGTTGGAGGAAGCACGGGTTGAGAAGTTCGTAAAGAAGTGGGAACAACTGGATTAGTAGGTTGAGGATTATTTATTGTATGGTAGGTGTTAACTAGCACATGATATTCCCTAATAAAATCCAAAGGATTTCTAGATTTTCCTTTCACAGTTATAATAGGCTTGTTCAAAGTTTGAAAAGAATTTTTCTGACTGTATCCTTTAACTATAATCACAAGTATAGTGAACGTTTGAGAGGAAGATTATTGAGGGAAACCTTTAACAATAATAAATGGCTTGCCAGGGGTTTGAGAGAAATTTGATTGAGTGCATCCTTTGATATTTATGACATGGTTATTGGTTATCGTAGGTTGAGCGTGGTCAACCACTCTAGGTGTTTCAATGTTTAAAACATAATCATTCAAAGGAAGCAGTTTAAGCAATTTTTGGTAAAAGGTTGGTTGAAGAGATGTAGATGAAGATTTAGTAGAGATGGAGTCATAAAAAATTGCACTTGTCATAACATAATCTTCACTACTAGGCACCTCATGAGGGCTCCTAAAATCATGACTACTAAAGGAATCATCAAAATAATCATTAATAAAGAAATCATACATGTTTGAAATAAGCTAAAGAGAAATTAAATGCATTTTTTTTTCAAATATAAATGAAATGCAAGAAAATGAAAGATAACAAAGTTTTTGTTCTTTTTTCCCTTTTATGACGCAACAAAGAGTAACTAATTATATAGTCCTAGAAAGTTAACAACCATTAATTTGGAGGTTTAGGACCTATTGGGCCCCATTTTAGTGATCTCCTCTATTTTGGATGCATTTATGCTTGATTTTCTCACTTTTCTCTTGAAGCCTTTTAATACTTCTCGAACCCCACAAAGTCTTCCTCATAATTTATGCCTTTAGGTATAGGTTGAATTTGGTTTGACTTACACAAGGTATAGGTCGAACAAATTTTGACATATACCTCAGTGGTTGATTTTTGGAAGGTTTCAGGCCCGATACAAAATATATTCAATTTCCCTCTTAGCGAGGTTGGCCTTCATAAATTTTGTCTCCAAAATCACTATAAAAGGAGGTCTCTCCCTTTCATTTTTCAATCCATTAAATTCCTATGATTCATGACATCTAGATCTATCATATGATATCCATTATATACATGAAAGTAACCAAGTCCAAGGTGCATTCGAGATATTTTTGGTGATTTATAACAAGCAAGAAAGGATTTGGCTCCAAGAGTTTAAGGATATCTTCCATCCATCCATTCCAAAGGCATTCTCCTATTCATTTTTGTTAATTTCTCTCTCATGATGGGTTAGTGGAGGAATTCCCAATTGAGAAAGAGGATTCATGTAGATCTTTCATTCCTCTCCTTCTCCATTCAAGCATATCAAGCATACATACATCCATGATCTATGATTTGGAAAGTGTAGATCTATTTCATTAGTGAAGACATCCTACATTCTATCACCATTCAATCAAGAAACTATACATCTTTATGGATATAGTGGATCCAGATCCATCCACAAGGGTTTGAAAAGAAAGGCAAATAGTTACATTTTTCTTGTTTTATATTATTTACTTATTTCATTTCATCTTTAATTCCTATACATGGGCTTGACAAGGGCAAGTCTCTTTTCCTTCAAAACTTTCCCCTTCTCTTGTGTGTAGGTGGAGATTCACGGAGTTTAGGGTTTAGAATTATAGATCTAGAAGTGCAGTCATAGTATCGAGACCTTTAGATTCATTCCTAAAGGGTATATGTTAAACCACCTTCAACCTATATTGGTATAGGTCGAACCAAGTTTGAATTATTCCTACATTACTCATATTTTCACAGTATAGAGTTCCAACTTATAGGTTTCTAGATCTTGATCTATTTCCAGTTTCAGTGTAGTCTAACATGGTTTCTACAGATCTAAAGTTGCATCCTCTACTAGCCTTCAAGGTGAGTTCTTCATCATACTTATTCCTTTTTAGCACTTATTTTGATACACTGTTTATTATTGCATGAGTTTTTTCTTTATTTACTTGCATATATACTACATTTCCATCATATCATTCCTACATAAATGGAAAGAGTCTTAAAACCAAACATCCTTTCAAGACTAGATCATGCATTAGCATCCCTTCATCTAATTGGGTTGTGCTAATCAGATCTAGTCTCAAAGGGGTTAAATTTTAGGACCCCTTTCCAATAGAAATGTGTGACTTGGTGGTCTAACCATTAATCACCATTTTACCATATACAATTTGGTGAACCTAACACTTTCATGCTTTATAATTCCTGATTGGGTAGTTAGATCTTCTTTGTGTGATCTTTTTTCATTTCACTTTGTACGCATCTAGTTATCTCTTCTTTGGTTTACGTAGTTATCTTTACTTTGTATGCATTATGATAGTCTATATCTACATTACATCAGTGTTGTATTGATTCAAATTATATTGCATCTTCATTTCCTTTCATTCCTTTGTATATGAGATTTATCACTCTGAGTCCAACCTATAGTATTCCAGCTAGGATAACTCATAGACTCATGAGTTCGTTTGATCCTAAACCTCCCTTCTTTCCTAGGATTATTGATGAAACCAACATGCATCCTAATGATACAAATCCTATCATAGAGAAAAAAATCTTCTCATTCTTCTCATAATAAAGATGAAGCCTTAAGAGTTCCTCCCACACAAGTGCAAAATCTTACTCATGAATTTGAAAAGTTAGAAAATTGGTTAGCTTAATAAAATCATAATATTGAAGCCCTTTTCATGATATAAGGTTTAAAGAAACTCTTTCATAATGATAAAAATGGTCTTAACCTCTTGCATGACATTTCCAATCTTATTAATTCCAATGTTAACCTCTTATAGAATGTTCTCAATAATTAGGCTATGTCCCATCTACTACAAGTGTTGAAAATTCTTTTCCTATCTCTACTTCCATTCCTAACATTTCCACTTAAGCTCCACCTCTTATCACAACTTCAATCCAAACTTCTAATCCTGCACATGTGAGTCTCCCTAATTCTATTCTTCCTTATATTCCTATGAGTGTTCCATGTGCTTCATTGCCTTCCTCTATGTCTTCTTATCAAAGTGTTCCTTTTTCATATCTCAATCCTATTTCCAACAATGCTCCTACCATGCTTCATGCTTCTTCCAACAATCCCTCTGTTTCACACAACATTCCTAACATTTTAAATGTTTCTCGTCCTATTATTTATTCTACCAATTCTACCATTAATAATTTAGCTCAAACCATGTCTTCTTTACAAAAACTTTCTTCTTCGAGTCAAACAAAATTAAGCATTCCTACATGTGATATTTCTAGTCCTTTGTCCATGGATACTATCCGAGTTGTTATCCCAGAAAGTATTGAGCTTCCTTATCTTGAGACTTAGAATGGTACAAGTGATCCTGTGACTCATGTTAAACTTTTCAAACCTTGTGTAGTGATTTCTCTCATGACTATAGGTTCATGAAAACATTTGTTACTAGAAATTTTTGAGCCAAAGATTTGCAATGGTACTGTTCTTTGCCTCCTTATTCTATTGATTCCTTCCACAAGCTTGCTAAAGCTTTTATTCAACAATTTCAAAACAACTCAAATTTCTTTGAATGATTTGATGCATTTTAAACAAGGTGTTAAAGAAAAATTTAGTGATACAAGACCATCTTGGGATCTTAGCAATATTGCATCAACCAAAAATATTTTAGGTTTAGTTTGATTTCCGTTATGTTCCTGTTGCGCAGTTTTTGGTGTTTTGAGTGGCGGTTGATCTATGATTGTTATTTTTTGTTGCAATCATGGCTATGTGTTCATGGATTCATGTTGGATCATTTCTTATGATCACACCTTATTTGAATTCATATTTCTGGAGTTATTGCATAGTCTTTGCATGACTATCCTTTTTTTTCCAGTCAATCTTAGGGTTTTTCAATCATTTTCCATTCAACCAATTGGATTCACCATGTGCGATCATGCTAGTTTAGTATTAAGTTTGAGGCTGACTTATTTCTATGACCGCATCTCTTATTTATCTTATTGGAGGTTGTTCCAAATGATTTGGGTGTGGACCTATTTGTTGTAACACATTTTCTCACTTATTGGGAAATGTGATATTTTCTGGGACGACCGATGATTGTAATTGCTTTATAAGCTTATGGACTTGTTGCTAAGGGATAAGTGATTTTCATAAGATTATTTGGCATTAGTTGGCTAGGGTTTTAAAGATATGTTCTAATCATAATCAGGCATGTGTGCTTGGCATGTGAGACTACATGTTGCATATCTATTGTAAATGATTTTATGAGAATAATAGAAGGTCGATCTCTCATTTTATCCATCTTGGCTTATTGTTTTTACTGTGTTATATTGGCTACAAGGATCAAACTGATATTTTGAGGTTTCTTCATCCTTTATTGCATCAAGTGGTATCAAAGCATATTTTTTAGTGTTTTGCAGTTAGGGTTTGGTTATGGGGTGGCGGTTGAAGGAATTTGACCTACAATGATTAAGGATTGTGAAAATGGCAAAGAGAAATGCTAGAGGTGGAGCTAGGAATGCGATCCAACGGGCTTAGACTTGTTGAGACAAATCTTTTCTAGATTAGAAGCTATAGAGATTTCTCAAAGAAGAGGAGAACATATTAAATATGTAAGTGATGAAGGAGAGGAACAAAATCAGGAACCAATAGTAGAAGGAGATAAAAATGGTGCACAACCAGAGTTGAACCATGAGGAGGAGAGGTTCATTAGAGCCTTGACTAATGTTAATAGGAGACCTCATTTCAACCCACCTGATTATAATAGAAACATAGATGCTGATGAGTTGATAGATTGGATCAGAGAGATGGACAAGTATTTTGAACTTGAAGGAACTAATGAAGTGAGGAAGGTAAAGTATGTATGTACTAAGTTGAAAGCACACACATCCCTACAGTGGGAACATTTGTAGATAGATAGGTAGTGAAGAGGCAAAGAAAAGATCAAATCTTTACATAGGATGGTAAATAAGTTGAAGGATAAGTTTTTGACTGAGGACTACCAAGTAAGCTTGTTTAGGAAGCTACAAAATTTGAGGCAAAGAGACCTAAGTGTTAAGAGTTATACAAGTTGAACATCAGATTAGGTCATATAGATGATGAGGCTGAACATGTTTCTAGGTATTTTATTAGTTTGAGGATTTCCATACAAGATGAAATCAGACTATTTTATGTTAGGAGTGTGGAAGAGGCTTACAGGTGGGCCTTGAAGGCTAAAGAGAAGTTGAATAGAAATTATGAGCAAGGACAAAGAGGAAGAGGTGGAAAATTTCAAAGAGGTAGATGCAAATCTTCTACTGATCAGGGAAAAAGTGAATCAAGATTTAAGGACAATGATCGATGTAGGATGAATGAAAAAATTTACTACCAAAATGAAGGGCAAGGTAGTGGTGAAAGGAGGAGATTCAGTGGCACTTATTTCAAATGTGGTGAAGTAGGACATATGGCCTTTGAATGAAAGCAAGGTAAATTTGATAGGAAGGCAAAGAGTAGTAGGAGAACATCATTTTTTGATGAAGAGTCCTACAGTTCATTAAGCACCAATCAAGTAGAGGAAGGTGAAACCTTGATGAATAGGAGAATCATATATCATAGAGAACAAGAGAAGGAGTCTATACAGAGGAAGAATTTTCAAAGAATCATATATAAGGTGCAAAACAAGGTGCATAATGTTTTCATAGATAGTAGCAGGTATGATAATCTTGCTTCAGAGGAGTTGGTTGAAAAATTGAAGTTACAGAGGATGAAGCATCCTAAACCCTATCAGATTGCATGTATAAAAGATGAAAACAAGGTACTGGTAAGTGAACAAAGCATAGTTAAATTCAAGATTTGGAAGTATTATGATGAGGTTTTGTGTGATATTATGCCTATGAATGTGTGTCATGTCTTGTTGGGTAGACCATGATAGTATGATAGACATGATATACATGATGGTAGAAATAATGTTTACACTATTGTTTCCAATGGGATGAAAAAAAATTTGTTACCTATAGAGGAACCTCTAAAGAGTGAAGTCTATACCAGTGCTAGAATCTGTTTGGTAGATGGAAGGAAGTTTTTGGATAAAATGAAGCTTAATAATGTGTGTTTTTCTTTAGTACTAAAGGAGTCTAATAAGAATTTCTTGGTAGAAAAACATCCAAGAGAAATCACTGGATTGTTTAATGAGTATGATGATATCATATTTGATTATGTACCTGATGGATTACCACCAGTTAGAAGTATTGGTCATTGCATCAATTTGATACTAGGAGCTAGACTCCCTAATAAAGAAGCATATAGGATGAAACTAAGAGAGAATAAAGACCTCAATAGACAAGCACAATATTGGTTGCAGAGAGGGTATATCAAGGAAAGTTTGAGTCCATGTGCAGTGCCTACAATGTTAGCATCTAAGAAGGGTGGACAATGGAGAATGTGTACTGATTCCAAATCTATCAATCAGATTACTATTAAATATCGGTTTCCTTTTCCAAGGATGGATGTTTTGATGGATTATTTGAGTGGAGCTAATTATTTCGCCAAGATAGACTTGAAGAGTGGGTATCATCATATTAGAATTAGAGAAGGTGATGAGTGGAATACTTCATTTAAGACAAATGAATCATTGTATGAGTGGTTGGTAATGCCTTTTTGATTGTCTAATGCACCTAGTAATTTAATTAGGCTAATGAATGAAGTCCTGAAGACATTCCTGGGTAATTTTTTAATTGTTTATTTGCATGATATCTTGATTTTTAGTTAGAGAAAAGAGGAACATGTGATGCATGTTAAATAAGTATTCCAGAGTTTAAGGGAAGAGAAGTTGTTGATAAACATAAAGAAGTGTACTTTCATGAAGGAGGAGTTAGTATACTTGGGATTTATAATATGTGCTAAAGGATTGAAGATAGATCTTGAGAAAGTGAAAGTCATTGTTGAGTGGCCTGCACAAAGGAATGTTGAAGCTGTAATATCATTTCATCGATTGGAAAGTTTCTATTAGAAGTTCATTAGGAAATTTAGTTCAATCTGTAGAGAGATGACTGAAACTATGAGAGGAGATAAAAAGGAGTTCAAATTGACACATGGAACACATAGGAGTTTTGAATTTTTGAAGTAGAAAGTGACAGAATAAATAATATTGGCTTTACCTAATTTCAACAAGGAATTTCAAGTAGACTATGATGCTAGTGGAAATGCAATTGGAGTTGTCTTAACTCAAGAAGGAATTCATGTTTCTTTTTTCAGTGAGAAGTTAAATTATTCTAAGAGAAGGAATTTAGTGTATGATTATGAATTCTATTCTATAATCCAAGCTTTGAAGAAGTGTAGATATTATTTTCTAACTAGGGAGTTTGTACTATATACTGACCATCAAGTATTGAAGTATTTGAGCAGCCAAGGTAAGTGGAATCAGAGACATATGAGATGGATTGATTTTATGAAAATTTATACATTTGTGTTCAAACATAAGAGTGGTGTGTCAAATAAAGTTGTTGATTCTTTGAGTAGAAGAAGGACTTTGTTGACTGAGATGAAAATTGCAGTATTGGGATTCGATGAGTTGAAGGTCTTGTATGAGGAAGATCTAGATTTGAATGAACCTTGGAAGGCTTGTAAGGAACCTATTATTTCTGATAGAAGTAAGTGGTTAGATTATTTCTTTTAGGATTGAATTTTGTTTGGAGGTAATCTGTTATGTATACCTGGGAGTTTCATGAGAGATAATTTGATTAAGGAGAAACATAGTGAAGGTTTAGCAGGACATTTTGGTATGGATAAGACAATAGCTTTGGTAAGTGAGAATTAATTTTGGACACAAGTTCAGAAGGATGTGAGGAATTGTGTACAGAGTTGTAAGCTATGTCAAGTTGCTAAAGGTAGTAGTCAGAATATGAGGTTAATTACACCTTTGACAATACCAGTCAGACATTGGGAAGATAGTAGTATGGATTTTGTACCTTGTTTTCCTAGAACACAGAGAGGATATGATTATATCTTTGTGGTTCTAGACATATTTTCTAAGATGACACATTTTAGTCCTTGGAAGAAGACTACAGATGCAGTGCATGTAGCTAATTTATTTTTCATGAAGATTGTGAGATTACATGGATTGCCTAAGAGCATTGTATAAGACCGAGTGGGTATTTTTTGGAGGAAACTTTGGAAGAAGATGAAAGATGATTTGAAGTTTATTTCTACTTTTCATCCACAAAATTATGGATAAACAGAGGTTGTGAACAAGATTTTAGGGAATTTGTTGAGATGTTTAGTTGGAGATAAGCCTGGAAGTTGGGATTTAGTTTTTCCACAAGCAGAGTTTTCTTATAACAATTTAGTAAACAAGAGTACATGGAAGACAACATTTGAAGTGGTTACTGGGTTTAATCCTAAGGGGATTGTAGAATTAAGTGATATCAGTAATGCAGTTAAGAGGAGTGATGAAGGAGAGGAATTCACTGAGGTTATGAGATCCTTGCATGAAGGAGTAAGACATAATTTGTAGGAAATGAATCAAGTTTATAAGAGGAGAGCAGACATGAAGAGAAGACATAAGGAATTTAAAGTAGGATATGGAGTTATGGTATAATTGAAAAAGGGTATATTTCCTATTGGAACTTATAACAAGTTGAAGATGAAGAAGTTTGGTCCTTGTAAGACCTTGATGAAGTTTGATTCAAGGAATGCATATGAAGTGTAATTACCAGAGGATATGGATATATCACTAGTATTTAATGTTGCTGATTTGTATGAGTCTCATGAATCATATTTTAGTAGTAGTGAAGGATAAAATGTTGGAAAATAGTGTCCTAAGAAGGAAATGGATCAGATAGAGAAGATCATGGATAACAGAGTTGGTCAAAGTACAAGAGGTAAGTAGTATATATAATATCTTGTCAAGTGGAAGGAAAGACCAGTGGAGAATTCTTTATGGATTTCTTAGACTGAGGTTGACCACTATAGTTTTCCTTTGGCCCTAAAAATGTGAGAGGATCACTTTTCAAGTACCCCAAGTGTCTGATCTAGGAGCATCTTAGGATCTTAGCAATCTTACATCAACCAAAAATATTTCCTTTAGTTTCTTTTCCATTTTGTTCTTGTTGGGAAATTTTTGGCTTCCTTGTCAATCACATTTCCCAGCCCTTAGAAATATACAACTTCTTGAGACATTTTAATTTTAACCAAAATGTTCAGCTGATTTCCCTTTTGGCATGTGATTTAATCAATAGATCTATTGAGCTAAACACTATCGAAGATATGAATGAACATAACTTGAAGTTAATGATCGGTTTGTAAATTTTCCCAAAAATTCCATGAAAATCCATTTTCATTCCCTCCAAATTTTGGATATATTTGTTTATATATCATTCATTAAATTCCAAGCCTTGGAAAGTTCACAAACATTGTGGATTCTAGGTCCCATCGATGTCTTAGAAAGTTCCCAAAAGGTTTGGAAATACATTTTGGAATCTAACATTGGATAGTCTAGAAATAAAAATAATACTCTAAAGATGTTATAGGATAATCAATAGTTTGGTTTCATCCTCCACAGTTCTTAACTTGAAGAAAAACAAAGTCTCCTCCAATTGTTCATTGCTAAACTATATGGTCTATAATTGTTGCAAGTTTTCCTTTAGCACTTGTTTGAATGAACCCAAGGTTTGACTTGTTCAATTTACCATTCAATTTCTAATAAATTTATACTATGTATTATATATATTTATAATGACTCAATTTATAATTTATTATTTTTAATCATAGTAATAGTTGTTTAAGTTTTAGTATTTTTAAGTAAACCACGACTCAAGAAAATAAATTTGTTTATATAGATTATTTTAGTGAATATTTCAAATCAAGATTTTCAATTTATTTTAAACAAAATACATCTAGATAAAATATAAGATGAAACTTCACTTCTCAACATTTTAAACACACACAAAACACATATTCACAAAAAAATAATTATTTGAGTTAGGAAACCATAATTTCACGCATGAACATAATGATAACTAAGTGTGTGAATGTCAATTCACCATCCAACCTACCACTACCAAAATGCTTTCCTGTCTTCATAGACCACATTCTTACCTTCATAGTTACCATCAGCTACGCACAACACTTGAGTTTTAAATAGTAGGTTAGCTCATAAATCATAAATTCATACTCATTTATGCATCAAATTGATATCAATTCAGTCAATATTTGACAGTTCATTAACATCTAATCATAATCACACTTCATTAACATCTAATCACAATCCCAAAAAATTCATTCTCATAGTTTTAAATAACTATTTACATGTCTAAAACATTCAAAATACAAACCACGTTATATTAAAGCATTAATTTAACATCCATAATACACCTTAATTAATATAACATTATCCATAATGCATGTTAATTATGTCTCAAATAAGTCTACTCACCAATCAAATTTAGAGAAATTTATATTCTACAATATTTGTTAAAAGGTCATACATAGTCAATAAAGTCTATGAATTTCTGACACAAGGGGGTAGTAAGAGGGGCCTAGGGAACTCCCAAATACCAAACCATCTTGTAGATACAATGCGAAAACAACAACACACAAAGTGAGAGAAGGAACAACATATATCTTTCATTTATTGATCAAACTCATTACATGTCAAGCTGTAAGGCATTCCCGGTTTTGGCCATATACATTCAATGAATTAAAAAATGATCTTCATACCTGCAAGGTCATAGACCAGCCCTTCAATATCTCAACAGTTAATCTTCTATCAAAATCTACTATCTTCTTCTTGGACTGCCCCTAAACTAAGACCAAAGAAACAAATATATACAAGAGTCCACCAAGAGGTCGACACTCAAATCCCTAAGAGAGACCTAGATTTAGGTCCATAGAGATCCCAATGAGAGACCCCACATTAATTACACCATGGAAATTAAATGTAGAAGTTAGATAGATCAGGATAAACAACTCAGGAAGAGCATCACCAAGAAACAACAAACACTCGGTAAAAGTATACCTGAGCAACATGAACAACTCGGTAAGAATATACCTGAGCCACAAGAAACCAACTCAGTGAAAGCATAACCGAGAAACAAAAACTAACATACCCTGAGACCCGTCGGTAAAGAAAAACAAAAAGGATACCTGAGCAACAGGGTAATAGAGTACTTCACTGAGCAGTCTCCAAACAAGCTAAAGAACAAAAGAAAACATATTTTTTTGGTTCAGCAGGATTTCCAAGGACCCAAGATGCTCCTGCATCAGACACTTGAGGTTACAATAAATGATTCCCTGAACCATGTATCAGGTCCAACTTGAAATGAATCCAACTTTTCTTGAGAAATCCAAGATGAGTCCTCAATCGGTCTACTCTTCCATTTTACAAAATACTCCATGTATTCCTTTCCTCTTGTGCTTCTACTAACTCTTTATTTCAAAACTTTCTCAACTTCCTCTACTTTATTCTTAGGATAATCACTCAGTAATGTCACTTCTTCATTAGGTTCATGATATTTATACAAGTCTAAAATATTGAATATGGCTGATATATCCATGTCATCAGGTAATTCTACTTCATAAGCATTGCCACTGTCAAATCTTCTCAAAATTTTGCAAGGACCAAATTTATTCAACTTCAATTTTCCATATGCTCTAATAGGAAATATGCCTTTCTTCAGATGAACCATAAAGACATCACCAACTTCAAATTTTTTATGTCTTCTTGATCTATCTACACTATCTTTGTACTTCTGATTACTTTTCTCCAGCTTCTATTTTACATCTTCATGCAATGTCTTCATAAACTTAGAAAATTCTTTTACTTCAACACTTATTTTATCTTCTCCAACATTATCTCTCAAGTCTGATATACCTCTTGGTTGTGTGCCATGAACAATCTCAAAAGGTTTCTTTCCAGTACTTCTATTTACTGAATTGTTGTATGCAAACTCTGCTTGTGCCAACATCAAATCCCAATTACTTGGTGTGTCTCCAACTAAACATCTTAATAAATTACCCAAACTTCAGTTTACAACCTCTGTTTGTCCATCAGTCTATGGATGAAATGTAGAACTATATTTCAACTCAGTGTCCAACTTCTTCCAAAGTGGATTCCAAAAATAGCTAACAAACTTACTGTCTCAGTCAAAGATAATACTCCTCGGTAATCCATGCAATATGACAATCTCCTTAAAGAAAAGATCTACTATATGTACAAAATCTGATGTTTTTCTACATGGTATGAAATTCGTCATCTTAGAAAATCTATCCACAACAATAAATATGGAATCATTACCTTTTTCTGTCCTTGGTAAGCCAAGAATAAAATCCATGCTAATATCACTCCAAGGTTTCTCAGGAACAGTAATTGGTGTATACCAACTAGTATTCTGACTCATCCTTTTTGCAACTTGACAAATTCCACAACTTTTCAGAAATTTTTGAACATCCTTATACAGTTGAGGCCAAAAATACCTTTCCTTCAGCAAACTCAATGTTTTATCAATATCAAAATGTCCATCCAATCCACTACTATGTTTCTCCTTAATCAAATTAGTTCTCATTGAACCTCTTGGTATACACAACTGAATAACTTTGAAAAAAATATCTTCCTTGATGAAATATTCTTCATACTTGATTGATTTGAATTAGGTGCTTCGCACACTCTCCACTGCTCAAAAAAATCCAGATTACTTTCATACAAATGATTTATATCATTAAAACCAAGAACCTCAATTCCCATTTCACTCAACAAAGATCTTCTTCTACTCAATGCATCAGCAACTCTATTAGAAACTCCACTCTTATGATTTATAACAAATGTGAAACTCTACAAATACTCTACCCATTTCATATGTCTCTGATTCAACTTATTCAAACTACCCAAATACTGTAAATCCTTATGAACAATATACAACACAAATTCATTTGGTATTAAGTAATGTCTTGATTTCTTCATAGCTTGAATAATAGCATAAAATTATTGATCATAGACATAATACTTCCTTTTTGCATCATTCAAATTTTCACTAAAGAAAGCAACAAGTTTACCTTCTTGAGTCAACACAGCTCCAATTACACTTCCACTTGCATCACATTCCACTTGAAATACCTTATTGAATTCAGGTAAGGATAACACAGGTAATTTAGCAACCTTCAACTTCAAAGTCTCAAAACTCTTATCAGATCCATGTGTCTATTTGAATTCTCTTTTGTCTCCTCTCATTGTCTCAATCATAGCATTACAAATAGAACTAAAATTTCTGATAAACTTTCTGTAAAAACTTGCCAATCCATGAAATGATCTTACCTCACTGACATTTTCAGGTGTAGGCCAACTAAGTATAGCTTCAACCTTCTCAGGATCCATCTTCAAACCATTAGCTAAAATCACAAAAACCAAATACACAAGTTCTTCTTTCATGAAGGAACACTTTTTTAGATTTATCAGCAACTTTTCCTCTTTCAATCTCTGTAATACTTGTCTTATATGCATTAAATGCTCTTCTCTAGTCTTACCGAATATCAGAATATCATCCAAGTATACAATTACACATTTATTCAAGAATTTCTTCAAAAATTCATTCATTAACCTCATAAATGTACCTGTTACATTAGTTAGACCAAAAGTCTTAACCAACCACTCATATAAACCTTCCTTTATCTTGAAAGCGGTTTTCCACTCATCACCTTCTCTGATTTTGATATGATGATACCCACTCTTAAAATCAAGTTTGGTAAAATATCTTGCTCCACTAAAACAATCCATTATATCATCCATTCTTGGTATAGGAAACCTATACTTAACTATGATCTTATTGATTGCTCTTGAATCAATGCACATTCTCCATTCTCCATTCTTCTTAGGTGCCAATACAGATGGTACTGCACATGGACTCAAACTTTCTTGGATCAAGCCTTTGTTCAACAATTCATGAACTTGTCAGTTAAGCTCTTCATTTTTGGTTGGTGTTAACCAATGTGGTGCCATGTTCGGTAAACTAGCTCTAGGAATTAGATCCATATAATTATTAGTATCTCTCATTGGTGGAAAACCATAAGGTACATTATCAAAAATGATCTCCTTGTACTCAGTGAGTAACTTCTCAACTTCTGTAGGAATTTCATCCTCTGTATTCTTACTTGGTTTGTTAGGAATTAATGCATAACAAATATCATGGCTTTTCAAATCCTTAACAAACTGTCTACCTTCCATCAAAAAAACTTTCACAGGTGTACATATCTCACCAACAGATTCTTCAACCAAAGGTTACAAGATTTATTTCTTACCGTCAACCCAAATAGAATATCTATTCAATCTTCCATCATGTATAACATGTCTATCATATTGCCAAGGTCTACCCAACAAAATATGACAATAATCCATAGGTATAATATCACACAACAACTTATCATAATACTTTCCAATTTTCATATTCACAAAACATTGTTCACTCACCATTAATGTATGTACATCCTTGATCCATGAGATCTGGTAGGGTTTTAGATGCTTCATCCTTTCCAACTAAAATTTTGTGACCATTTCCTTAGATGCCAGATTCTCTGAGCTTTCACTATCAACAATGACCTTCCAAACTTTGTCTGCAACTCTACATCTGGTCTTGAACAATCTTTTCCTGACAGGATCTTGCTTATCTTTCCCACTCCATAGTATCCTTTGGATCATGAGATTTCCTCCCTTCTTAGGTTCATTTAGTGACTCCTCTTGTACCAAAGCATTTCAAATACCACTGATCTTCTTGCTTGCATGTGTACACTAAAATGATTTATGTCCTTCCTCACCACAATTGTAACAAGTTACTTGGAACCCTTTTCTGCTATAACCACCTCGGGAGTAACTTCCTCTTCCTTAGTATGAACTTCAATCTTTCCATTCAGTCTTTCCTTTGTCTTGAGATGTGTCTGAAATTGACTTGTCTATTTTAGATCTACTATTTTCACCATGATATCTACCTCTTCCTCTAGGGAATCTACCACCTCTACGTCTTTTCCTTTGTTCATATATTTTGTTCAATTTCTCCTCATCTTTTAGGCCAAACTGATATGCCTCTTCAATACTTTCCATCTTGACCAAACTGATCTCATCTTGTATAGAACTTCTCAATCCATTCATATATATTGCTACTCTTTCCACTTCATCTTCAACATGCCCAGATCTGATGTCCAATCTGTAGAATTCTTCAGTATAATCCTTTATCGATTTATCCTTCTGCTTCAAACTTTGCATTCACTGAACTAGGTTAATATGATAATCACAAGGTAGAAACTTGCCTTTTAATTTGTTTACCATCTTATCCCATACCTTGATTTTGTCTTTACCTTTCTTGTTTTGATCCAATTGCAGATGTTCCCACCACAAGGATGCATGACCTTTCAACTTTTTACTTGTAATCTTGAATTTCTTGTCCTCTGATACATTCTCATATTCAAGGTAATTTTCCATCTTAGTTATCTAGTCAATCAATTCATCACAATCCAATTTTCCATTACACTCAGGAGGCTTAAATTGAGGTGTGGACTTCAAACTTGTCAATGCTCATAGGAATCTCTCTTCTTCCTGATCCATCACAGGTGCGGGTGTAGCTTCACCTTGAACTTCTTCAACTTCATCATCACTAACATCTTCAAGATGTCTTCCTCTGCGGTGGGCTGTTTCAACAACTTCCAATCTAGTAGCCATCTATCTAAGCATATCAGCTAGACCTGGATTTTCATTTCCTCTCCCATGAACCATCTTGAATCCCTGTGCAATTGTTGGTCAAATCACAATCTTCTACCCCACAAAAATATCCACCAACTAGGGTTAGGGTTTACAAGAAGGAACTTAGATCTCACCAATGCTCTGATACCACCTGACACAAGGAGGGGATAGTAAGAGGGGCATAGGGCACTCCTAAATACCAAAATAGCTTGCAAATACAATGCAGAAACAACAACACACAAAGTGAGAGAAGGAACACCAAATATCTTTCATTTATTGATCAAACTCATTACATGTCGGGCTGTAAGGCCTTCCCGGTTTTGGCCATATACATTTAATGAATTATAGAATGATCTTCCATCAAAATATAAATAAGAACAAAGAAACAAATATATACAAGAGACCACCAAGAGGTTGGCACTCTAATCCATAAGAGAGGCCCAGGTTTAGGTCCACGTAGATCCTAATGAGAGAACCCACATTAATTACACCACATAAATTAAATGTATAAGTTAGCCAGATCAGGATAAACAACTCGAGAAGAGCATTACCGAGCAACATCAAACACTCGGTAAAATCATACCCAAGCAATAGGAACAACTCGGTAAGAACATACCCGAGCCACAAAAAACCAACTTGGTGAAAGCATAACTGAGCAACAGAAACTAACATACCCCGAGACCCATCGGTAAAGAAAGATAGAAAGGATATTCGAGCAACAGGGTAACAGAGTACTTCACCGAGCAGTCTCCAAACAAGCTAAAGAACAAAAGAAAACATATTTTTTTGGTTGAGCAGGATTGCCAAGGACCCAAGATGCTCCTACATCAAGTTCCTAAAACTAGGACATACTAGGTAGAGACGTGACATATAACTACATCATAGGCCCAAATTGCATTAAAAGAAAATGTAGCTGAGATTACTATAGAGAGGGATATTACCGGAGCTACTAGTGATAGTACAATGATTAGAGTGTAGAGAATTGATCAAACAATATATAGTATCTCACAAATATGGATGGGCTTGTGGTACATTTTAAATGATAGTTATATCAAGCTTGACAAGAGACTGGCTATTATATAGGCCTATATGAGAGTGGGGACACAAGATGGGGGTAAACCCATCTATACAACTAGTGGATTATAGTCCAAATCAATTCACACATGTGATAATCAATTCCCAACAAGGCCACCATGAACACCAGAGCAATCACAATTGTAGTTGGGAGATGTAGGGCCATTTGGGCCTTGTAAGCAGAGGTAATTACATTCAAAGGATGGAGATAATACTAGATAGATTTATCATTATTTTACTAGACATCCATTTTGATAAAGTAATTTGACACTTTTTTTAATGGATGCAATGATTCTACAATGTATGTTTTTATTTATGGATGTATAGTGACCATATGCTTGTACATTTATTATTATGATTTTGCCATTACTAACGTGCTATTATTATATAGTTCACTTAGGATTTTACATACATGACATGTTATAATACAAGTTGGATCTCAAATACATTTTGTGAAAGGTCTTATAGATTCACCATATAGTCATCCCTAGCAAGAGAACTCTTGGGCAAGACATCTAATGATCAATAATTAAGAAAAAATTTTGGATCATTAGACAACATTTTAAATCAGAATACTTTTTGCATTTTCTCCAATTTAATAGTTTCACATAGAAAAATTAAATGTGATAAATTACTTTTTTTTAGTTATTATTGTTGGGAACGTTGAACAGAGTAGTTTTTTGAGGTGTGTATAACTGATTTCCTTTAGGATTTATTCCCAGAGGCAATTCAATCTATAAAGATTCAAATTCAAAAAATGAAATAAAAAGTTTGAAAAACCTAAATCAATGATATTGACTACAAACTACAAAGATTAAAGTGAGTCCTATTGCTGTTCTAGAAACTTCCCTTCCCTCATAGCAATTAGACATACAATTAAATCCTCTTTCTTTTCAAAATTGAATGATAAATGACTAGAAAGCTCATTTCCTTTAATCTTCTGGCGCTCGCTAAAAATACAAGCATTCATTCAATGTTGCTTTTACAAATTTCTTTAAAGATCCTACTTTTAAAAGAAAGCTAATCTTTTAAAACTATTTCCAGGCTTTCTACATGTATTTTGAAAATTCCATCACTGTATTTGAAAAAAGGTTGTTAAGTACTGTAAAACCCAAAATCTGTGGTCTTAGCTTAATTTTAGTCTTTTTGGAAAATCAAAGAGAACAAAGAGGGTCTCAGAAAATGATTTTAAGTGGGTAAAAATCTTCCGACATGATATAAATTTTACCTCACAAATGCCATCTAAAAAATATCCAAAGCTTTTCGGATGCGTTGGGGACCATAATAGCTAGGGTTTTAACTCTAGGATTTATGGTTGGGGGTAATTGAATTATTAAAGATAAAAATTTAGAAAATAAAAATAAAAACTTGAAAACCTAAATCAATAACATTGAGTACAAAATACAAAGATTAAAGTGAGTTATATTCTAAAGTAGAGATAAATGAGAACAACATGATAGGAAATGGGTAGAGTCCCCACTTTCCTTGACCCTACAACTTCCAAAGCTATGTGCTCTTACCTCATTTGAAAAAATTCATTGTGCTCCCAATGCATCTTCCACAACATGGATGTGCCCTCCTATTTCCACTCATTGTTCCTTTCCCTTTAGCTATGCTAAATCCTCCAATTCATGCTCTCTCAAAATAGTTACTCATTGCTTTCATCTTTGAAATCAACAATGGGACTTTCTCCAATGCTCCAACCTCAGGCAGGGATTCCAGCTGTGTGCAACCCTTATTTAAGTTATCTCTTTGCATAATTATTGTTTAGGAATTATAAAATCAGATTGTATCTATTTTGGGGAGTGTACCTTGCATATTTATCCTTTGTGTAGCCGTGTACAACATGTTGAACCCTAGTATTAAGTTGCTCACCCCACACAACTATCACACATGGAAGCTCAAAATGTCACAATTGTTACAATCTCAAGGTCTTTGGTGGCTATTGGAAGATGACCAACCTGAGTTCACCAAGGCATTTGAGAATTTTTCTCATAAAAATCAAATGGATAGGAAAAAAGGACTCAGCAGTCTTCATGTGTCAGTTATTTTTTTATTTCACATTGCTGAGTATACAACACCAAAATAAGTATGAGATACACTTGTAGAGTTGTATGGTAAGTTCAACCAATTCAAAATCTTGTAGATTGAATTCAACCTCACATCTCTTTCCCCAGATGCATTTCCCTCTATGTAGGATTTCCTGGCATACTCCAAGTCCATTTCATCTCAGTTCAAAGGTTGTGGTCATGCAAAAAAAGATAAGGAATGTATTTTGTGATCATGTATAATCTTAGGGGTCCTTTCCAAGTGTTTCCCTCTACCTTCTATTCTACTATGGATGTTATAGTAGGAGATCATATGATGCCCTCATTTGAGGAATTTTTTGATCTATCAACTTGGGACCAAGCCAAGTTAATTCAGATGGATGTTATTCCTAAGATTCATACCTTGATGGCTCAATCTAGTAAGAGAAAGGGTAAGTATAAGAAGTATACCAAGAAATATTCATCTTTAGGAGGTAATCCTCCTACAATCCTAAGGTGATTAATGATCAAAATCACAAGTCTTCTTCTCCTTCTCCTCCTAAGTCAATAGGGTCATCTTCTACGTATAAGAATTATTCCTTTCATAGGAAATCTAGGCATAATGATGCATCATAATTTTAGAGGCTAGCAATATTGATCAAATTTCATAGAGTATTCTCTCCATATATCCTAATATTTCATAGAATATTCTCTCCATCTATCAAATTTGCAATCACAGTGATGAAAAATTTGTTGAGTTTTCCCCTACTCATGTGACTATTAAAGAGATACAGGATCATGAAAAATTCATTGCTATAGGAACAAATAATTATGGAACCCTCTTGTATATATTTGATGGATTTGATTCTTCATCAAGATCATCCCTTCTTTCTCATGCAGATTCTACTAGAAAACTGTAACATGAAAGGTTTAGGCACCTAAATTACAAATATATTGAACATATGAGAAAACAATTTGGTGATTGGGCTCTCTTTGATCTGTTGTTAAGATGGAATTTTATTGCTTTGTTTTCTTGGAAAGTATAATAGAGATCCATTTCCTGAGGGTATGGCCACATGAGCTTCGACTACCCTTGATTTGGTGCATAGTGACCTTATGTCATTTTAAATTCATTCATTTTCAGGGGTCAAGTATGTTCTTACCTTCATTGATGACATCTCCTGGCACACATTGGTGTACTTTTTAAAGTACAAGGATGAATTCATTTTCTATTTCATGACCTTTGTTGTATTTGTAGAGAAGAAATAAGGATAGTCCCTCTAGAAGATTCACATAGATAATCAGGGGGAGTATTGATGACATGTAACTGATTGAATGTTTGATAATGTTAAGTTGAAGATAATGCAAGGAATTAAATCAATTAATAGTTTGTATTTTCATTGATGCCAACTTGATATCATCTGTATGGTCATGTACATAGTGCCAAAGATTTCATAGAATCAATGGAATAGAGATTATGCTTTCAGTAATGCATAAAAGTCAAGTATTCAAGTGATAGACAACACCGACGGAGTGTACACCATCGGTAAAGGCAAAGAACAAAATTCATAGTGATACCTGACGAGAAGAAGACAGTATTGCCTGACAAAGAAAAATCATAGGATGCCCGACGAGCTGAAAAAAGAGTTGCCCAACGAGCAAAATCCAATGATGCCCGACGGATAGAGATCTCAAAGCTGACTGGATTTACACTGATGGAACTGGAAGTTGTCACCGATGACTAACTATAGAGTTGACCGACATAATAGAGAGTTCATAAAATGACAAAATATCTAGCTGACAGAGCTTAAGGATAGACTTAACTGGTTGTTTTATTTGCCCAAAGTTAAGTAATTGATTTAAAGAAGATTTGTATAGTTGGCAAGAAGATAACTATGAGATAAATCAAGAGTTAAAGCTGTAAATCAGATTCGCTGGATTGTTTTTCACACCAAGAATCAAGAATCAAGAATCAAGGAATATCATGTCTATATAAGAGACACGTATAATTCATTTCCATAAGCAATCACATACATGGAAGGGGAGTGAATAGAAAGAGGATGTTGAAGAGAAACTAGTGAAGGATAAATTCATGCAGTCTTGATCAATCAAGCTGAAGGAGAGCTAAAGAATTCTACAGACACTGACGAACAATGAAACACAGCATCACAGAGAAAAAAGTGTGGAGCACAAGGAATTGAATTGATACATTGTTCAGAGAGGTATTGTACTTAAATAGATCTAAAAATCTGCAATTAAAGTTGCATTAGAAATAGGTCATAGTGTTTCAGTTTAACCATTGAAGCATCAAGTCTCTTAACAGAGCAGGACTTAACCGTCTTCTATAATTGAGGTATATCCTAACAGATTGCCAAAAAGGTTGAT